>CAMRHE010000179.1:1340000-1695000 GCA_947044405.1 Leptodactylus fallax | reverse complement strand
GAGACAAGATTTGTTAATAAAGTATATAACAAAAATTCTCAATGATACAGATACTGCCAGAAAATCAAAAGTTGTCTGAAAGTTTAGTTACTCTTTAAAAAACGGAGATAGTTCAGGCTGTGTCAGTGTTTTTTTCATTAGAACTGCACTTTGTATGGATTTAATAAAAAAAAAAACCACTATTGCCCAAAAAACCATTAACAAAATATATTTTTAACAGGACTGACCTAATCAGTAAAAACAATGTAAGACACACTGTGGACATTCATAGATCAATCTGACAAAGGCAGCAGTCAGACTTTGTTTTGTTTGTTTGTTTGAGTTGGAAGGGACCTCAAGGGCCATCGAGTCCAACCCCCTGCAAAAGCAGGAATTCCTAAAACATCCCAGCTATATACCTATCCAGATTCCGCTTGAAGATTTCAATTGATGGAGAACTCACCACCTCCCGTGGCAGCCTATTCCACTCTCTCACTACCCTTACTGTTAGAAAGTTTTTCCTAATGTCTAATCTGAATCTCCTTCCCCTTAGTTTCATCCCATTACTTCTCGTACTTCCTTCTGCTAATGAGAATAGGGTAGATCCCTCTGCACTGTGACAACCTTTCAGATATTTAAATACCGCTATTAAGTCTCCCCTTAGCCTTCTCTTCTGCAAACTAAGCAGTCCCAATTCTTTTAGCCTTTCTTCGTAGGACATGGTTTGTAGACCTTCCACCATTTTGGTTGCTCTTCTCTGGACCTGCTCCAATAAATCGATGTCTTTCTTAAACTGGGGAGCCCAGAACTGTACACAGTATTCCAGGTGGGGTCTGACCAGGGCAGAGTACTGCGGAATAATTACCTCTCTTGATCTAGCTTCAATGCTCGTCTTGATACATCCTAGAATTTTATTAGCCTTTTTAGCCACCGCACCGCACTGTTGACTCATGTTGAATTTGTGATCTACTATTATGCCCAGATCCTTTTCCCCTGTACTCTCACTTAGTACTATTCCTCCCATACTATATATGCTTCTTGCATTTCTGTTACCCAGATGTAGAACTTTGCACTTGTCCCTGTTGAATACCATTTTGTTCACCTCAGCCCATTGTTCCAGTGTGTCCAAGTCCTTTTGGATGCATTCTCTCTCCTCTCTAGTGTTGGCCATTCCTCCTATCTTTGTATCATCTGCAAATTTTATTAGTTCCCCATTAACCCCATCATCCAGATCATTTATAAAAATATTAAAAAGTACTGGGCCCAGGACAGAGCCCTGCGGCACCCCGCTTTTTACTTTCTTCCAGTTTGATGTATAGCCATTTAGAATTACTCGTTGTGCCCGATCATTAAGCCAATTGTGAACCCACCTTACTGATATTTTATCAAAGCCATACTTGATCATTTTTTCAATAAGAATGTTATGTGATACTTTATCAAATGCCTTACTAAAGTCAAGATATACTATGTCCACTGCATTCCCCTGGTCCAACCATTCAGTGACTTTATTATAGAAGGAAATAAGATTAGTCTGACAAGATTTATTAGCCATAAAGCCGTGCTGGTTCTGATTAATTAAAGCCTTCCCATCCAGGTACCTAATTAAATGTTCTTTAACGATTTGTTCAAAGATTTTTCCTACTATCGAGGTCAGACTTACCGGCCTATAATTTCCTGGGTCGTCCCTGTTCCCCTTTTTGTAGATGGGGACCACATTTGCCCTTTTCCAATCTAGAGGGACCACTCCTGTTTCCCATGACTTATTAAAGATTATTGCAAGGGGTTCTGTTATTTCCTCTGCTAATTCTTTTAAAACTCTAGGGTGTAAATCATCCGGTCCTGGGGACTTGGTTTCCTTAATCTTAGCTAAATGTTCTCTTACCAAACCTTCGCTTATAGTCAGCTTGGAGTCCTCATTCCCCTCATCACTATCACCATTAATGTTGATATTTCCATCCATTTCTTGGGAGAAGACGGATACAAAATATGAATTTAGTAACTCCACCTGCTGATCCACCATGTTAACTTTTTCACCCTTTTCGTTCTTCAGGACTCCAATGGTTTCCTTCACTTTTCTTTTGCTCTTAACATATCCCCAAAAACCTTTTACCTTAATCTTAACTTCTTTTGCAAGCTTCAATTCGTATTCAGCCTTGGCTTTTTTAATGCTTATCTTGCAGAGTCTGCAAACTGCTGTATACTCTCCCTTAGATATAGCTCCCATCTTCCACTTGTTGTATGTTTCCTTTTTCTTTTTTAGCAGGTTATGTAATTTTTTGGTCATCCATCCTGGAGTTTTTAGGTGATTCCCATTTTTCTTGCTTCTAGGTATTGTTAGTTCTTGTGCATTAATGATTTCCATACGGAAAATTTCCCACCCCTCATGTGCATTTTTGTGCTTAAGTATTTTTCGCCATGGAATTCTACTAACCTTTACCTTTAGGCCCCTAAAATCTGCCCTACTAAAATTGAGCCTTCTAGTCTTTGTCTTCTCAGGTCTTCTTACAACCCCAAACTCGAGTATAGCATGGTCGCTGAATCCCAATGTCCCTGCTACCCTTAATTCCTTAACCATGTCCTCCTTATTAGTTAAAACTAGGTCCAGAATGGATGTTCCTCTCGTGTTTTTTTCTACTAACTGGGCAATGAAGTTGTCTGCTAGAGAGGATAAAAATTTGATAGAGCCTTTACTCGTAGCTGTGTGAGTTTCCCAATGAATATCTGGGTAATTAAAGTCTCCCATGATAACAATTTCAAATGTCTTCGAAAGCGTGGTCATTTGCTGTGAAAAAAATCTCATCCCTGTCTTCTGTCTGTCCTGGTGGTCTATAATAAACACCTATTATGATGTCCTTATCATTGTTTTTCCCCTGAATTGTTACCCAAATATTTTCCAATAAGTTATCATTTTGTAAAACTGTGATTTCCGTGGAAATGTGATCTTTTTTAACATACAATGCAACTCCTCCCCCTCTTTTATTAGTTCTATTCTTTTTGAATAAGTTGTATCCTTCCATCTGTATATTCCAATCATGCTTATCGTTCCACCAAGTTTCTGTAATACCAATGACATCATATTTTTCCTTCTGTATTATCAGCTCTAGTTCTCCCTGTTTATTTCCCAAGCTTTGCGCGTTTGTGTAAAAACATTTCAGATTGTGCTCTGTTGCTTCCTTTTTCTTACTTTCCTTCTGAGTATCCTGTCTTGGGTCCTCTTTACCACATCTAGTAACCTTGTTTAGTATATCCTTTAGCTGCATGTTCTTGTCTTTCTTTTTACTTCCCATCCCCTCCTCTTCTAGTTTAAAGCCCTCCTGATAAGTGTGGCAAGTCTTCTGGCAAATGTGTTTCCCAGGCTTTGTGAGATGTATCCCATCTCTAGCAAGGAGTCCATCATAGAGGTAATTCACTCCATGGTCCAGAAATCCAAATCCTTGCTCTCTGCACCACTGCCGAAGCCAATTGTTTACCTCTAGTATTTTATTCCATCTCCTGATACCATAACCATCAACTGGGAGAATTGATGAAAATACTACCTGCGCATCCAGTTCCTTCACTTTCTTTCCTAGATTTTCAAAGTCTTTACGAATAGTTGGTAAATCATTTTTAGCCGTGTCGTTTGTACCCACATGTAACAACAAAAATGGGTTGTTATCCTTAGAGCTGAAGAAGCATGGAATCCTATCGGCCACATCCCTAACTTATAGCACAGTGCAGAAATTCTCCCTCCCCCACTCCTATGATTTCTTTGCCAGTAATTGATTACATATAACTCCACTTCACTCCACTTGTCCTCCTTCTATTCTATAGCTCTCCTGCACTATTGCTGTTATTTTCCAGTACAAAATGGAGCAATTCTTTTGGAACATGCAGTGATGATGATAACATAAGTGTCTCTCAGCTTGAACACAAAATTACCAAAATGACATCAGCACTGTAAGGTCTCCGCCTACCATTCATTATTAGCTGCGACGCTGTCAGGTGATGCTAGAGTCCCAGCCCATGTCACAGACACGTCTCCTCTGTATGTTGACTCCACAATGTAGGTCACAAAGGTCATTTTAGTTCAAGAAATTGCAAAGTATTCAGTTATGTTAAAAAATGAACAATTTGGACTATTCGACTTGATTTCAGCTCGTAACAATTTCAGCATTGGTTATTCCCAGTGGCGCCATTTCTCCACTCACAATACACTTTTACTAATGAGGTAAACGAACAGTTCACAACATGCGCTACTGGAGAAATACTGTCACCCTTGGCTCGACAGCCAATAATCATCCCTTTTACAACTCTGATAAATCGTCCCCTTTACCCGAGACAACAACGAGATTCTGTTCAGCCTATCACACACCTTATATACCCACCAAGCCGGCCCACAACAAGTCACTTCCTTCCTGAGCTACACGCTGCCGACGTCAGAAGTAGGAGGTGGTCATAATAATGTGACTCAACTGTTCTATTTATTACATGGGATTCCGTGTAGTGATTACATTGTCTCATCTTCTCTCCATTCAGGTTCCTACAATATAGAATCCTCTCAGTATCTTCTATATAAGAGAATATTCCTGATTGATCCATCAAGGATGGAAAGAGACAGGAACAAGATGGCGGAAAGTCTATTAAATCTCACCCTAGAGATCATCTACCAGCTTACTGGAGAGGTGAGAGATTCTGATGATGTCACATTACATCATTCTTATCTATAGTAATAACAGATGATATGACTGGAGAGGTGATGGACTCTGCACATGTATGTAGTGATATTTATTAATGTGTCTCCCCATAACCAGGATTACACAGTAGTGAAGAAGACCTCTAGTGGGCGCTGTCAGATTCCTGTGTATGAAGGATATGGAGGAACCCTTTGCCCATTACTGGGGTGTCCACCTCCACCCATGATACAGGAGGAGATCAATAAACAGAAGATCCTAGAACTCATCAACAAGATGACTGAGTTGCTGACTGGAGAGGTGACACTTCTGGGAATGCTGGGACATTATACAGCTGTGATGGAAAACCTATAGCACCTGTGCCAGAGGGGCAGTCAGTGCTCTTTCTCTGGGTATGCACTTTGTCACCCCAGCGAGGCTCCAACTAGCTTACACAAATCGAATGCTCGTTAACGGGGCATCCAGGACAGCTGTCCTAGAATTCCCCAGCAAGGGAGCACTCCTTTCAGGTGTATGTACAAAATGCACATACAGCTGAAAATTTTAAGTGTAGTCTTCGGGTCCGCGTCTTACACTGACAGAAGACTGAGCGAATTTCTCAAAAGTTCGATTCGAATTTTAAAAAAAATTCACTTCGATCCGGATTAATTCACAGCGAATAGCATTAAAAAACAGCTTTTTCTTGGCTTCAGAGAGCCTGTATAGTGGTGTAGAACACTGTGCCTTGCAGTAACACGCGTAGGGACCCTACTGTGGTAGTGAAACAATACTGTGAGTCAGTATGACACGCACATGACAGGCGTCGTTCTTAGAACCGCTGCACACTTCACTTATTTGGCCAGTTATGGGGCCAAAACTGACCAACTAACTCAAGTGTGAACTCGGCCTTACAGGTCCATGTTAGTGCCAGGTAGAAAGAACCGTGCAGAGGCCTAACATCCTACTGTAAAGTGAAATAGCGCACTCTTTTTACACCATCGTCTGCCGATTCCACATAGATGTCTATGGCGTGGCAAGGCGACATAATATGGAGTTGGCAGAGGCATGAGGAGGCCACAGAGTGGCAAGGCGATATGATGTGGAGGTGGCAGCAGCATGAGGAGGCCATACAGTGGCAGAGTGAGGAAGTGGCAGCACCGTGAGGAGGCCATACAGTCACCAAGTGGCAGAGTGTGGAGGTGGCAGCAGCGTGAGTAGGCCACAGAGTGGCGAGGTGATATATTGTAGAGGTAGCAACAGCCTTAGGAGGCCATACAGTGACCCGGTGACAGAGTGTGGTGAGGCAGCATGGATCATTTAATCTGCTGCATCAGGCATTGGTGGGTGGAAATCCTGGCTGATTCACGCTTGATTCATCTTCAAAAAGGTCAGTCTCTCCAAATTTTGGGTGGACAGGCGAGTTCTACTTGGGGTAACTATGGGCCCCCGCCACACTAAACACCTGTTCTGATGCCACACTACTGGCCGGGCAGGTCAGCTTTTCCAGGGCAAACTCGGCCAGTTGTGGCCACAAATCCAGTTTGGCTGCCCAGTAGTCCAGCGGATCTTCGATGACGGGTGGAAGGGTGCACTCTAATTATGCCACCACCAGCGACTCTAGGCACATGCTGCTGCTGATGGAGCCGATACTGCTCCTGCCACCCCCACCCCCTCCCACAGCTGCCATGCCAGTGCAAGTTGAGCGCTCAAGCCCCCCCGGTCGGACATGCGAGATAATGGACGATGGCGCAGATAGGCAGCGGCCAACTTGCTACATACAGTGCCTTGCGAAAGTATTCAGCCCCCTTGAACTTTGCAACCTTTTGCCACATTTCAGGCTTCAAACATAAGGATATAAAATTTAAATTTTTGGGTGAAGAATCAATAACAAGTGGGACACAATCGTGAAGTGTAACGAAACTTATTGGATATTTTAAACTTTTGTAAAAAATAAAAAACTGAAAGTGGGGCGTGCCAAATTATTCGGCCCCCTTAAGTTAATACTTTGTAGCGCCACCTTTTGCTGCGATTACAGCTGCAAGTCGCTTGGGGTATGTCTCTATCAGTTTTGCACATGGAGAGACTGAAATTCTTGCCCATTCTTCCTTGGAAAACAGCTGGAGCTCAGTGAGGTTGGATGGAGAGCATTTGTGAACAGCAGTTTTCAGCTCTTTCCACAGATTCTCGATTGTATTCAGGTCTGGACTTTGACTTGGCCATTCTAACACCTGGATACGTTTATTTGTGAACCATTCCATTGTAGATTTTGCTTTATGTTTGGGATCATTGTCTTGTTGGAAGATAAATCTCCGTCCCAGTCTCACGTCTTTTGCAGACTCCAACAGGTTTTCTTCCAGAATGGTCCTGTATTTAGCTCCATCCATCTTCCCATCAATTTTAACCATCTTCCCTGTCCCTGCTGAAGAAAAGCAGGCCCAAACCATGATGCTGCCACCACCATGTGTGACAGTGGGGATGGTGTGTTCAGGGTGATGAGCTGTGTTGCTTTTACGCTAAACATATCGTTTTGCATTGTGGCCAAAAAGTTGGATTTTGGTTTCATCTGACCAGAGCACCTTCTTCCACATGTTTGGTGTGTCTCCCAGGTGGCTTGTGGCAATCTTTAAATGAGACTTTTTCTAGATATCTTCGAGGAATGGCTTTCTTCTTGCCACTCTTCCATAAAGGCCAGATTTGTGCAGTGTACGACTGATTGTTGTCCTATGGACAGACTCTCCCACCTCAGCTGTAGATCTCTGCAGTTCATCCAGAGTGATCATGGGCCTCTTGGCTGCATCTCTGATCAGTCTTCTCCTTGTTTGAGATGAAAGTTTAGAGGGACGGCCGGGTCTTGGTAGATTTGCAGTGGTCTGATAATCCTTCCATTTAAATGTGATCGCTTGCACAGTGCTCCTTTGGATGTTTAAAGTTTGGGAAAATCTTTTTGTATCCAAATCTGGCTTTAAACTTCTCCACAACAGTATCACGAACCTGCCTGGTGTGTTCCTTGGTCTTCATGATGCTCTTTGTGCTTTAAACAGAACCCTGAGACTAACACAGAGCAGGTGCATTTATACGGAGACTTGATTACACACAGGTGGATTATATTTATCATCATCAGTCATTTAGGACAACATTGGATCATTCAGAGATCCTCACTGAACTTCTGGAGTGCATTTGCTGCAACGAAAGTAAAGGGGCTGAATAATATTGCCCGCCCCTCTTTTCAGTTTTTTATTTTTTACAAAAGTTTAAAATAACCAATAAATTTCGTTCCACTTCACGATTGTGTCCCACTTGTTGTTGATTCTTCACCAAAAAATGTAAATTTTATATCCTTATGTTTGAAGCCTGAAATGTGGCAAAAGGTTGAAAAGTTCAAGGGGGCTGAATACTTTAGCAAGGCACTGTAGCATGTCTCTGTAGTAGTTGTTTGTCCTCCATATCAGCGGGTGTAAGAAAGGCCCCCATTTTTCCCCGGTAGCGAGGGTCTAATATGGTGGAGAACCAGTAATCATCCCTCTGCCGAATGGTGACAATTCGGCTGTCCTTGCGCAAGGAAGTGAGCATGCATCAAGCCATTTGCGCAAGTGACTCCCTGTATCCATCTCCACTGCATACTGCCACAGTGTGTCTGGGTCATCTGCCTCGTCCTCATCTCCCTCTTGCTGTTCCAGTTGCTCCTGCTCCTCTTCTCCAGCCTTTTGGCTACATATTGCTTGTGCTGCAATGTCCTTCTCATCCTCCTCCTCCTCCAGTTCAGCCCCCACAGGGCTCATGTGGCCGTGAGATGTAGACGCCACATCTCTAGTAGTCCCCTGACCAGCCAGATTAAAAAGCATCTTTTCCAGGATGTGAATCAGTGGAATGACGTTGTTCATCCCGTAGTCCTGGAGGCTTACTAACAAAGTGGCCTCCTCAAAGGGAGCGAGCAAACGGCAGGTGTCACGCATGAGCTGCCACTGGCTAACGTTAAAGTTACACAGGGGAGTACCTCTGTCCGCTTGGATCATCAAGAAATCGTTTATGGCTTTTGTCTGTTCATATAGTCGATCCAACATACGGAGGGTTGAATACCAATGGGTGGAAACATTGCATATCAGCCTATGTTTTGGGAGGCAGTTCTGCTACTGCAGCTCAAGGAGGTTGTGCTTGGCGGTGTACGAGTGGCAGAAATGCATGCAAAGTTTGCTTGCCATTTTTAGGATGTCTTGCAGATGGGTGGAACACTTAAGGAAACACTTGACAACCAGATTGAACACGTGCGCCATGCAGAGAGCATGGCTCAGCCCTCCTTGACGCAGGGCCGGGACCATGTTCTTCCCGTTGTCGCTCACCATGGTTCTGTCAGAGTGACACTCCTAGGTAGATTATAATAACCGGTAAATAAGCAGATGAGACTCAGATTTGGTCTGATGCTGCTGGAGAACTCTGATGCAACAGAGTCCCGTGGTTTATTTTATAGGGTGCAAACAAAAGGAACAATCAATCAAATGATGTAGTTCAGTGATAGGTTATTGGCATAAAAATATACGGATTCATACAATTTCTGAGAATTCTATTTTACAAGTATTAAACAATGCCTTGTGATGCAACCTTGCCTCCCTCACACATATTTCGTCTTGGCGGTACATCTTGTTTACTGTGTTATAAAAATGAGAATACGTGCAAAAGAGGAGAAGTGAAAAGGTCATTGTCCCTTGATATACGGGATACAGAGAATATTCAAATATTGGTTCATATACAGTGGGGAAAAAAAAGTATTTCGTCAGTCACCAATTGTGCAAGTTCTCCCACTTAATAAGATGAGGCCGGCCTGTAATTGACATCATAGGTAGACCTCAACTATGAGAGACAAAATGAGAAAACAAATCCAGAAAATCACATTGTCTGTCTGTTTGTTTGTTTTTTAAGAATCTATTTGCAAATTATGGTGGAAAATAAGTATTTGGTCACCTACAAACAAGCAAGATTTCTGTCTCACACAGACCTGTAATTTCTTCTTTAAGAGGCTCCTCTGTCCTCCACTCATTACCTGTAGTAATGGCTCCTGTGTGACATTGTTATCAGTATAAAAGACGCCTGTCCACAACCTCAAACAGTCACACTCCAAACTCCACTATGGTGAAGACCAAAGAGCTGTGGAAGGACCAGAAACAAAATGGTAGCCCTGCACCAGGCTGGGAAGACTGAATCTGCAATAGGCAAGCAGCTTGGGGTGAAGAAATCACCTGTGGGAGCAATAATTAGAAAATGGAAGACATACAAGACCACTGATAATCTCCCTCCATCAGGGGCTCCACGCAAGATCTCACCCCGTGGGGTCAAAATGATCACAAGAACGGTGAGCAAAAATCCCAGAACCACACGGGGGGACCTAGTGAGTGACCTGCAGAAAGCTGGGACTAACGTAACAATGGCTACTGTCAGTAACACACTACGCCGCCAGGGACTCAGATCCTGCAGTGCCAGATGTGTCCCCCTGCTTAAGCCACTACATATCCGGGCCCGTCTGAAGTTTGCCAGAGAGCATTTGGATGTTCCAGAAGAGTATTGGGAGAATGTCATATGGTCAGATGAAACCAAAGTAGAACTGTTTGGTAGAAACACAACTCGTGGTGTTTGGAGGAGAGTGAATGCTGAGTTACATCCAAAGAACACCATACCTACTGTGAAGCATGGGGGGCAACATCATGCTTTGGGGTTGTTTCTCTGCAAAGGGACCAGGACGACTGGTCCGTGTACATGAAAGAATGAATGGGGCCATGTATCATGAGATTTTGAGTGCAAACCTCCTTCCATCAGCAAGAGTATTGAAGATGAAACGTGGCTGGGTCGTTCAGTTTGACAATGATCCCAAGCACACTGCCAGGGCAATGAAGGAGCGGCTTTGTAAGAAGCATTTCAAGGTCCTGGAGTGGCCTAGCCAGTCTCCAGATCTCAACCCCATAGAAAACCTTTGGAGAGAGTTGAAAGTCCGTGTTGCCCAGCGATAGCCCCAAAACATCCCTGCACTAGAGGAGATCTGCATGGAAGAATGGGCCAACATACCAGCAACAGTGTGTGCCAACCTTGTGAAGACTTACAGAAAACGTTTGACCTCTGTCATTGCCAACAAAGGATATAGAACAAAGTATTGAGGCGAACTTTTGTTATTGACCAAATAGTTATTTTCCACCATAATTTGCAAATAAATTCTTTAAAAATCAGACAATGTGATTTTCTGGAATTTTCTCATTTTGTCTCTCATAGTTGAGGTCTACCTATGATGTCAATTACAGGCCGGCCTCATCTTTTTAAGTGGGAGAACTTGCACAATTGGTGGCTGACTAAATACTTTTTTTTCCCCACTGTAAGATTAACTATTAAATTACTCTAACAGTTCCGACTATAAGTTCTCTTGGAGAAAGCCAGAATTCGATTTCTTGATTGAGGACACGGAGCAGTTCCTCCCCTGTGTGACTTCGTTTGCCCAAGCAAACGAGGTGTAGAACAGCGTGACATCGCTGTGCCCTGCACATGTGGTATGCTGGAGTAGCACTACAAATTTGTCTCTGCAGTGGAGGCTGAGGAGACAGTGGAGGATGAGGCAGACATTGTTGCAGGACCAACGGCGTGAGAACGTGGAGGCTGAAACTGCATCATCTGTCGAAGTTGCTGGTGTGTCTGGGCAGGCACCACATTAACCCAGTGGGCCGTAAATGACATATATTGTCCTTGGCCGTAGTTACAGCTCCACACATCGGCGCTGCCATGCACTTTGGCAGACACTGACAGGCTCAAGGACTGGCCCACCTTCTGTTCTACATATTTGTGCTTCGCTGGTACTGTCTTCTTGGCAAAGAAATGACAGCTTGGGACTCTCCACCTCGGCTTGGCGCAAGCCATCAGTTCTCTGAAAGGGGCAGAGTCCACCAATTGGAAAGGGAGTGACTTCAGCACCAGCAACTTGGACAGGAGCACGTTCAGCTTCTGCACTGTTGGCTGATTACACGCATACTGTTGTCTCTTAGATATAGATTCTCTGATCGATTGCTGACGCAATAAGTGACTAGGAGGATGAGCAGGAGCATCACGACCAGCAGGTGATGGGAAGGACACAGCTTCCTTCAGCTGAGGTGGTGGAGCCTTGACTGCCTGAAATGCAGTGCATGCCAATGGGTGATGCAACGGTTGCTGCTGCAGGCTGGACCACCACATTGGATCCACGGCTCTCCAAGGCCACTTTATGGTGGCACTGCATATGTTTACGCAGGGCTGTGGTGCCAACATTGGCACCCTAGCCACGCTACACCTTCTGCCCACAGATTGAACATATGGCCATGTTCACCTCCCCCGGCGGCTTAACAAAAAACTGACACACTGCCGAGTAGGTGATTTTACCCTCAAAACTCCGCACTAACTGACTGCTACTGCCACTGTCTCCGTGAACCTCTGCACCATTGCTTTCCGGGCAGGAAGGCTGCTGCGAAGCGGGTGGTCTACCCCGGGCATGTTTGGCTCCCGACCTCACACTGTTGCCACCCTGCTGACTCCACCACTGCCTCGTGCACAAGCTGCCACCCTCTTCTCCTGATGACGATGAAGCCCCTTCGTCACCTGGCTCCCAATTGCGATCGGCTACATCGTCATCCACTACTGTCTGCAGGTCACTGATGTCCTCGTCAATGGTCTCTGAGCCAGGAGCCTGACCGCTTGCAACACCAGCTCCCACGCCACTCTCCTCATCACTACTTTCCTGCCTACCGGAGGAAGTGTCAGATGTCTCCTCCAGATCTTGGCTGGGCACTAGCTGCTGACTGTCCTCTAGCAGCTCCTCATCTCTGTATAGTGGATCTGAGCCCACAGCATAGAGTACTTCTCTGGCTGAGGGAACAGAAAAGGACAGAGGCAGGTTCAGGACACCTGAGGGTATATGGCCTTCTCCTGGGCCATGCCAACTAAGGGTTGTGTCTGACGAACCCACCGAATCATGGCTGGGGGTGTCTGATGTGACTTGGAATGAAGTGGATGACCGAGTCAACCAGTCTACAACTGTTGGGTTACTGGTCAAGACACGACTGCTAGCTGACGCTGGGAGCTCAGGCCTCTGTAAGTGACTCCTGCTGTCATGCCCCCTTACTCTGCTGCGACCTGTGCCTGCGCCAGAAACATTTAGGCCTGTGCCCCTCTCCTGTGCATGGCCTCTCACTTCTCTGTCTGACATACTGTTAGATGAAAAAATGTAATTGCAATAGAAATAAATACAGGGCAAAACGGCGAATATGCCCCTTATTTCTTTCCCCACTAATGAACACCTTTAAAAAAGCGTGATAAAGGCAGAGATTATTGGATAAGAATTATGATTTTTTTTGGCAGTGCTGTACTGCAAAATGGCCTGTAATTTTATACTTGGAAAAGAACAGTGAATATGGCCCTTATTTGTTTCCACACTAATAAACACATTTAAATAATTATTTGTTGAAAAAGGCGTTAGAACAGATAATTGCAGATATTAGTGGATGATAGTTCACTGTTTTTTGTTGTACTGCACTGCAAAAGGCTTGCTGTGTTCCACCTTGAAGACACAGGTATGAGTAATGAGCAGCAGTATAATAGCAGTGAGTGCTGCAATGTGTATTAAAATTCTTGCTGTTAATGACGCTGCAAGTACCCCAAATTCTACTTTCAATTCCTCCCTATACTTTTTCTACACTTGTAATCCTCTTTTCCCTGAACTTCTATCTGTTTTCTAAGTCTTTCCCTAGCTCCTGCTGACGTCTGTCCCTACAGTAAGAGTGATGTGGAATGACTGTTTTTATAGGGTTGTGACATCACAGGGCCGGCTGGCTGCTCATTAGCTGCACGCTTAGCATTGTGGATGAACCCGCACTCCCAGAGTCCCTTGCCCCTTTTCCTAACATGTGCAGCAGCCATTTTATTAAAAAATGCGATTCGATGCATCGAAACGTGAGGAAATCTGGAATTGAGGCAAATCAAAGTTTTCCTGAAATTCGGATCAAATTCCATTTCTGCAGCTTCGATTCGCTCATCTCTAATTGAGACCTCTGCCCCAATGCAAGTGCGACTAAGTAATTCATCAGCACCTGCACTGGGGGGGAGGGAGAAGGAGGTCGCTCAGCTGCTTTTCACAGGAGTGTAGGTACGTACAGGAACATAACAATTGTGGTCGCAGGTGGTGTGACCGTGACCAGGCCCAGAATGGTACGAGGCTCGTAGCAAGCTGAAGATGGCCGAGGCCCCACAGCACTGTGATAGTGTTCAGGGAAAGCCTGAATCCTCAACCGCTATACATATCGTTAATGGAAAGACGGCCCGGCATTATGTGATGTATGTACAGGTGCATCTCAATAAATTAGAATATTTTTGAAACGTTCATTCATTTCAGTAATTCAGTAATACAATCCATAATCAGCGACTTCCATGATTGTGTGTCCTACTGAACCAGACTGAGGGACCATTTACATGCTTAGGAAACCTTGGCAGGTGACACTGAATTTACAAGACTGAACTTTTTTACAATATTCTAATTTTCTTAGATTTGGGTTTTCATTACCTGTAATCCATAATCAACATTTACACAAATAAAACACTTGAAATAGAACACTCTGTGTGTAAAGAATCTAGAAAATATAGGAGGTCACATATTAAATTTAATTACTGAAAGAAAAAAATGTTTCAAAGATATTCTAATTTATTGCGATGCACCTGTACATACAGCTGGCCCCTTACCAATAGTAGCTTGCTCAGTGGAGGTGATTTAAAAGAAAAAAAAAAAAAAAAAAAAAAAACACTTATACTCACCTCTCCTGGACTTCGATGATTCCCAACATCCTTTTTGGAGCTCTGAGGGTCTGTGCTTTGGTAACAATAGTCACGTGGTGTACACCGGCGTAATGACGTTAGCATGCCCCACTCGCCAGCTGAGGCCCAATCTTAGGCCACTGCAGTGATCTCTGGGGTGCATGACATCGAAGCCCCGAAGAGGATGCTGGGAACCATCGGAAGTCTAAGAGAGGTGAGTGTTTTGTTTTTTGTTTTTAGCACCCACCTCCACTGGGCAGGCTAGTGCAGGGAGAAGAGGACCGAAGAGCGAAGAGGATGGTGGAGAGAGCCAGAGCGAGGATCCCCAGGAGAGGTGAGACAAGGTGAGTATACCCTACCTTTCAAAAGTTTGGGGTCACTCAGACAAATTTGTGTTTTCCATGAAAACTCACACTTTTATTTATCAAATGAGTTGCAAAATGAATAGAAAATATAGTCAAGACATTGACAAGGTTAGAAATAATGATTTTTATTTCAAATAATAATTTTCTCCTTCAAACTTTGCTTTTATCACAGAATGCTCCATTTGCAGCAATACCAGCATTGCAGACCTTTGGCATTCTAGCTGTTAATTTGCTGAGGTCATCTGGAGACATTTCCCGCCATGCTTCCAGAAGCCCCTCCCACAAGTTGGATTGGCTTGATGGGCACTTTTTGCGTACCATACGGTCAAGCTGCTCCCGCAACAGCTCAATGGGGTTGAGATGTGGTGACTGCGCTGGCTACTCCATTACAGATAGAATACCAGCTGCCGGCTTCTTCCCTAAATAGTTCTTGTATAATTTGGAGGTGTGCTTTGCTTTGGGTCATTGTCCTGTTGTAGGATGAAATTTTCTCCAATCAGGCGCTGTCCACAGGGTATGGCATGGCGTTGCAAAATGGAGTGATAGCCTTCCTTATTCCAAATTCCTTTTACCTTGTACAAATCTCCCACTTAACCAGCACCAACCCCAGACCATCCCATTCCCTCCACCATGCTGGACAGATGGCGTCAGGCGTCTTCCAGCATCTTTTCAGTTGTTCTGCGTCTCACAAATGTTCTTCTGTGTGATCCAAACACCTCAAACTTGGATTCGTCTGTCCATAACACTTTTTTCCAGTCTTCCTCTGTCCAATGTCTGTGTTCTTTTGCCCATATTAATCTTTTCCTTTTATTAGCCAGTCTCAGATATGGCTTTTTCTTGGCCACTTTGCCCTGAAGGCCAGCATCCCTGAGTCGCCTCTTCACTGTAGACGTTGACACTGGCATTTAGCGGGTACTATTTAATGAAGCTGCCAGTTGAGGACCTGTGAGGCGCCGATTTCTCACACTAGAGACTCTAATGTACTTGTCTTGTTGCTCAGTTGTGCAGCGCGGCCTCCCACTTCTCTTTCTACTCCGGTTAGAGCCTGTTTGTGCTGTCCTCTGAAGGGAGTAGTGCACACCGTTGTAGGAAATCTTCAGTTTCTTGGCAATTTCTCGCATGGAATAGCCTTCATTTCTAAGAACAAGAATAGACTGTCGAGTTTCACATGAAAGTTCTCATTTTCTGGCCATTTTGAGAGTTTAATCGAACCAACAAATGTAATGCTCCAGATTCTCAACTAGCTCAAAGGAAGGTCAGTTTTATAGCTTCTCTAACCAGAAAAACTGTTTTCAGCTGTGCTAACATACTTGCACAAGGGTTTTCTAAACATCCATTAGCCTTCTTACACAGCAAACACAATGTACCATTAGATCACTGGAGTGATGGTTGCTGGAAATGGCCTCTATACACCTATGTAGATATTGCATTAAAAACCAGACGTTTGCAGCTAGAATAGTCATTTACCACATTAACAATGTATAGAGTGTATTTCTGATTCATTTAATGTTATCTTCATTGAAAAAAACTGTGCTTTTCTTTCAAAAATAAGGAAATTTCTAAGTGACTGTAGTGTAGTGTAGTGTAAGTGTTTGCTATTTTTACTCACCTTCCCTTGACTTCCCCAGAGGAGACCTAGAGTATAATAAAACCGCCAAAATGAACAGGATGACAAAACAAATTTCATTGGGTTCGCATGAAGCAGCTTGAGGGAGGCTCTTGGGAGCATTTTATACTGTGTGCGGCCATTGTGGAACATATTATACTCTGTAGGAGCCACTGTGCAGCTGATTGCACAATGTGGAGACCACTGTGGAGCAGATTGAACTGTGTGGGGTCCGCCGTGGAGCAGATTGTACTGTATGGAGGCCACTGTGTAGCAGATTGTACTTTGCAGGGGCCATAGTGGAACAGATTGTACTGTGTGGGAGCCAGTATGTAACAGATTGTATTGTGTGGGAGTCACTATGGAGCAGATTCTACTGTGGGGGAGCCACTGTGGAGCAGATTTTAGTGTGTGGGAGCCACTATGGAGCAGATTATACTGTGTGGGAGCCACTATGGAGCAGATTGTACTGTGTGGGAGCCACTATGGAGCAGATTGTACTGTGTGGGAGCCACTGTGGAGCAGATTGTACTGTGTGGGGGCCACTGTGGAGTATATTATATTGTGTGGGGGCCACTGTGGAGTATATTATATTGTGTGGGGGCTACTGTGGAGCGGATTGTACTGTGTTAAAGCCACTGTGGAGAAGATTGTACTGTGTGGGAGCCACTATGGAGCAGATTGTACTGTGTGGGGGCCACTGTGGAGTATATTCTATTGTGTGGGGGTTACTGTGGATCAGATTGTACTGTGTTAAAGCCACTTTGGACAAGATTGTAATTTGTGGAGACCACTGTGGATCAGATTGTCCTTGTTTATTTCACACAGTATCTGTTTATAGCAGACATTGGATATTATTACAGGCTGTGATAAATTAGTGGGCTTTGGTTGCAGTTGGACAGTGTCTAAAAGGTTCATCATCACTGTTATACAGTAACTGTAGAGGTCTGGGTGATGACTGTATCATTGTGTTGTCAGGTTCCTATAAGGTGTCAGGATGTCGCTGTCTATTTCTCCATGGAGGAGTGGGAGTATTTAGAAGGACACAAGGATCTGTACAAGGAGGTGATGATGGAGGACCACCAGCCCCTCACATCACCCGGTAATAGACATCACTATATACACATGGACTTCCATTATTTGTATGTACAGAATGAATTCAGTCCCTGTCTGTGTTTCCTACAGGTAGATCCAGTAAGAGGACAACACCGGAGAGATGTCCCAGTCCTCTTCTTCCACAGGATGATCAGGTAGATGGAGATATTCCCTATGATGTGTAGACGGGCTGTGATGTCCTTGTGGTCAGTCTTGTTGTATCCAGCAGTATTATATGTTTTATATTTGTGTAATGAGAGGTGGAGATGGAGGATAAAGCTGGCAATAGACATTACATGTTGTCACAATCTTCTGGCGATGGAGACTGCTGGTTGGAATGAGGAACCAAGAGACTAAATTCTTTATTTCCCCAAGAGACAAGCAACCCAGGATGTATCAAGTAGAATCTGATCTCCTCCACTGAAATATCCTGAACCACGTCAAGCCATGCCGAGTATACACACGTGGACAAAATTGTTAGTCTCCTCCCTCATTTAATGAAAGAAAAACCCACAATGGTCACAGAAATAACTTGAATCTGACAAAAGTAATAATATATAAAAATTCTATGAAAATGAACAAATGATAGTCAGACATTGCTTTCCAACCAGGCTTCAACAGAATTTTTAAAAAAAAGAAAACTCATGAAACAGGCCTGGACAGAAATGAGGGTTCCCTTAACTTAATATTTTGTTGCACAAGCTTTTGAGGCAATCCCTGCAATCAAACGATTCCTGTAACTGTCAATGAGACTTCTGCACCTCTCAGCAGGTATTTTGGCCACTCCTCATGAGCAAACTGCTCCAGTTGTCTCGGGTGTGAAGGGTGCCTTTTCCAGACGCCATGTTTCAGCTCCTTCCAAAGATGCTCAATAGGATTTAGGTCAGGGCTCATAGAAGGCCACTTCAGAATAGTCCAATGTTTTCCTCTTAGCCATTCTTGGGGGTTTTTAGCTGTGTGTTTTGGGTTATTATCCTGTTGCAAGACCCATGACCTCCCACTGAGACCAAGCTTTCTGACACTGAGCAGCACATTTCTCTCTAGAATCCCTTGATAGTCTTGAGATTTCATTGCACCCTGCACAGATTCAAGACACCCTGTGCCAGATGCAGCAAAACAGCCCCAGAACATAACAGAGCCTCCTCCATGTTTCACAGTAGGGACAGTGATCTTTTCAAGATATGCTTCATTTTTACATCTGTGAACATAGAGCTGATGTGCCTTGCCAAAAATTTCGATTTTTGTCTCATCTGTCCATAGGACATTCTCCCAGAAGCTTTGTGGCTTGTCAGCATGTAGTTTGGCAAATTCCATTCTGTCTTTTTTAAGTTCTATCTGTGACCATTGTGGGTTTTTATTTCATTAAGCGAGGGGTACCAACAATTTTGTCCACGTGTGTACATATGTATGAGGTTCATGCAGTTGTCATTGAGCCGTCATCTAATATCTATGTCCAGCTTCAGATTTGCCTCTATTTCACTCAGATAACTCCTCCTGTCAGGTCATGTTTGGTCATTATGGTGATAAAAGATTTTTTTTTCTCCACATCTAAAACATTTCAACATGACTTCTCCACCTGTCTGCTGACCTTTCCAATATTTGTATTACAGCATTTCCTTCAGGATAAAGATCTGAAGGACATTAATGCTCTTTCTATGACAATAAAGGAAGATCCCTATGTGAGTGGTGATGAGGAGTGTGAGGAGGACATTCCTACAGGTAACCGCCCAGGTGAGGAGTCACCACTATATAAAGCACAGAAGGGTCACTCATTCTATTCTGTCATTTTTTACAATATTTGTTGTTCCCGATTCAGCTAAAATACTAATAATACATGAATATAAATGTGATACCGCTATAGGGGATAATAAATGTAGTATAGAATATAACGTACAGCAGGAATATGGATTTGACATCTATGTGAACGAGGCAAATTTCTTCCTCACCGGCTGTCAGTGCTCGTGAAGGGAAAGAATTTACCAGAATTATATAGCAGATTATTTCAGCTAGCGGAAAAAATAATCCTCCTGCTCGATCTTCAGGCAGATTCCACCTCAGAGCTCTATGGAAATAAATGTGAGGTGGAAAATACCGCCTGGCCAGTAAGGAATGTGATGGAGATTCGGTGGCTGATTTGGTAAAGCGGAAAAATTTTTCTTCTGAATTCCTGAAGCAGCTTCTACAGATTTCACTATGTAAGCCTCACCTTAGACTCCAATCACACTATGGAATCCGGACTAGAAAATCTGGTCTGTACATCAGTCATATTTCCCAGCCTGAACTCTGTCCATACACCAGGACTCCCCGTATCTTAGTGATGTATGAAGCTAGGAGTCCCTGCTTCCTTGTGACTCCACAGACCCATACTACATACTGTATGGGACAGCAGATCCGCGGTGAGTTTGGGCTGGGAAATCCAGCTGAAGTGGTTTGTATTCTATTATGTACATGGGATGTAATACAGTAAGATTTATGGCATCCTACAGTATTATTCTTTATAAGTGGCCATATTTGAGCAACCATGGATAGTGTTCACCTCTACAGTGACCTAGAGCAGTGGTGGCGTCTCCTGCCCCGCTTCATTACTATTCACTATCACTGACCTCCGTCTCAGCACAGTGAGTACTAATGAAGTAGGCCGCGCTGCCATAGTTTGCTGCCTGTGCCACTGACTTCACTTCTTCACACGGTCTGAAGTGTCTCAGGCAGCGGCAGCTCAGTGGGGAATATACTTATAAGGTTATGTTATTCAAAAATAGTAACATCAGTTTTCTTCTTGTCAGATGACTGTACCAGTAGCTCAGAGGGACATCTGATATCTACAGATTATAAAGCAGAGGATCATGGTATCAAACAAGATCCATATGAAGAACATGCCATTACACCAGATATACCCTCAGCCCTTCAGGAGAAAGATCTTTCTTCTAATTCATCACAGTCTGTTAAGCAAAATAAAAGTCGTAGGAGAGGTGTTATATATCAGAGAACTCACACAGGAGAGAAGCCATATTCATGCCCAGAATGTGGAAAATGTTTTATCTGTAAATCAAAACTTGTTATACATCAGAGAACTCACACAGGGGAGAAGCCATATTCATGCCCAGAATGTGGGAAATGTTTTACTCAGAAATCACATCTTGATAAACATCAGAAAATTCACACAGGGGAGAAACCATTTTCATGCTCAGAATGTGGGAAGTGTTTTACTCAAAAATCAGATCTTGTTAAACATCAGAAAAGAATTCACACAGGGGAGAAGCCATATTCATGCCCAGAATGTAGGAAATGTTTTATCTGTAAATCAGAACTTGTTATACATCAGAGAACTCACACAGGGGAGAAGCCATATTCATGCCCAGAATGTGGGAAATGTTTTATCTGTAAATCAGAACTTGTTATACATCAGAGAACTCACACAGGGGAGAAGCCATATTCATGCCCAGAATGTGGGAAATGTTTTATCTCTAAATGTGAACTCGTTAAACATCAGAAAATTCAGACAGGGGAGAAGCCATATTCATGCCTAGAATGTGGGGAAGGTTTTATCTCTAAATCAGAACTTGTTATACATCAGAGAACTCACACAGGGGAGAAACCATTTTCATGCTCAGAATGTGGGAAGTGTTTTATCTCTAAATCATATCTTGTTAAACATCAGAAAATTCACACAGGGGAAAAGCCATATTCATGCCCAGAATGTGGGAAATGTTTTACTCAGAAATCACATCTTGTTATACATCAGATAACTCACACAGGGGAGAAAGCATTTTCATGCCCAGAATGTGGGAAATGTTTTACTCAGAAATCACATCTTGTTATACATCAGAGAACTCACACAGGGGAGAAGCCATATTCATGCCTAGAATGTGGGAAATGTTTTATCTCTAAATCAGAACTTGTTAGACATCAGAGAACTCACACAGGGGAGAAGCCATATTCATGCCCAGAATGTGGGGAAGGTTTTATCTCTAAATCAGAACTTGTTATACATCAGAGAACTCACACAGGGGAGAAACCATTTTCATGCTCAGAATGTGGGAAGTGTTTTATCTCTAAATCTAAACTTGTTAAACATCAGAAAATTCACACAGGGGAAAAGCCATATTCATGCCCAGAATGTGGGAAATGTTTTACTCAGAAATCACATCGTGTTAGACATCAAAGAACTCACACAGGAGAGAAGCCATCCATATTCATTCCCAGAATGTGAGAAATGTTTCACTGACAAATCAAATCAAAGATACACTGACAAATTAAACATCAGAGAATTCACACATAATCATCGATCCTGTCAGGGTGGGACAGGGACTACTCAGTGTCGGTTTTGAAGTTAGAAACAAACTCAGTGGGCACCCATGGGTGGAGAAATTTTTCTATGGAGCTGCTGCACTTGTTAGTCAACTCATAATGGAACCTTTCAGTGCATTTATGTGCTTCAAATTTGGTGTGTAAACAGCCTTTCACTTTGCATCTGGCATCCAGTAGGTCCACCAGCGTTTGTGAATCCCTGTTGCATTTATGGGAGGAATCAGGTGTTTGTATTTAAGTAAGAAGGCACCTTGTTGAATGAACTCCACCCCCCCACAGGCACTTTTTAATGCTTCCCATTGTATCGGGAGAGGGGTCTTGTCACGTTCTTGATGGTACAAAAAGTCTGTAATCGCTTGTGAAATCGCTGCTGTACATGCTGGTATTTTAAAGGTTGGGGTTAAGAGTCCAGCCCCACTCACCTCAAGACTGATCAGGGATCATCAAGGAAAGGTGAATGAGAGCTTGGTCAGACCACTCGGAAGGAACTATGTTAGTACAAGGGTCCCATGCGAGCAAATGGTGATTGATAATGAAGTAGTCTAATCTACTCTGAGTGTTGTGGACTTGTGAAAAATAAGTGTAGTCTCTCACCTGGCGATGAAGGGTCCACCAGATGTCGACAAGCCTCATGTGGGTGATCTTAGATTTCAGGACCTGTAAATTTGACAAAGGGATGGGGAACCTGCCCAATGAGGAATCCATTATTGCATCCATGGTTAAGTTCGACTCTCTTGCCATAACCACCGACCCTTCAGCAAATTCAGTTAAGGCACGAAGAAAGGAGCGAAAGACTTGAGCTTGGCTGTGGTTGGGAAGATTGAAATTAGGGATCGTGAATAATTTCTCATGGATAGGTATTTTTAGAAACAAGTATCTACCCTGTGCATCAGAGCACTGGGAAATGACCGTGGCTTGGAGGTGTTTATGTAAGCCAACACTAACTCCCTTTGATTTACCATCAGGGTTGGAGCTGTGGAACCAGCGAGGGAAATATCTGTTTAGTATCGTGGACATGTGGCCCATCTTAAAGTAGGTTTCCTGTAGCAGTAGGATGTCAGCCCTTAGCTTGTGCATGTTGTAGAGTACCTGGGTCCTCTTCTGCGGTACGTTGAAGCCTCTGATGTTCAGGGAGCACAACTGAAGTCTGGCCATTTAACTGTGGGAAGGCAAAACCTGTAAAAGATAAGAGAAAAAAGAATAGGGGAGGAGAAAGAGGGGAGGGAGACGAGGGAAAGGAAGACGGCAGAGAAGAAGGTGGGGTTAGGTAGTCAAGGTAATCAAGTGGTGCCTCTTTAATCCTTGGACCTAACCCAGGGGAAGGGTAAAAGCAAAAGTTTTCTATGAACAGTCCTTAAGGACAGGGATGTCCAAGTCAATATGTTTCTACTACACCAAACTTGTTATCAAGAAAAAATTAAAAATATGCTGATGACGGGCGTTCTCGGACAGAAACGTTGCTTATTGATGATGTACTGGAGCTCTATGATTTTGTAAAGTTACAATGAGGCCTCTTATCATACATGGAGTCTGATATGTTGCAATAAAATACACAAGATCAAAGAAATCATTTGGACTGCTGTCCATCCTTTTCCTAAGTTTATCATCTATCCCAGCAGCCATCCCCCCACTGCTCTGACACTTATCACCTATCCTGACCCCGCCATCATCACTACAGGGGTCCTGCATTTGCACTACTGCTCCAGTCATCTCTATGGGAAGGCTGATAGGAAGTAGAGTTCAGCGTTCCATTATCTCTGGCAGTCCCAAAGAGATGAGCGGATTGGCATCATTCTATTCATTGGGAAGAATCAGGACCCCTGTTCTCGGGCCCAATTGTAGCCCATAGACACTATAATGTCTTCCTTGTGGCCCCACATAGTATAATACATCCATTTGTAGTCCTCACACACTATAATGTCCTCCTTGTGGCCCCCATAGTATGATGTGTACATGTCAGGAGTGTCTCTTCAGCTGCTTCTTTAAGGTTGCTGTGACAACTTAGGAAGCTTTTCTGTTGTATACTGCCATGCCTTGACCCATTAACAGCTTAAGAGTCCTTTATAAGACCACTCCTTTTTGATACAGGTGCCGACTGTGAAGAGGTAAAATGTTTTGTTTTATGTTTATAACTGATATCCTGTTTTGTAACCTTAGTTGTGGTCCATGAGTTCCAGGTCTGGTAAATCCTCCAGGTGAATGTTCTTTTACTGCTTCTTATTTCTTTCTTTCCTCATTGGCCACCTTATGCTCGATTTTTCTACTCTTTCTGGTCTTTCCATCTGGAAACAATGTACCAAAACTAAGGAAATGCTCACAATTTGTGTTTAATAAAGAAGTGTTTCATTTACTTACCTGCAGTAGTGGAGCTGTAGTGGAGAGTGTCTGCCCTGGCCTTATAAGAGGCAAGTCTGCAGCAACTCCAGTGTTTTATAGAGAAAACTGCACAGGATTATGGGAAATGTCTATGCTATAAAAGGATTCCATTACCCAGCAAGCTGGGTTGTTGTTGGTGGAGTTGATATAATAGGAAATCTGTGAGACTACAGCAGCCTGAAAGGCAAGGATTCTGTTGTATGCATTATGGATATTTTCTGATGAAATATTTTCTCTGTTAAAATTGGACTTAGAATAAACTCCTTTGGATTTCTTTGCATGTGGCTCTTCTACTGTCTGTGAATACCTGCTTGCTTCCTGACCTCTGATTTGCTCCTTGGATTCCCCTTTTGCCTCTTGATTCTGTATTGATGTTTCTGGCTGGATTTGTGACCCTTGGTTAGTTTCCCGGATATTGCTTTTGTCTCCCATCCCTACTTACTACGTTCTCTCCTGGTTTTTTGACCCTGTTGGAATGACTTCTCTTGCATCCATGCCACTTTGTAAGTTTAGTGGACTTTGTGTTGGTTTCTGCAGCAGTGCATTTATTATTAGTACATTTATCTGTTTGGTGACAATTCAGATCCCCAGATCCAGCCCAAGTCCATCTCTCCTTGCGGCGAGCTCTGGTGAAGGTGTCTGGGGGTCTGTCTTGGCTCCCAGAGGTGTGCTAGTTGTAGATAGTTGTCTCTACTGCTCACAGTTATCAGCCAATTTCTTGCTGTTGCTTTTATTGTGGCCATGCATCTAACCATAACAGATTAGTCGGCCTACAATCATCATATATCAATATGGAACATATTTAGACTCTGGTGTATCAGATGTAAGGTATGTCTCAGCTGGCTCAAGATTTAGCTGAGAGGTATCCCAAATCCGAGCCTCAAAAGCTGCCACTGTTCCAATTGAACCTAAGATAAAACTACCATAAAGATTCTCTGGAGATAGAAAATTTTTTGTCAACTTTGGAGTGAGTTGCAAGTTATACTTTCGTCTGCGACCTCATTCTTCTGGAGATGAACAGCAGGGAGTTGGACTCATTCTTTCACTCCTGCAGGGTGATCCCCAGGCCTGGGCCTTCTCATTAAAGTCACAAACTCCTGAACTATATTCTGTGGACACATTTTTTGCTGCCCTGGGATTGCTCTATGATGAACCCGATATCCAAGTTGTCACTGAGTCGCATTTCATTTCTCTCCAGCAAGGTCATCGGATAGCAGAGGATTACTGTTCTGAATTTCACAGATGGTCTGTTCAGTCTCAGTGGAATGATCCTGCACTTATCTGTCATGTCCGCAATGGCCTCTACAACTCTATTAAACATCTGCTGGTAAACTATCTGCAACCAGCCACACTAAAAGAAACCACGACTCTGGCCATATGACTGGATAGGTATTTATGTGAATGTGAAAGGTAACGGTCCTCAGCCTCCAGTCTTCTACCTTCACCTGAGCCCACTCCTGAGCCACCTCCTGAAACGATGCAACGTGGTTGTGCCATGTCAGCCCGTGACAGGAGAATATTCCAGAGACAGCGAGGGTTATGTTGTTACTTCAGGGATGCTGGTCTTGTCTTGAAAACATTTTCAAAACGTCCTGTGGCGTTAAACTTCAGCGCCTAGGTGGTTTTTCTGAAGATCACCTAGACGCACAGGTATTTTCCATCATTTCTCAGCAGAAAGTTAAGATTCAGTTTTCTGAGAATAGTTTCTTAGGTAATGCTTTTTTTGATTCTGGGTCAGCGGCCAACTTTCTGGATTTGCGGGTTGCGCAGACTTTGGGGTTGCCACTAGTTTCTCTCACTATTCCTATGTGTGTAACCGCGATTGATAACACACTGCTTCCCCAGCGATCTGTTAAGTTTGTTACACCTGTAGTTACTATTCTTGTAGTTACTGTTCACACTGAATCTCTTTCCTTTTATGTTCTCAATAACTTACCTGCAGATGTTGTTCTGGGTTTGTCTTGGTTACAGACACATAATCCTGTTATTGATTAGAGATTGGGGACGTTATTCAGTGGAATTCTGAGTGTACCAAGTCTTGTATTTCTCTGAATTTGGCTTCTGTGCCTGACTACATTCAAGATTTTGTTGATTTTTTTTCTGAATCCGGGGCTGATTTGCTTCCTCCTCATAGATCATATGATTGTGCCATTGATCTTGTTTCTGATGCTAATCTTCCCAAGGGTCACTTATACAATCTTTCAAACCCTGAAAGACAGGCCATGAAAGATTATATAAAAGATTCCCTCCACAAAGGTCTTATCCGTCCATCCACATCCACAATGGGAGCTGGGTTTGTCTTTGTTAAAAAGAAAGATGGTGGACTGAGACTGTGCTCAGATTACCGTAATTTAAATAAAATTACTATAAAACAATCAGTATCCCCTTCCACTCATTCCTGACTTACTGAACCAGATTCCTGGAGCTAAGTGGTTCTCCAAACTCAATCTACGAGGGGCGCGTAACCTTATACGAATTCGTAAGGGTGATGAGTGGAAGAATGGAAGACAGCCCTTACTACTCCTGAGGGTCATTATGAAGAATGGTTATGTCATTCGGGTTAAGTAATATTAATAATAATAATAATAATACATTATTTATATAGCGCCAACATATTCAGAAGCACTGTACAAATTGTAGGGTTCAAGTACAGACAAAAAGATACATTACAGAGTAATAGTCAGTTCACACACTGGGACTGAGGGCCCTGCTCACAAGAGCTTACAATCTATGAGGTAGAGGGTGTAACACAAGAGGTAGCAGGGGTGACATTGTAAGCCGTGTACTGGGGTGGGCTCCCCAGGATACAGCGAAGTCACGAACAAAGGAAGCAACTGCAAATCAATTTAGTAAAAAAACAAGATTTTACTTAGTGTAGTAACACCTATTTACCAGAAAAACACTCCCAACTATTTCCATACACTCAGCCAGTAAGCTGAGGCCCTGGTGTTGTACAGCGCGGTGCCTTCTCATGTGTACTGCAATATACTCCAAGCTTTTACCTATCTGCAGGCTGCTACTAACCAGCCGCTTGTTACCTTTTTATCACCCTAGTCACAGGAACAATTCAGTGAGTGTGATAGAGGCGCCGGCGGTATAACACAAGAGCTTACAAACTTATCACAATACCCCTATTCCCCACAAACAAAGTATAACCGAGTAAATATCACAGTAGGTCAGCTTGCAAGCCAAAGAAATATGATAATGTATAAAATGTCGCTTCTAGACTTCCTCAGAAGCTCCTCTCTGGGAGTTACAACTCAATAGAATTCTCTGAGTCTTAGTCCTTACTACCGAATAGGTAGATAATTCACCAGTAGTGTGGCCTGTGAAGATGAGGATGCCTAACTAATCTAACTACAGGCCCTTACTCAGTCCCAAGCAATTTGCGCCAAAAATGTAATGCGGTGCATACACGATTACTTCTATTACTGATCCAGATTTGTTGGGTACCTGTTAGCTTCGTCTCTGGAACCGCTGAAAGCAGGGCTCATCCAAACATGCGGTCTCACTGACTGGGTCAGTTCTCATCCAATCCTTGATAGCAATCTTCACCTTAGGATGCTGTCTGAGGAAACCCTGGAACAGTCTCTGCTTTTGCAACCTCTTGTTATATGTCTCTAAATCTTTGTGATGATTCCACTTAAATATGGCTAAAACTCAGAGATGTATTTTGATCTCTGGGTATAGGATCT
Organism: Leptodactylus fallax; assembly: GCA_947044405.1. Lineage (NCBI taxonomy): Eukaryota > Metazoa > Chordata > Amphibia > Anura > Leptodactylidae > Leptodactylus > Leptodactylus fallax. The sequence continues at coordinate 1,667,123 of CAMRHE010000179.1, read as the reverse complement.
CCCTTCCTACCTGCATTGATTCATAATGTGCGCAGCCCTAATCCTAGGTATATGGTAAATAGAAGTACCACTGTAACAATAGGGCTTTGTATCCATCCCAGAATGGCTCAATTGACTTCATATACAGCCTTGAGTGATCAAAGAAACATGCATTGTCCAGACTGCACTGTAGATCAGATATGGCTGATAACATTGTATCATTCCACTTGGTCTCAGCTCTTTGCAAAGAATCTGGACTTGAGTGCATTATTCAATCAGACTTGCTGCCACCGATGACCTCATTCTGGGAAGTGGCATAAAGGGTATAAAAGATGAGGTAAGAGGCAATGGGAAGAGATTCTGTTGGGACTACAAGAGAACACCATGAGGAGATTTTTGGTGAGACTACTGGACTAATGCTGAGAGACTGTGATGAGAGCATGCAGGCTGGAATATACTGTGATGCCACATGCTAGGAGTTAATGCTGAGAAGCCTCCACTGGTGATCTCACACATACCAGAGCATGTGTGAGGGTTGGACTACAGAACCACATCCAGGATATGTGTGGTAAAGTAACTATTTCACCTTTATCCCTTTTATTTTATTTGTATTGTATCTTGTAACTAGTAACTGTTAATGCTTGCATATATCTGCATATCTGTTCTGAACTGTATATGTTAGATGTTAATACCGACCCATTTAGGAGTTAATAAATACATAAAATGTAGAAAGCTTGTCTTGTATTTATCTGGTGAACCCGACATTCACTGGCGGTGAGTGTGGTTTTTATATGAAAGAAGACTCAGGTGTGGCCACAGCGGTGTTGGCGCACTGGGGATCTTTCACATCCTTTAATAATGTTTTTCCTCTCACTTCAGCCCTTCTTCTTCCAAAAGCTCAGAAGCACACACAGCTAAGATGGCTGCCAGACACACTCTGCTGCATCTTGACCCACCTCTGCAGAACAGGGTCTCCACGTCACTACTCCAAGGAATTACTGAATTACAGTCTCTTCTATTTCTGAGGTAACAGTGGCCTCTTGTGGTCAAACAAACAAATGTCAGTTTATAAAAAAAAAATAAACTTATCTACAGAAGCAGCTACATTCATAACATGAGGGCTGTTTCCCCATCTTACAACATAGGAGAGGAGGGGGTGACATAGGAGGTAGCAGGTGCGGCATTGGAGGTAGCATTTCTTATACAGTGCTCCAGCCATTTTTGTGATAAAGATTGCTTTCATTACACATAAAGCTGTATGAGCTGTCACCAGTCGTGTCCTTTAATGTGCAGATGGTGCCTGGACATATAAAGTTAGTCTGATACGGCATCATATCCTGCATAGTAATGTGGGAGAGTGAACAGAGGAGGGTTAGTTTTAGGGACTCTAACTGCGGAAGGGTTTACATTAGGACATGTGATCGGCCTGTCTGATAATATGTGTCTATAGGATGCACCTAAAGCACCCAATAGCACCTAAGTTCTTATATATATGATGGGTATGTGTATCCTGTGAAGGATAGAAAGTACTGATTGTGAGAGACAGAAGGTTATGATCAGAGAGTGGCAGAGAAGAGTTTGTAAATTTAGAAACTGCAAGGAGTCGGAAGAAGACAAGATCAGTCGTGTTGCCGTCTTCGTGTGTGGTGGAAGAGGAAAGTTGTGAAAGACAGAGGTGTCAATGGGGATATGTATAGTGTGCACTGGTGGTAGAGATGGAGGGGAGGAGAGAGGACTGATATGGATAGTGTGTACTGGTGGTAGAGATGGAGGGGAGGAGGAGAGGACTGATATGGATAGTGTGCACTGGTGGTAGAGATGGAGGGGAGAGAGAGAGGACTGATATGGATAGTGTGCACTGGTGGTAGAGATGGAGGAGAGAGAGGACTGATATGTATGAGTGTGTACTGGTGGTAGAGATGGAGGAGGAGAGAGGACTGATATGGATAGTGTGCACTGGTGGTAGAGATGGAGGGAGAGGAGAGAGGACTGATATGGATAGTGTGCACTGGTGGTAGAGATGGAGGGGAGGAGAGAGGACTGATATGGATAGTGTGCACTGGTGGTAGAGATGGAGGAGGAGAGAGGACTGATATGGATAGTGTGCACTGGTGGTAGAGATGGAGGAGAGAGGACTGATATGGATAGTGTGCACTGGTGGTAGAGATGGGGGGGGGGGGAGGACTGATATGGATAGTGTGCACTGGTGGTAGAGATGGAGGGGAGAGGACTGATATGGATAGTGTGTACTGGTGGTAGAGATGGAGGGGAGGAGAGAGGACTGATATGGATAGTGTGCACTGGTGGTAGAGATGGGGGGGGGAGGACTGAAGGATAGGGACTGGTGGTAGAGATGGAGGAGAGAGAGGACTGATATGGATAGTGTGCACTGGTGGTAGAGATGGAGGGGAGGAGAGAGGACTGATATGGATAGTGTGCACTGGTGGTAGAGATGGAGGGGAGGAGAGAGGACTGATATGGATAGTGTGCACTGGTGGTAGAGATGGAGGGGAGGAGAGAGGACTGATATGGATAGTGTGTACTGGTGGTAGAGATGGAGGGGAGGAGAGAGGACTGATATGGATAGTGTGCACTGGTGGTAGAGATGGAGGAGGAGAGAGGACTGATATGGATAGTGTGCACTGGTGGTAGAGATGGAGGAAGGACGGTGGTAGAGATGGAGGAGAGAGAGGACTGATATGGATAGTGTGCACTGGTGGTAGAGATGGAGGGGAGGAGAGAGGACTGATATGTATAGTGTGCACTGGTGGTAGAGATGGAGGAGGAGAGAGAGATATGTGATAGTGTGCACTGGTGGTAGAGATGGAGGGGAGGAGAGAGGACTGATATGTATAGTGTGCACTGGTGGTAGAGATGGAGGGGAGGAGAGAGGACTGATATGGATAGTGTGCACTGGTGGTAGAGATGGAGGAGAGGGAGAGAGGAGGGATATGGATAGTGTGCACTGGTGGTAGAGATGGAGGGGGGGAGGACTGATATGGATAGGGCACTGGTGGTAGAGATGGAGGGAGAGAGGACTGATATGGATAGTGTGCACTGGTGGTAGAGATGGAGGGGAGGAGAGGAGGATATGGTATAGTGTGCACTGGTGGTAGAGATGGAGGGGAGGAGAGAGGACTGATATGGATAGTGTGCACTGGTGGTAGAGATGGAGGGGAGGAGAGAGGACTGATATGGGGTAGTGTACTGGTGGTAGAGATGGAGGGGAGAGAGGACTGATATGGATAGTGTGCACTGGTGGTAGAGATGGAGGGGAGGAGAGGCTCTGGATAGGTGCACTGGTGGTAGAGATGGGAGGAGAGAGGACTGATATGGATAGTGTGCACTGGTGGTAGAGATGGGGAGGGAGGGGAGGAGAGAGGACTGATATGGATAGTGTGCACTGGTGGTAGAGATGGAGGGGAGGAGAGAACTGATATGTATGATAGTGTGCACTGGTGGTAGAGATGGAGGGGAGGAGAGAGGACTGATATGTATAGTGTGCACTGGTGGTAGAGATGGAGGAGAGGAGAGACGATATGTATAGTGTGCACTGGTGGTAGAGATGGAGGGGAGGAGAGAGGACTGATATGGATAGTGTGCACTGGTGGTAGAGATGTGGGGAGGAGAGAGGACTGATATGGATAGTGTGCACTGGTGGTAGAGATGGGGGGGGGAGGACTGATATGGATAGTGTGACTGGTGGTAGAGATGGAGGAGGAGAGAGGACTGATATGGATAGTGTGCACTGGTGGTAGAGATGGAGGGGAGGAGAGAGGACTGATATGTATAGTGTGCACTGGTGGTAGAGATGGAGGAGAGAGGGACTGATATGGATAGTGTGTAGTGTGACTGGTGGTAGAGATGGAGGAGGAGAGAGGACTGATATGGATAGTGTGCACTGGTGGTAGAGATGGAGGGAGATGACTGGGGCACTGGTGGTAGAGATGGAGGGGAGGAGAGAGGACTGATATGGATAGTGTGCACTGGTGGTAGAGATGGAGGGAGAGAGGACTGATATGGATAGTGTGCACTGGTGGTAGAGATGGAGGAGAGGAGAGAGGACTGATATGTAAGTGTGCACTGGTGGTAGAGATGGAGGGAGGAGAGAGAGGACTGATATGTAGTGTGCACTGGTGGTAGAGATGGAGGAGAGAGGACGATATGGATAGTGTGCACTGGTGGTAGAGATGGAGGGGGGAGAGAGGACTGATATGGATAGTGTGCACTGGTGGTAGAGATGGAGGGGAGGAGAGAGGACTGATATGGATAGTGTGTACTGGTGGTAGAGATGGAGGGGAGGAGAGAGGACTGATATGGATAGTGTGCACTGGTGGTAGAGATGGAGGGAGAGAGAGGACTGATATGTATAGTGTGCACTGGTGGTAGAGATGGAGGAGAGAGAGGAGTATGGATAGTGTGCACTGGTGGTAGAGATGGAGGAGAGAGGAGGGACTGAGAGTGAGGGATAGTGTGCACTGGTGGTAGAGATGGAGGGAGAGAGAGGATGTGTACTGGTGGTAGAGATGGAGGGAGGAGAGAGGACTGATATGGATAGTGTGCACTGGTGGTAGAGATGGAGGAGAGAGAGACGATATGGATAGTGTGCACTGGTGGTAGAGATGGAGGGGAGAGAGGACTGATATGGATAGTGTGCACTGGTGGTAGAGATGGAGGGGAGGAGAGAGGACTGATATGGATAGTGTGCACTGGTGGTAGAGATGGAGGGGAGAGAGGACTGATATGGGTAGTGTGCACTGGTGGTAGAGATGGAGGGGAGGAGAGGACTGATATGTAGTGTGCTGGTGGTAGAGATGGAGGGGAGGAGAGAGGACTGATATGGATAGTGTGCACTGGTGGTAGAGATGGAGGGGAGGAGAGAGGGCTGTTGTATAGTGTGCACTGGTGGTAGAGATGGAGGAGAGGAGAGAGGACTGATATGGATAGTGTGCACTGGTGGTAGAGATGGAGGGAGGAGAGAGGACTGATATGGATAGTGTGCACTGGTGGTAGAGATGGAGGAGAGGAGAGAGGACTGATATGTATAGTGTGCACTGGTGGTAGAGATGGAGGGGAGGAGAGAGGACTGATATGGATAGTGTGCACTGGTGGTAGAGATGGAGGAGAGAGGAGAGAACTGATATGGATAGTGTGCACTGGTGGTAGAGATGGAGGAGAGAGGACTGATATGGAAGTACTGGTGGAGAGAGGAGAGAGGACTGATATGTATAGTGTGCACTGGTGGTAGAGATGGAGGAGAGAGGGACTGATATGGATAGTGTGCACTGGTGGTAGAGATGGAGGGGAGGAGAGAGGACTGATATGGATAGTGTGCACTGGTGGTAGAGATGGAGGAGAGGACGATATGGATAGTGTGCACTGGTGGTAGAGATGGAGGGGGAGGACTGTAGGTGTGCACTGGTGGTAGAGATGGAGGAGGAGAGAGGACTGATATGGATAGTGTGCACTGGTGGTAGAGATGGAGGGGAGGAGAGAGGACTGATATGTATAGTGTGCACTGGTGGTAGAGATGGAGGGGAGAGAGAGGACTGATATGGATAGTGTGCACTGGTGGTAGAGATGGAGGAGAGAGGACGGGATATGGATAGTGTGCACTGGTGGTAGAGATGGAGGGAGAGAGAGGACTGATATGGATAGTGTGCACTGGTGGTAGAGATGGAGGAGAGGAGAGAGGACTGATATGTATAGAGTGTGCACTGGTGGTAGAGATGGAGGAGAGGGAGTGCTGGTGGTAGGTGGAGGAGAGAGGACTGATATGTATAGTGTGCACTGGTGGTAGAGATGGAGGGGAGAGAGAGGACTGATATGGATAGTGTGCACTGGTGGTAGAGATGGAGGGGAGGAGAGAGGACTGATATGGATAGTGTGCACTGGTGGTAGAGATGGAGGGGAGGAGAGAGGACTGATATGGATAGTGTGCACTGGTGGTAGAGATGGAGGGGAGGAGAGAGGACTGATATGGATAGTGTGCACTGGTGGTAGAGATGGAGGAGAGAGAGGACTGATATGGATAGTGTGCACTGGTGGTAGAGATGGAGGGGAGGAGAGAGGACTGATATGGATAGTGTGCACTGGTGGTAGAGATGGAGGAGAGAGAGGACTGATATGGATAGTGTGCACTGGTGGTAGAGATGGAGGAGGAGAGAGAGACTGATATGGATAGTGTGCACTGGTGGTAGAGATGGAGGGAGGAGAGAGGACTGATATGGATAGTGTGCACTGGTGGTAGAGATGGAGGGGAGGAGAGAGGACTGATATGGTGTGCCTGGTGGTAGAGAGGAGGGAGGGACTGATATGGATAGTGTGCACTGGTGGTAGAGATGGAGGGGAGAGAGAGATTGGATAGTGTGCACTGGTGGTAGAGATGGAGGGGAGGAGATAGGATAGTGTGACTGATGAGGGATGGGGTGTGCACTGGTGGTAGAGATGGAGGAGAGAGGAGAGGACTGATATGGATAGTGTGCACTGGTGGTAGAGATGGAGGGGAGGAGAGAGGACTGATATGTATAGTGTGCACTGGTGGTAGAGATGGAGGGGAGGAGAGAGGACTGATATGGATAGTGTGCACTGGTGGTAGAGATGGAGGGGAGGAGAGAGGACTGATATGGATAGTGTGCACTGGTGGTAGAGATGGAGGGAGAGAGAGAGGATACTGATATGGATAGTGTGCACTGGTGGTAGAGATGGAGGGGGGGGGAGGAGAGAGGACTGATATGGATAGTGTGCACTGGTGGTAGAGATGGAGGAGAGAGAGGACTGAGGAGGGCACTGGTGGGGGTAGAGAGGACTGATATGGATAGTGTGCACTGGTGGTAGAGATGGAGGGGAGGAGAGAGGACTGATATGGATAGTGTGCACTGGTGGTAGAGATGGAGGGGAGAGAGGACTGATATGGATAGTGTGCACTGGTGGTAGAGATGGAGGAGGAGGAGAGAGGACTGATATGGATAGTGTGCACTGGTGGTAGAGATGGAGGGAGAGAGGACTGATATGGGTAGTGTACTGGTGGTAGAGATGGAGGGGAGGAGAGAGGACTGATATGGATAGTGTGCACTGGTGGTAGAGATGGAGGGGAGGGGGCGAGGGCGTATGGATAGTGTGCACTGGTGGTAGAGATGGAGGAGGAGAGAGGACTGATATGGATAGTGTGCACTGGTGGTAGAGATGGAGGGGAGAGAGAGAGGGACTGGTGGTAGGGCGTATGGATAGTGTGCACTGGTGGTAGAGATGGAGGGGAGGAGAGAGGACTGATATGGATAGTGTGCACTGGTGGTAGAGATGGAGGGGAGGAGAGAGGACTGATATGGATAGTGTGCACTGGTGGTAGAGATGGAGGGAGAGGATGTGTGACTGGTATGGGGGGAGGAGAGAGGACTGATATGTAAGTGTGCACTGGTGGTAGAGATGGAGGGGAGAGAGGACTGATATGGATAGTGTGCACTGGTGGTAGAGATGGAGGAGGAGAGAGGACTGATATGGATAGTGTGCACTGGTGGTAGAGATGGAGGGAGGAGAGAGGACTGATATGGATAGTGTGCACTGGTGGTAGAGATGGAGGGGAGAGAGGACTGATATGGATAGTGTGCACTGGTGGTAGAGATGGAGGGGAGGAGAGAGGACTGATATGGATAGTGTGCACTGGTGGTAGAGATGGAGGAGAGAGGACGATATGGATAGTGTGCACTGGTGGTAGAGATGGAGGAGAGAGAGAGGGACTGATATGGATAGTGTGCACTGGTGGTAGAGATGGAGGGGAGGAGAGGCTGATATGGATAGTGTGTACGGTGGTGGTAGAGATGGAGGAGAGGAGAGAGGACTGATATGGATAGTGTGCACTGGTGGTAGAGATGGAGGAGGAGGAGAGAGGACTGATATGGATAGTGTGCACTGGTGGTAGAGATGGAGGGGAGAGAGGACTGATATGGATAGTGTGCACTGGTGGTAGAGATGGAGGGAGGAGGAGAGGACTGATATGGATAGTGTGCACTGGTGGTAGAGATGGAGGGGAGAGAGGACTGATATGGATAGTGTGCACTGGGGTGGTGGGGGGTGGTAGAGATGGAGGAGAGAGGAGAGGAGAGAGGACTGATATGGATAGTGTGCACTGGTGGTAGAGATGGAGGGGAGAGAGAGGGACTGATATGGATAGTGTGCACTGGTGGTAGAGATGGAGGGGAGGAGAGAGAGGACTGATATGGATAGTGTGCACTGGTGGTAGAGATGGAGGGGGAGAGAGGACTGATATGGATAGTGTGCACTGGTGGTAGAGATGGAGGAGAGAGAGGACTGATATGGTAGTGGAAGTGGACTGGTGGTAGAGAGAGGACTGATATGTAGTGGCGGTGGAGAGATGGAGGAGAGGACGTATGGATAGTGTGCACTGGTGGTAGAGAGGAGAGGAGAGAGGACTGATATGGATAGTGTGCACTGGTGGTAGAGATGGAGGGAGGAGGAGAGGACTGATATGTATAGTGTGCACTGGTGGTAGAGATGGAGGAGAGAGGACTGATATGTAGTGTGCCTGGTGGTAGAGATGGAGGAGAGAGGACTGATATGTATAGTGTGCACTGGTGGTAGAGATGGAGGGGAGAGAGGGACTGATATGTATAGTGTGTACTGGTGGTAGAGATGGAGGAGAGAGGCGATATGTATAGTGTGCACTGGTGGTAGAGATGGAGGAGAGAGAGAGGACTGATATGGATAGTGTGCACTGGTGGTAGAGATGGAGGGGGGAGAGAGGACTGATATGGATAGTGTGTAGTTGGTGGTAGAGATGGAGGAGAGAGAGACGATATGGATAGTGTGCACTGGTGGTAGAGATGGAGGGGGAGAGAGGACTGATATGGATAGTGTGCACTGGTGGTAGAGATGGAGGAGAGAGGACGTATGTATAGTGTGCACTGGTGGTAGAGATGGAGGGGAGGAGAGAGGACTGATATGGATAGTGTGCACTGGTGGTAGAGATGGAGGTGGAGGGGAGGGAGAGAGGACTGATATGGATAGTGTGCACTGGTGGTAGAGATGGAGGGAGGAGAGAGGACTGATATGTATGGTGTGCACTGGTGGTAGAGATGGAGGGAGAGGAGGGACTGATATGGATAGTGTGCACTGGTGGTAGAGATGGAGGGGGAGAGAGGGGAGAGAGGACTGATATGGATAGTGTGCACTGGTGGTAGAGATGGAGGAGAGGAGAGAGGACTGATATGGATAGTGTGCACTGGTGGTAGAGATGGAGGGGAGGAGAGAGGACTGATATGGATAGTGTGCACTGGTGGTAGAGATGGAGGGAGAGAGAGGACTGATATGGATAGTGTGCACTGGTGGTAGAGATGGAGGGGAGGAGAGAGGATAGTGTGACGGGCTGGTGGTAGAGATGGAGGGGAGGAGACGATTGGATAGTGTGCACTGGTGGTAGAGATGGAGGGGAGGAGAGGACTGATATGGATAGTGTGCACTGGTGGTAGAGATGGAGGGAGAGAGGACTGATATGGATAGTGTGCACTGGTGGTAGAGATGGAGGGGAGGAGAGAGGACTGATATGGATATGTGTGCACTGGTGGTAGAGATGGAGGGGAGGAGAGAGGACTGATATGGATAGAGTGTGCACTGGTGGTAGAGATGGAGGGAGGAGGAGAGGACTGATATGGATAGTGTGCACTGGTGGTAGAGATGGAGGAGAGAGGACTGATATGAGTGTGCACTGGTGGTAGAGATGGAGAGAGGGACTGATATGTATAGTGTGCACTGGTGGTAGAGATGGAGGGGAGGAGAGAGGACTGATATGGATAGTGTGCACTGGTGGTAGAGATGGAGGAGAGGAGAGAGGACTGATATGGATAGTGTGCACTGGTGGTAGAGATGGAGGGGAGGAGAGAGGACTGATATGGATAGTGTGCACTGGTGGTAGAGATGGAGGGGAGGAGAGAGGACTGATATGGATAGTGTGCACTGGTGGTAGAGATGGAGGGAGAGGAGAGAGGACTGATATGGATAGTGTGCACTGGTGGTAGAGATGGAGGGGGGAGAGAGGACTGATATGGATAGTGTGCACTGGTGGTAGAGATGGAGGGGAGAGAGGACTGATATGTATAGTGTGCACTGGTGGTAGAGATGGAGGGGAGGAGGAGAGGACTGATATGGATAGTGTGCACTGGTGGTAGAGATGGAGGGGGAGGGACTGATATGGTGGTGTACTGGTGGTAGAGATGGAGGGGAGGAGAGAGGACTGATATGTATAGTGTGCACTGGTGGTAGAGATGGAGGGGAGGAGAGAGGACTGATATGGATAGTGTGCACTGGTGGTAGAGATGGAGGAGAGAGAGAGGGACTGATATGGATAGTGTGCACTGGTGGTAGAGATGGAGGAGAGAGACGATATGTATAGTGTGCACTGGTGGTAGAGATGGAGGGGGAGGGACTGGTGTGCTGGTGGTAGAGATGGAGGAGAGAGAGACTGATATGGATAGTGTGCACTGGTGGTAGAGATGGAGGGGAGGAGAGAGGACTGATATGGATAGTGTGCACTGGTGGTAGGATGGGGAGAGATGGAGGAGAGAGAGAGGACTGATATGGATAGTGTGCACTGGTGGTAGAGATGGAGGGGAGAGGAGATATGGATAGTGTGCACTGGTGGTAGAGATGGAGGAGAGAGAGGACTGATATGGTATAGTGTGCACTGGTGGTAGAGATGGAGGGGAGGAGAGAGGACTGATATGGATAGTGTGCACTGGTGGTAGAGATGGAGGGGAGGAGAGAGGACTGATATGGATAGTGTGCACTGGTGGTAGAGATGGAGGAGAGGAGAGAGGACTGATATGTATAGTGTGCACTGGTGGTAGAGATGGAGGGAGGAGAGAGGAGAGGGACTGATATGGATAGTGTGCACTGGTGGTAGAGATGGAGGGGAGGAGAGAGGACTGATATGGATAGTGTGCACTGGTGGTAGAGATGGAGGGGAGGAGAGAGAGTGTGCACTGGTGGTAGAGATGGAGGAGAGAGAGGGACTGATATGGATAGTGTGCACTGGTGGTAGAGATGGAGGAGAGGAGAGAGGCGATATGGATAGTGTGTACTGGTGGTAGAGATGGAGGAGGGAGGAGGAGAGGACTGATATGGATAGTGTGCACTGGTGGTAGAGATGGAGGGGGGGGGAGGGGGAGGGAGAGGACTGATGATGTATAGTGTGCACTGGTGGTAGAGATGGAGGGGAGGAGAGAGGACTGATATGGATAGTGTGCACTGGTGGTAGAGATGGAGGGAGAGGAGAGGGACTGATATGGATAGTGTGCACTGGTGGTAGAGATGGAGGGGAGGAGAGAGGACTGATATGGATAGTGTGCACTGGTGGTAGAGATGGAGGAGTGTGACTGGTGGTAGAGATGGAGAGAGAGAGGACTGATATGGATAGTGTGCACTGGTGGTAGAGATGGAGGGAGGAGAGAGGACTGATATGTATAGTGTGCACTGGTGGTAGAGATGGAGGGGAGGAGAGAGGACTGATATGGATAGTGTGCACTGGTGGTAGAGATGGAGGAGAGAGGACTGATATGGATAGTGTGCACTGGTGGTAGAGATGGAGGGGAGGAGAGAGGACTGATATGTATAGTGTGCACTGGTGGTAGAGATGGAGGAGGAGAGAGGACTGATATGTATAGTGTGCACTGGTGGTAGAGATGGAGGGGAGGAGAGAGGACTGATATGGATAGTGTGCACTGGTGGTAGAGATGGAGGAGAGGAGAGAGGACTGATATGGTAGTGTGTACTGGTGGTAGAGATGGAGGGGAGGAGAGAGGACTGATATGGATAGTGTGCACTGGTGGTAGAGATGGAGGGGAGGAGAGAGGACTGATATGGATAGTGTGCACTGGTGGTAGAGATGGAGGGGAGGAGAGAGGACTGATATGGATAGTGTGCACTGGTGGTAGAGATGGAGGGGAGGAGAGAGGACTGATATGGATAGTGTGCACTGGTGGTAGAGATGGAGGGGAGGAGAGAGGACTGATATGGATAGTGTGCACTGGTGGTAGAGATGGAGGGGAGAGAGGACTGATATGTATAGTGTGCACGGGGAAGATGGAGGGAGGAGAGAGGACTGATATGGTGGTGGTAGGATGGGGGGGAGAGTGTGCACTGGTGGTAGAGAGGGGTGGAGAGAGGACTGATATGGATAGTGTGCACTGGTGGTAGAGATGGAGGAGAGAGGACGATATGATAGTGTGCACTGGTGGGGATGGGGGGGTGTATGGTGGTACAGATGGTAGAGATGGAGGAGAGGACTGATATGGATAGTGTGCACTGGTGGTAGAGATGGAGGGGAGGAGAGAGGACTGATGGAGTGTGCACTGGTGGAGAGATGGAGGAGAGAGGACTGATATGGATAGTGTGCACTGGTGGTAGAGATGGAGGAGAGGAGAGAGGACTGATGATGAGTGTGCACTGGTGGTAGAGATGGAGGGGAGGAGAGAGGACTGATATGGATAGTGTGCACTGGTGGTAGAGATGGAGGAGGAGGAGAGAGGACTGATATGGATAGTGTGCACTGGTGGTAGAGATGGAGGGGAGGAGAGAGGACTGATGGATAGTGTGCACTGGTGGTAGAGATGGAGGGGGGAGAGAGGACTGATATGGATAGTGTGCACTGGTGGTAGAGATGGAGGGGGAGAGAGGACTGATATGGATAGTGTGCACTGGTGGTAGAGATGGAGGGGAGAGAGGACTGATATGGATAGTGTGCACTGGTGGTAGAGATGGAGGAGAGGAGAGAGGACTGATATGGATAGTGTGCACTGGTGGTAGAGATGGAGGAGAGAGAGGACTGATATGTATAGTGTGCACTGGTGGTAGAGATGGAGGAGAGGAGAGAGGACTGATATGTATAGTGTGCACTGGTGGTAGAGATGGGGGGAGGAGAGAGGACTGATATGGATAGTGTGCACTGGTGGTAGAGATGGAGGGGGGGGGGGGAGAGAGGACTGATATGGATAGTGTGCACTGGTGGTAGAGATGGAGGGGAGGGGGGGAGAGAGGACTGATATGGATAGTGTGCACTGGTGGTAGAGATGGAGGGGAGGAGAGAGGACTGATATGGATAGTGTGCACTGGTGGTAGAGATGGAGGGAGGAGAGAGGGATATGGATAGTGTGGACGGTGGTAGAGATGGAGGGGGGAGAGGAGAGAGGACTGATATGGATAGTGTGCACTGGTGGTAGAGATGGAGGGGAGGAGAGATATGGATAGTGTGCACTGGTGGTAGAGATGGAGGGGAGGAGAGAGGACTGATATGGATAGTGTGCACTGGTGGTAGAGATGGAGGAGAGAGGGACTGATATGGATAGTGTGCACTGGTGGTAGAGATGGAGGGAGAGAGAGGACTGATATGTATAGTGTGCACTGGTGGTAGAGATGGAGGGGAGGAGAGAGGTATGGATAGTGTGCACTGGTGGTAGAGATGGAGGGGAGGAGAGAGGACTGATATGGATAGTGTGCACTGGTGGTAGAGATGGAGGGGAGAGAGGACTGATATGGATAGTGTGCACTGGTGGTAGAGATGGAGGAGAGGAGGACGATATGGATAGTGTGCACTGGTGGTAGAGATGGAGGAGAGGAGAGAGGACTGATATGGATAGTGTGCACTGGTGGTAGAGATGGAGGGGAGGAGAGAGGACTGATATGGATAGTGTGCACTGGTGGTAGAGATGGAGGGGAGAGAGGACTGATATGGATAGTGTGCACTGGTGGTAGAGATGGAGGAGAGAGGACGGGATATGGATAGTGTGCACTGGTGGTAGAGATGGAGGAGAGAGAGGACTGATATGTATAGTGTGTACTGGTGGTAGAGATGGAGGGGAGGAGAGAGGACTGATATGTATAGTGTGCACTGGTGGTAGAGATGGAGGGGAGAGGACGATATGGATAGTGTGCACTGGGGGAGGTGGTAGGGAGGAGAGAGGACTGATATGGATAGTGTGCACTGGTGGTAGAGATGGAGGGAGAGAGGACTGATATGGATGGGGGGGGTATAGTGTGCACTGGTGGTAGAGATGGAGGAGAGGAGAGAGGACTGATATGATAGTGTGTACTGGTGGTAGAGATGGAGGGAGAGAGGACTGATATGGATAGTGTGCACTGGTGGTAGAGATGGAGGAGAGGAGAGAGGACTGATATGGTATAGTGTGCACTGGTGGTAGAGATGGAGGGGAGGAGAGAGGACTGATATGGATAGTGTGCACTGGTGGTAGAGATGGAGGGAGAGAGGGACTGATATGGATAGTGTGCACTGGTGGTAGAGATGGAGGAGAGAGAGGACTGATATGGATAGTGTGCACTGGTGGTAGAGATGGAGGGGAGGAGAGAGGACTGATATGGATAGTGTGCACTGGTGGTAGAGATGGAGGAGAGGAGAGAGGACTGATATGGATAGTGTGCACTGGTGGTAGAGATGGAGGAGGAGGAGAGAGGACTGATATGGATAGTGTGCACTGGTGGTAGAGATGGAGGGGAGGAGAGGGACTGATATGGATAGTGTGCACTGGTGGTAGAGATGGAGGAGAGGAGAGAGGACTGATATGGATAGTGTGCACTGGTGGTAGAGATGGAGGGAGGAGGGGGAGAGGACTGATATGGATAGTGTGCACTGGTGGTAGAGATGGAGGAGAGAGAGAGGTCGATATGTATAGTGTGCACTGGTGGTAGAGATGGAGGGAGAGGAGAGAGGACTGATATGTAGAGGTGTACTGGTGGTAGAGATGGAGGGGAGGAGAGAGGACTGATATGGATAGTGTGCACTGGTGGTAGAGATGGAGGAGAGAGGGACTGATATGGATAGTGTGCACTGGTGGTAGAGATGGAGGAGAGAGGGGTGGTGGGAGAGAGAGGACTGATATGGATAGTGTGCACTGGTGGGATGGAGGGGCAGAGTGGACTGGTGGTAGAGATGGAGGGGAGGAGAGAGGACTGATATGGATAGTGTGCACTGGTGGTAGAGATGGAGGAGAGAGAGGACTGATATGGATAGTGTGCACTGGTGGTAGAGATGGAGGGGAGGAGAGAGGACTGATATGGTAGTGTGCACTGGTGGTAGAGATGGAGGGAGAGAGGAGGTTGACTGGGAGAGAGGAGAGAGGACTGATATGTATAGTGTGTACTGGTGGTAGAGATGGAGGGAGAGGAGAGAGGACTGATATGGATAGTGTGCACTGGTGGTAGAGATGGAGGGGAGAGAGGACTGATATGGATAGTGTGCACTGGTGGTAGAGATGGAGGAGAGAGGGACTGATATGGATAGTGTGCACTGGTGGTAGAGATGGAGGGGAGAGAGGACTGATATGGATAGTGTGCACTGGTGGTAGAGATGGAGGAGAGGAGGGAGAGAGGACTGATATGGATAGTGTGCACTGGTGGTAGAGATGGAGGGGAGAGAGGAGAGGATAGTGTGCACTGGTGGGAGGAGAGAGGACTGATATGGTAGTGTGCACTGGTGGTAGAGATGGAGGGAGAGAGGACTGATATGGATAGTGTGCACTGGTGGTAGAGATGGGGGAGGAGAGAGGACTGATATGGATAGTGTGCACTGGTGGTAGAGATGGAGGGAGAGAGGACTGATATGGATAGTGTGCACTGGTGGTAGAGATGGAGGGGAGGAGAGAGGACTGATATGGATAGTGTGCACTGGTGGTAGAGATGGAGGGGAGAGAGGACTGATATGGTATAGTGTGCACTGGTGGTAGAGATGGAGGAGAGGAGAGAGGACTGATATGGATAGTGTGCACTGGTGGTAGAGATGGAGGGGAGGAGGGACTGATATGGATAGTGTGCACTGGTGGTAGAGATGGAGGAGAGAGGAGAGAGGAGAGAGGAGAGAGGACTGATATGGATAGTGTGCACTGGTGGTAGAGATGGAGGGAGGAGGAGAGGACTGATATGGATAGTGTGCACTGGTGGTAGAGATGGAGGAGGAGAGAGGACTGATATGGATAGTGTGTGCCTGGTGGTAGAGATGGAGGAGAGGAGAGAGGACTGATATGGATAGTGTGCACTGGTGGTAGAGATGGAGGGGAGGGAGAGAGGACTGATATGGATAGTGTGCACTGGTGGTAGAGATGGAGGGGAGGAGAGAGGCGATATGTATAGTGTGCACTGGTGGTAGAGATGGAGGGAGGAGAGAGGACTGATATGTAGTGTGCACTGGTGGTAGAGATGGAGGGAGAGAGGACTGATATGGATAGTGTGCACTGGTGGTAGAGATGGAGGGGAGAGAGGACTGATATGGATAGTGTGCACTGGTGGTAGAGATGGAGGGAGGAGAGAGGACTGATATGGATAGTGTGCACTGGTGGTAGAGATGGAGGGGGAGAGGACTGATAGGATAGGGCACGGGGGAGATGGAGGGAGAGGACTGATATGGATAGTGTGCACTGGTGGTAGAGATGGAGGGGGAGAGAGGACTGATATGGATAGTGTGCACTGGTGGTAGAGATGGAGGGGAGGAGAGAGGACTGATATGGATAGTGTGCACTGGTGGTAGAGATGGAGGAGAGGAGAGAGGACTGATATGGATAGTGTGCACTGGTGGTAGAGATGGAGGAGAGGAGAGAGGACTGATATGGATAGTGTGCACTGGTGGTAGAGATGGAGGAGAGAGGACTGATATGTATAGTGTGACTGGTGGTAGAGATGGAGGGGGAGGAGAGAGGACTGATATGGATAGTGTGCACTGGTGGTAGAGATGGAGGGGAGGAGAGAGGACTGATATGGATAGTGTGCACTGGTGGTAGAGATGGAGGGAGAGAGAGGAGGACTGGTGGTATAGTGGAGGGGGGTGGGCGGGGGGATGGAGGGGGCGGGTGTGCACTGGTGGTAGAGATGGAGGGGAGGAGAGAGGACTGATATGGATAGTGTGCACTGGTGGTAGAGATGGGGGAGAGAGGACGAGGATAGTGTGCACTGGTGGTAGAGATGAGGGGAGGAGAGAGGACTGATATGGATAGTGTGCACTGGTGGTAGAGATGGAGGGGAGGAGAGAGGACTGATATGGTAAGTGTGCACTGGTGGTAGAGATGGAGGGAGAGAGGACTGATATGTATAGTGTGCACTGGTGGTAGAGATGGAGGGGAGGAGAGAGGACTGATATGGATAGTGTGCACTGGTGGTAGAGATGGAGGGAGGAGAGAGACTGGTGTGTGTGCTGGTGGTAGAGATGGAGGAGAGAGGACTGATATGGATAGTGTGCACTGGTGGTAGAGATGGAGGAGAGGAGAGAGGACTGTGTGTACTGGTGGTAGAGATGGAGGAGGAGAGAGGATGTATAGTGTGCACTGGTGGTAGAGATGGAGGGAGGAGAGAGGACTGATATGTATAGTGTGCACTGGTGGTAGAGATGGAGGGGAGGAGAGAGGGATATGGATAGTGTGCACTGGTGGTAGAGATGGAGGGGGGGAGAGGACTGATATGGATAGTGTGCACTGGTGGTAGAGATGGAGGGGGGGCGGGTGTGACTGGTGGTAGAGTGGAGGAGAGGAGAGAGGACTGATATGGATAGTGTGCACTGGTGGTAGAGATGGAGGAGAGGAGAGAGGACTGATATGGATAGTGTGCACTGGTGGTAGAGATGGAGGAGAGAGGAGGATAGGGACTGGTGGTAGAGATGGAGGAGAGAGGACTGATATGGATAGTGTGCACTGGTGGTAGAGATGGGGGGTGGAGGGGGAGGGGAGAGAGGACTGATATGGATAGTGTGCACTGGTGGTAGAGATGGAGGGGAGAGAGAGAGGATATGGATAGTGTGCACTGGTGGTAGAGATGGAGGGGAGGAGAGAGGACTGATATGGTAGGTGTGCATGGTGGTAGAGATGGTGGGTAGAGATGGAGGAGAGAGGACTGATATGGATAGTGTGCACTGGTGGTAGAGATGGAGGGAGGAGAGGACTGGCTGATATGGATAGTGTGCACTGGTGGTAGAGAGGGGGGGTGGAGGGAGAGGACTGATATGGATAGTGTGCACTGGTGGTAGAGAGGGGGGGTGGAGGGGAGAGGACTGATATGGATAGTGTGCACTGGTGGTAGAGATGGAGGGGGGAGAGAGGACTGATATGGATAGTGTGCACTGGTGGTAGAGATGGAGGGGAGGAGAGAGGACTGATATGGATAGTGTGCACTGGTGGTAGAGATGGAGGAGAGAGGACTGAGGAGAGTGTGACTGGTGGTAGAGATGGAGGGGAGAGAGGACTGATATGGATAGTGTGCACTGGTGGTAGAGATGGAGGGGAGGAGAGAGGACTGATATGGATAGTGTGCACTGGTGGTAGAGATGGAGGGGAGGAGAGAGGACTGATATGGATAGTGTGCACTGGTGGTAGAGATGGAGGAGAGAGGACTGTATGGTGTGTACTGGTGGTAGAGATGGAGGGGAGAGAGGACTGATATGTATAGTGTGCACTGGTGGTAGAGATGGAGGGAGGGGTGGGGAGGAGAGAGGACTGATATGTATAGTGTGCACTGGTGGTAGAGATGGAGGAGAGGAGAGAGGTCGATATGTATAGTGTGCACTGGTGGTAGAGATGGAGGAGAGAGATGGAGTAGTGTGCACTGGTGGTAGAGATGGAGGGGAGGAGAGAGGACTGATATGGATAGTGTGCACTGGTGGTAGAGATGGAGGAGAGAGAGGACTGATATGGATAGTGTGCACTGGTGGTAGAGATGGAGGGGAGGAGAGAGGACTGATAGGGTGTGGATAGTGTGCACTGGTGGTAGAGATGGAGGAGAGGAGGAGAGAGAGGACTGATATGGATAGTGTGCACTGGTGGTAGAGATGGAGGGGAGGAGAGAGGACTGATATGGATAGTGTGCACTGGTGGTAGAGATGGAGGGGAGAGAGGACTGATATGAGTGTACTGGTGGTAGAGATGGAGGGGAGGGGACTGAGGGGGAGTGGAGGAGAGAGGACTGATATGGATAGTGTGCACTGGTGGTAGAGATGGAGGAGGAGGAGAGGACTGATATGGATAGTGTGCACTGGTGGTAGAGATGGAGGGGGAGAGGACTGATATGGATAGTGCTGGTGGGTGGAGAGGAGGGAGGAGAGAGGACTGATATGGATAGTGTGCACTGGTGGTAGAGATGGAGGGAGGAGAGAGGACTGATATGGATAGTGTGCACTGGTGGTAGAGATGGAGGAGGAGAGAGAGAGATGGTAGAGAGGAGGAGAGGGACTGATATGGATAGTGTGCACTGGTGGTAGAGATGGAGGAGGAGAGAGGACTGATATGGATAGTGTGCACTGGTGGTAGAGATGGAGGGGAGGAGAGAGGACTGATATGGATAGTGTGCACTGGTGGTAGAGATGGAGGGGAGGAGAGAGGACTGATGGGAGCTGGTGGTAGAGATGGAGGAGAGAGGACTGATATGGTATGTGTGCACTGGTGGTAGAGATGGAGGGGAGGAGAGAGGACTGATATGTATAGTGTGACACTGGTGGTAGAGATGGAGGGGAGGAGAGAGGACTGATATGGATAGTGTGCACTGGTGGTAGAGATGGAGGAGAGGAGAGGACTGATATGGATAGTGTGCACTGGTGGGAGATGAGGGAGGAGAGAGGACTGATATGGATAGTGTGCACTGGTGGTAGAGATGGAGGGAGAGAGGACTGATATGGATAGTGTGCACTGGTGGTAGAGATGGAGGGGAGGAGAGAGGACTGATATGGATAGTGTGCACTGGTGGTAGAGATGGAGGGAGAGAGGACTGATATGGATATAGTGTGCACTGGTGGTAGAGAGAGAGGAGGAGAGAGGACTGATATGGATAGTGTGCACTGGTGGTAGAGATGGAGGGGAGGAGAGGGACTGATATGGATAGTGTGCACTGGTGGTAGAGATGGAGGGGAGGAGAGAGGACTGATATGGATAGTGTGCACTGGTGGTAGAGATGGAGGGAGGGGGGGGGAGGAGAGGGACTGATATGTATAGTGTGCACTGGTGGTAGAGATGGAGGGGAGGAGAGGCGGTGGTGAGATGGAGGAGAGAGGACTGATATGGATAGTGTGCACTGGTGGTAGAGATGGAGGGGAGGAGAGAGGACTGATATGGATAGTGTGCACTGGTGGTAGAGATGGAGGGGAGGAGGAGGAGGGGGACTGATATGGATAGTGTGCACTGGTGGTAGAGATGGAGGGAGAGGAGAGAGGACTGATATGGATAGTGTGCACTGGTGGTAGAGATGGAGGGAGGAGAGAGGACTGATATGGATAGTGTGCACTGGTGGTAGAGATGGAGGAGAGGAGAGAGGACTGATATGGATAGTGTGCACTGGTGGTAGAGATGGAGGAGAGAGGACTGATAGAGTGTGACTGGTGGGGAGGAGAGAGAGGACTGATATGGATAGTGTGCACTGGTGGTAGAGATGGAGGGGAGGAGAGAGGACTGATATGGATAGTGTGCACTGGTGGTAGAGATGGAGGGGAGGAGAGAGGACTGATATGGATAGTGTGCACTGGTGGTAGAGATGGAGGGGAGGAGAGGGACTGATATGGATAGTGTGCTGGAGGGGAGGAGAGAGGACTGATATGGATAGTGTGCACTGGTGGTAGAGATGGAGGGGAGGAGAGAGGACTGATATGGATAGTGTGCACTGGTGGTAGAGATGGAGGGAGAGAGGACGGGATATGGATAGTGTGCACTGGGGAGAGGTGGAGGGAGAGAGGACTGATATGGTAAGTGTGCACTGGTGGTAGAGATGGAGGAGAGAGGACGGAGAGTGTGCACTGGTGGTAGAGATGGAGGGAGAGAGAGGACTGATATGTATAGTGTGCACTGGTGGTAGAGATGGAGGGGAGGAGAGAGGACTGATATGGATAGTGTGCACTGGTGGTAGAGATGGAGGGAGGAGAGAGGACTGATATGGATAGTGTGCACTGGTGGTAGAGATGGAGGGGAGGAGAGAGGACTGATATGGATAGTGTGCACTGGTGGTAGAGATGGAGGAGAGGAGAGAGGACTGATATGGATAGTGTGCACTGGTGGTAGAGATGGAGGGGAGGAGGGGGACTGATATGGATAGTGTACTGGTGGTAGAGATGGAGGGGGAGGCTGATATGGATAGTGTGCACTGGTGGTAGAGATGGAGGGGGAGAGAGGACTGATATGGATAGTGTGCACTGGTGGTAGAGATGGAGGGGAGGAGAGAGGACTGATATGGATAGTGTGCACTGGTGGTAGGACGGTGGAGAGATGGAGGGGGGGAGAGGTGGAGGAGAGAGGACTGATATGGATAGTGTGCACTGGTGGTAGAGATGGAGGGGAGGAGAGAGGACTGATATGTATAGTGTGCGCTAGGTGGAGAGATGGAGGTGGTAGAGATGGAGGAGAGAGAGAGGACTGATATGGATAGTGTGCACTGGTGGTAGAGATGGAGGGGAGGAGAGAGGACTGATATGGATAGTGTGCACTGGTGGTAGAGATGGAGGGGAGGAGGATGGGTGTATAGTGTGCACTGGTGGTAGAGATGGAGGGGAGGAGAGGACTGATATGTATAGTGTGCACTGGTGGTAGAGATGGAGGGGAGGAGAGAGGACTGATATGGATAGTGTGCACTGGTGGTAGAGATGGAGGGAGGAGAGAGGACTGATATGGATAGTGTGCACTGGTGGTAGAGATGGAGGGGAGGAGAGGGACTGATATGTATAGTGTGCACTGGTGGTAGAGATGGAGGGGGGAGAGGACTGATATGGATAGTGTGCACTGGTGGTAGAGATGGAGGAGAGAGAGAGAGGAGTATGGATAGTGTGCACTGGTGGTAGAGATGGAGGGAGGAGAGGGACTGATATGTGTGTACGGGGTAGAGATGGAGGGGAGGAGAGAGGACTGATATGGATAGTGTGCACTGGTGGTAGAGATGGAGGAGAGGAGAGAGGACTGATATGGATAGTGTGCACTGGTGGTAGAGATGGAGGGGGAGAGAGGACTGATATGGATAGTGTGCACTGGTGGTAGAGATGGAGGGAGAGAGGACTGATATGGATAGTGTGCACTGGTGGTAGAGATGGAGGGGAGGAGAGAGGACTGATATGGATAGTGTGCACTGGTGGTAGAGATGGAGGAGAGAGGACTGATATGTATAGTGTGCACTGGTGGTAGAGATGGTGGGGGAGAGGGAGAGAGGACTGATATGGATAGTGTGCACTGGTGGTAGAGATGGAGGGAGAGAGGGACTGATATGGATAGTGTGCACTGGTGGTAGAGATGGAGGAGAGAGAGACGATATGTATAGTGTGCACTGGTGGTAGAGATGGGGGGGGCGAAGTGTGGACTGGTGGAGAGATGGAGGAGAGAGGACTGATATGATAGTGTGTACTGGTGGTAGAGATGGAGGGGAGAGAGGACTGATATGGATAGTGTGCACTGGTGGTAGAGATGGAGGGAGAGAGAGAATGGATAGTGTGCACTGGTGGTAGAGATGGAGGGGAGGAGGATAGGACTGGTGGTAGATAGTGTGCACTGGTGGTAGAGATGGAGGGGAGGGAGAGAGGACTGATATGTATAGTGTGCACTGGTGGTAGAGATGGAGGGGAGGAGAGAGGACTGATATGGATAGTGTGCACTGGTGGTAGAGATGGAGGAGAGGAGAGGACTGATATGGATAGTGTGTCACTGGTGGTAGAGATGGAGGGGAGGAGAGGACTGATATGTATAGTGTGCACTGGTGGTAGAGATGGAGGAGAGAGAGGACTGATATGGATAGTGTGCACTGGTGGTAGAGATGGAGGGGAGAGAGAGGGATAGGGCACTGGTGGTAGAGATGGAGGAGAGAGGACTGATATGGATAGTGTGCACTGGTGGTAGAGATGGAGGGGAGGAGAGAGGACTGATATGGATAGTGTGCACTGGTGGTAGAGATGGAGGGGAGAGAGGACTGATATGGATAGTGTGCACTGGTGGTAGAGATGGAGGGAGAGGAGAGGACTGATATGGATAGTGTGCACTGGTGGTAGAGATGGAGGGGGGAGGGGAGGAGAGAGGACTGATATGGATAGTGTGCACTGGTGGTAGAGATGGAGGGGAGGAGAGAGGAACTGATATGGATAGTGTGCACTGGTGGTAGAGATGGAGGGGAGGAGAGAGGACTGATATGGATAGTGTGCACTGGTGGTAGAGATGGAGGAGAGGAGAGAGGACTGATATGGATAGTGTGCACTGGTGGTAGAGATGGAGGAGGAGAGGACTGGCGATATGGATAGTGTGCACTGGTGGTAGAGATGGAGGGGAGGAGGAGAGGACTGATATGGATAGTGTGCACTGGTGGTAGAGATGGAGGGAGAGAGAGGGACTGATATGGATAGTGTGCACTGGTGGTAGAGATGGAGGGGAGGAGAGAGGACTGATATGGATAGTGTGCACTGGTGGTAGAGATGGAGGGAGGAGAGAGGACTGATATGGATAGTGTGCACTGGTGGTAGAGATGGAGGGAGAGAGGACTGATATGTATAGTGTGCACTGGTGGTAGAGATGGAGGGAGAGAGGACTGATATGGATAGTGTGCACTGGTGGTAGAGATGGAGGGGAGGAGAGGACTGATATGGATAGTGTGCACTGGTGGTAGAGATGGAGGGAGGAGGAGAGGACTGATATGGATAGTGTGCACTGGTGGTAGAGATGGAGGGAGAGGGACTGAGAGGACGTGATGGGGATGGATAGTGTGCACTGGTGGTAGAGATGGAGGGGAGGAGAGAGGACTGATATGGATAGTGTGCACTGGTGGTAGAGATGGAGGAGAGAGAGAGGGACTGATATGGATAGTGTGCACTGGTGGTAGAGATGGAGGGGGGAGGAGAGAGGACTGATATGGATAGTGTGCACTGGTGGTAGAGATGGAGGGGAGGGGAGAGAGGACTGATATGGATAGTGTGCACTGGTGGTAGAGATGGAGGGGAGGAGAGAGGACTGATATGGATAGTGTGCACTGGTGGTAGAGATGGAGGAGAGGAGAGAGGACTGATATGGATAGTGTGCACTGGTGGTAGAGATGGAGGAGGAGAGAGGACTGATATGGTATGTGTGCACTGGTGGTAGAGATGGAGGAGGAGGAGAGAGGACTGATATGTATAGTGTGCACTGGTGGTAGAGATGGAGGGGAGAGGACTGAGGGTCACTGGTAGAGAGGAGGAGAGGGACTGTGTGTACTGGTGGTAGAGATGGAGGGAGAGAGAGGACTGATATGGATAGTGTGCACTGGTGGTAGAGATGGAGGAGAGAGGACTGATATGTATAGTGTGCACTGGTGGTAGAGATGGAGGAGAGAGAGGACTGATATGTATAGTGTGCACTGGTGGTAGAGATGGAGGGGAGAGAGAGAGGACTGATATGGATAGTGTGCACTGGTGGTAGAGATGGAGGGGAGGAGAGAGGACTGATATGTATAGTGTGCACTGGTGGTAGAGATGGAGGGGAGGAGAGAGGACTGATATGGATAGTGTGCACTGGTGGTAGAGATGGAGGAGAGGAGAGACGATATGTATAGTGTGCACTGGTGGTAGAGATGGAGGGGGAGAGAGGACTGATATGTATAGTGTGCACTGGTGGTAGAGATGGAGGAGAGGAGAGAGGACTGATATGGATAGTGTGCACTGGTGGTAGAGATGGAGGGAGAGAGAGAGGAGAGAGATATGGATAGTGTGCACTGGTGGTAGAGATGGAGGGGAGGAGAGAGGACTGATATGGATAGTGTGCACTGGTGGTAGAGATGGAGGAGAGAGGACTGATATGGACTGTGGTATAGTGTGCACTGGTGGTAGAGATGGAGGGGAGAGGACGATATGGATAGTGTGCACTGGTGGTAGAGATGGAGGGGAGGAGAGGGACTGATATGGTATGTGTGCACTGGTGGTAGAGATGGAGGAGAGAGGGATAGTGGACTGGTGGGGTGGAGGGGAGGTGATATGTATAGTGTGACTGGTGGTAGAGATGGAGGAGAGAGGACTGATATGGATAGTGTGCACTGGTGGTAGAGATGGAGGGGAGGAGAGAGGACTGATATGGATAGTGTGCACTGGTGGTAGAGATGGAGGGGAGGAGAGATGGATAGTGTGCACTGGTGGTAGAGATGGAGGAGAGGAGAGAGGACTGATATGTGTAGTGACTGGTGGTAGAGATGGAGGAGAGAGAGGACTGATATGTATAGTGTGCACTGGTGGTAGAGATGGAGGGGAGGAGAGAGGACTGATATGTATAGTGTGCACTGGTGGTAGAGATGGAGGAGAGGAGAGAGGACTGATATGGATAGTGTGCACTGGTGGTAGAGATGGAGGGAGGAGAGAGGACTGATATGGATAGTGTGCACTGGTGGTAGAGATGGGGGAGGAGAGAGGACTGAGAGGACTGATATGGATAGTGTGCACTGGTGGTAGAGATGGAGGAGAGGAGGCTGATATGGATAGTGTGCACTGGTGGTAGAGATGGAGGAGAGGAGAGAGGACTGATATGGATAGTGTGCACTGGTGGTAGAGATGGAGGGGAGAGAGGACTGGGATATGGATAGTGTGCACTGGTGGTAGAGATGGAGGAGAGGAGAGAGGACTGATATGGATAGTGTGCACTGGTGGTAGAGATGGAGGAGGAGAGAGGACTGATATGGATAGTGTGCACTGGTGGTAGAGATGGAGGGGAGGAGAGAGGACTGATATGGATAGTGTGCACTGGTGGTAGAGATGGAGGAGAGGAGAGAGGACTGATATGGATAGTGTGCACTGGTGGTAGAGATGGAGGGGAGGAGAGAGGACTGATATGGATAGTGTGCACTGGTGGTAGAGATGGAGGAGAGAGAGGACTGATATGGATAGTGTGCACTGGTGGTAGAGATGGAGGGGAGGAGAGAGGACTGATATGGATAGTGTGCACTGGTGGTAGAGATGGAGGAGAGGGAGAGAGAGAGGGACTGGTGGTAGAGTGGAGAGGGGAGAGGGACTGATATGTAGTGGCACTGGTGGTAGAGATGGAGGAGAGAGGACTGATATGGATAGTGTGCACTGGTGGTAGAGATGGAGGGAGAGGAGAGAGGTGACTGATATGGATAGGTGGTGCACTGGTGGTAGAGATGGAGGAGAGAGGAGAGAGGACTGATATGGATAGTGTGCACTGGTGGTAGAGATGGAGGAGAGGAGAGAGGACTGATATGGATAGTGTGCACTGGTGGTAGAGATGGAGGGGAGGAGAGAGGACTGATATGGATAGTGTGCACTGGTGGTAGAGATGGAGGGAGGAGAGAGGACTGATATGGATAGTGTGCACTGGTGGTAGAGATGGAGGAGAGAGAGAGGACTGATATGTAGTGTGCACTGGTGGTAGAGATGGAGGAGGAGAGAGGACTGATATGTATAGTGTGCACTGGTGGTAGAGATGGAGGGGAGGAGAGAGGACTGATATTGAGTGTGCACTGGTGGTAGAGATGGAGGGGAGGGACGATATGGATAGTGTGCACTGGTGGTAGAGATGGAGGGGAGGAGAGAGGACTGATATGGATAGTGTGCACTGGTGGTAGAGATGGAGGGGAGGAGAGAGGACTGATATGGATAGTGTGCACTGGTGGTAGAGATGGAGGGGAGGAGAGGACTGATATGGATAGTGTGCACTGGTGGTAGAGATGGAGGAGAGAGAGGACTGATATGGATAGTGTGCACTGGTGGTAGAGATGGAGGGGAGGAGAGAGGACTGATATGGATAGTGTGCACTGGTGGTAGAGATGGAGGAGAGAGAGAGGTCGATATGTATAGTGTGCACTGGTGGTAGAGATGGAGGGGAGGAGAGAGGACTGATATGGATAGTGTGCACTGGTGGTAGAGATGGAGGAGAGGAGAGAGGACTGATATGTAAGTGTGCACTGGTGGTAGAGATGGAGGGGAGGAGAGAACTGATATGAGAAGTGTGCACTGGTGGTAGAGATGGAGGAGAGAGAGGAGGAGAGGTATGGATAGTGTGCACTGGTGGTAGAGATGGAGGAGAGGAGAGGGACTGATATGGATAGTGTGCACTGGTGGTAGAGATGGAGGAGAGAGGGACTGATA
Organism: Leptodactylus fallax; assembly: GCA_947044405.1. Taxonomy (NCBI): domain Eukaryota; kingdom Metazoa; phylum Chordata; class Amphibia; order Anura; family Leptodactylidae; genus Leptodactylus; species Leptodactylus fallax. Next base: position 1,640,077 of record CAMRHE010000179.1, on the reverse strand, counting down.
TGGATAGTGTGCACTGGTGGTAGAGATGGAGGGGAGGAGAGAGGCTGATATGTATAGTGTGCACTGGTGGTAGAGATGGAGGAGAGGAGAGAGGACTGATATGGTATGTGTGCACTGGTGGTAGAGATGGAGGAGAGGAGAGAGGACTGATATGGATAGTGTGCACTGGTGGTAGAGATGGAGGAGAGGAGAGAGGACTGATATGTATAGTGTGCACTGGTGGTAGAGATGGAGGGGAGGAGAGAGGACTGATATGGATAGTGTGCACTGGTGGTAGAGATGGAGGGGAGGACGAGATTGGACGTGGTAGTGTGCACTGGTGGTAGAGATGGGGGAGAGGACGATGGAGGAGAGGGACTGGTGGAGAGATGGAGAGAGGAGGGAAGAGAGAGGACTGATATGGATAGTGTGCACTGGTGGTAGAGATGGAGGAGAGGAGAGAGGACTGATATGGATAGTGTGCACTGGTGGTAGAGATGGAGGGGAGGAGGAGAGAGGACTGATATGGATAGGTGTGCACTGGTGGTAGAGATGGAGGGGAGGAGAGAGGACTGATATGTATAGTGTGTACTGGTGGTAGAGATGGAGGGGAGAGAGGGGACTGATATGGATAGTGTGCACTGGTGGTAGAGATGGAGGGGGGAGGAGAGGACTGATATGGATAGTGCCCACTGGTGGTAGAGATGGAGAGGAGGTCCCCCAGAGAGCTGTGTCTTACTTTTATAGAGGAAGCCGAGCTTCATAACTAGGTGTAATTGAAGTTGTTAACCAACTAATCCACAGACTGTGACACCTGAGGAGACCGAGCTATGGAGGTACAAATAAACACTGACCAGAGAACTGTCAGAAAATCACAGAGCATCAAAAGACTGACATTAGTACAGATAAGGACACATGGAAATGCAAAAATACAGCCTGGATGAAATGCTAGAATGGGATCAGTAAGCAGTAAGTTGGATGGAATAGGAGATGAGATGTATGATGAGAAGAAGAGCGGAGGTCAGATCCATGCCATGTATAAGTGCACTTTGTTTAATCTACACTTAGTTTAAGATGGACTTCTGCATTATAAATGCCCCCTTGCATTGGAAACATGGACCCGCTGTCTCTCAGAATCTTGTTAATGTATCGTGTTAATCTTGAAATTTTATTGGATGTTTTGTAATTGTGTGTCTTGATGAGATTCTTGTGTCTTCCCCTGACTGGGCACATCAGACATGTCTGACTGTTCTCCATGTTCTCAGGGAAAACCACTTGTATGCTAAGATGGAGAAATGCCTTTATGGAGTCCAAGAATTGTCATTTTTTGAGGTATATTCTGTCCTCTGGCAAGATCCATGCGGATCGCAGAAAAGTCCAGGCTACCATAGAATGCACATGACCACGCTCCTTAACCCGTTCCTGACATCCGTTCCTGATTCTGGTAACCGCTGGGTGTCTGCTGTATTATTATACATTAAAGCTGACCAAGGCGCCATTTTACCAGGGATCGCCAACATCCGAAGCAAGCTCCGGGGTCGGTGTTCCATTACCATGAGAGCCGGGAGCCTTTTGAAGGCTCCCAGGTCTGTCTGTAATTTCTTTCTATTGCGGGCATTGCAATGTATTAGCATTGTAATGCATTGCATAAGTGATCAATCCCCCTGGGGTTCAAGACCACTAGGGAGTCTAATAAATGCAAAAAAAAAAAAAAACTTAAAAATTCAAATCACCCCCCTTTCCCTAGAACACACATAAAAGTACTTAAATACTGTGAAACACATACACATTAAGTATCCCTGTGTCTGAAAATGCCTGGTCTACAAATCTATAAAAATATTTTTCCCGTACGGTAAACGCCGTAGCGGGAAAAAAAAATCAAAAGTGCCGAACTGCCGTTTTTTCATTGTTTTGCCTCTGATAAAATTTGAATAAAAAGGGATCAAAGCAATAGCGATTCCCCAAAATGGTATAACTAAAAAGTACACCTGGCCCTGCAAAAAACAACACCCTGTGCATCCCCGTACACGGAAATATAAAAAAGTTATGGGTGTCAGAATATGGTGACTTTGAGAAAAAATATTGTTTTGCAGTTTTAGATTTTTGTTAAGGGGTTAAAATGTAAATAAAGCCATATAAACTTGGTATCCCCAGAATTGTATCAAAACATAGAATACAGGTGACTTGTCATTTTGGCTGCAGAGTGAACGTCGTAAAAACGAAGCCCGTAAGAAATTCACACAAATGCACTTTTTTTTTCAAATCCAACCCATTCTGAATTTTTTTCCAGCTTCCCAGTACATTGTTTGGAATAATAAATGGCAGCATCATGAAGAACAATTTGTCCCGAAAACATTAAGCCCTCATATGGCTCTGTGAATGGAAAAATAAAAAAGTTATGGGGTTTGGAAGGCGGGAAGTCAAAAATGAAAAACTAAAATCGAAAAATTCCTCCAACAGGAAGGGATCTCAGAGGCATCTCAGAGGTTTTTGGGTTTTGCCAATCGTTGATTGTAATGTCAATCTGTATTCCCTTAGTCCTGACAGCAGCACAATATGGGGTATCTCTGCCCCTGTGTGTTGTTTAGGACAGGTGGAACCTTTAATTAGCACCAAAAAGGTACCTCCTACTGGCCCTATAAGAGGGCACCTGAGACCTCCCTTCTCTGTGTAAATTATAAAGTAAAAGGAAACAAGCTTCTAGGGAGGGAAGCCTTGTGCTGCTGTCTGGACTAAGGGAATACAGATTGACATTACAATCAACGATTCCCCTTACGTCCGACAGCAGCACAATATGGGGAGATAGCAAATAATTCCCCTAGGGAGGGTTTCCTCGCCTTACAACGTCAAGGACTGTCTGACCAAAGGCAGTTGTCTGGGAACTGCGGACGTCTAATGATAATGTTTAACAAAGGTCAACTGAGATGACCATGATGCAGCCGCACAAAACTGGTCCAATGGTAAGGACCGATACTCAGCCGAAGAAGTCGATACAGCCCTGGTCGAGTGGCCGTAGAAAAACTGGAGGGAGTAACTCCTGAATGAGAAAGGAAAACCTAATTGTCTCCTTGATCCATGTGGATAGAGTAGGCTTGGAAGCCTTGAGGCCTCTGTTTTTACCCTACATGTTGATTAGTAGGTTTTCGGCCTTCCTAAGCAGTTAAGTGCGGGATAGGTAAATCCGCAGACACCTTACCACATCTAAGGTGTGGAGCTTTCCTTCCTCCTCAGAGGTTGGAGTGGGGAAAAACACAAGTAACGAAATTAGCTGATTGCTATTATAGCATGAGGGGACCTTAGGGTTAAACCCAGGCAAAAACCTAAGGTGCACCCTATCTGCAAAGACAAAATGTACGGTTCTCTAGAAGAGAGGGCCTGGGGTTCCCCCTACTCTTTTGGCAGATATAATAACCAGCAAAAAAAGTGGTTTTGTAGGCTAAATATTTTAGCTCCGTAGTCTCCAATGGTTCAAATGGAGGACTGCACAGGCCTGCAAGGACTACCGCAAGGTCCCACTGGGGAACTGGAGATGATACCGAGGCTTTAGCTTCATTGCCCCTTTAAGGAACCTTGCAACCAGAGGATCCTGAGACAGACGTCTGTTCAAATGAGTAGAGAGGGCCGCAATCTGCACTTTCAAAGTGGCAGGGGCAAGGCCCTTATCCAAACCGTCCTGAAGAAAATTTTAAATATCAGCCGTAGAAGGTTCTAGATTATTATTACCCTTCTTGGAGCACCACTCCATGAAAATCTTGGCTGTCCTCTGGTAGCTCTTATTGGCAGATTCTGCTCTTGCAGAAGAAAGGGTCTTCCGGACGGCCTCTAACAGTCCTCTATCCTGCTGTAGAGACTGCTCAACCTCCAGGCTGTCAGGTTGAATCTCCAGAGATCCTGGCACTTCAGAGATCCTTGGGAAACCAGGTTCTGGATGGGGGGAAGCCTCCAATATATCCCTCGACTCATCTCCATGAGTTGGGAAAACCAAGCTCTTTTTGGCCAGAATGGAATGATGGCTATCACAGAGACTTGGTCCTGGCTGATTTTCATCAATACCTTCGGTATTGTTGGAATTGGAGGGAAGATGTATGCCAGCCTGGACCTCCAAGGGATGGACAGGGCATCCACTGCCAAGGGATTGTCCTCCTGGTAAAGGGAACAGAACGTCTCCACCTTGGCGTTGAGTCAGGTTGCCATGAGGTCTATTTCTGGAAGACCCCACTTCAGGGTAATCTGATGAACTGAAGACTTCTGGATTGCGTGACCATTCTCCTGATACGGCATGACCCCAACTCAACCGATCCGCTACTATGTTCAGGGAGCCCTTGATGTGAACTGCGGATAAATGGGTTAGATTTTTCTCTGCCCATGTAAATATCAGAAAAGCCTCCCTGAGGAGGGTTGGTGATCTGGTGCCCCCCTGTCTAATCACGTACAGCACTGTGGTCATGTTGTCTGACCTGATCTTTGACTGCTCTTCCCTTGAGAAGAGGCGAGAAATGGAGTAAGGCACGATATACAGCTCTGAGCTCCTTCCAGTTGGACGAGGTCCTTCTTTCTGGAGCGCTCCAGACTCCCTTTATGGAGTTCTCGTCCAAATGGGCTCCCCATTCCGTGAGGGATGCATCTGTAGTCAACAGGGTCCGAGGAGGTTGGACCGTGGACCTTCCATCTTTCAGGTGTAACCACCACTTGAGGGAAAAACGGGTCCTGGGGAGAGTCGAATCTTCTTGCTGAGTGTAAGAAGGGTGCGATCCCAAGCCTCTAATAATTCTCTCTGTAGGGGACGTAAGTGCCACAAGGCCCATGGGACTGCCTCCACTGAGGAAGACATCAAGCCCAGGATCTTCATCAATATTCTGATGGAGGCTATCGGCTTTTTGAAGAGGTGCCGGACTGCTGCTTCCTTGCTGGTGTCAAGGAGATTTGCAGGCGGACTGAATCTAGGAAGTAGCGGAGAAACTTCCTTCGGGTAGAAGGGATCGTTTTTGACTTCTCCCAGTTTATAAGCCATCCCAGACTCTAAACCAGGGAAACGGCTGTCTGTAGGTACTGGAGCAGAACAGACTCTGACTGGGCCTTTATCAACCAGTTGTCTAAATAAGGCACCAAGAATATCCCCTGAATCCTGAGGGCGGCCGTTATGGGGGCCACTACCTTTGTAAAGGTGTGGGGAGCAGAGGAGATCCCGAAGGGTAGTGCTGTGAATTGAAAGTGCTTCATGTGGCCGGAAACTACTACGGCAATCCTTAGAAAACCTTCTGTGTGGAGGTAAATAGGAATATGCAAATAGGCGTCTTTTATATCCAAAGTCACAAAAAATATCGCCTTGGAGGAGAAAGTTGGTGACAGACTTTATGGTTTCCATACGGAAGCGCTTCTTTTTGATGAAGCAGTTGAGGTACCTTAAGTCTATGATCATTCTCCACTTGTCTACCGGTTTTGGCACCAGGAAGACGGGAGAATAGACACCGGAACCTTCTTCTAGAGAAGGGACTTCCTCCAGGGCTTCCCTGTGAATGTACACTCGGACGGAGCATTCAAATGTAGTCTGCTGCATTGTAGGGAGGCTGCAAGTTAACACAAACCGATCCTGAGGAGGATGGAGGAACTCGACTGCATATCCTCTTTGGATTACCTACCGGACCCATAGGTCTCGATTTTCTCCTGCTAATAGTTGAGAAAATGGGAGAGACGACCTCCAACAGGAATCTGGGCCACAGGAAGACTGCTTCTGATGTCAAAAGCTAGGCTTCTCTTTTTTATCATCAGACTTCGGGAATCTCCGGCCGGCGCCTCTAGAGGAATATCTAGAGCCTCTCTGGGACTGCCGTCCACGACAAGGCGGATAGCCTCTACCACGGCCAGAGTCAGACCTACCTCTAAAGGCCTGGGGTAAAGTTTTACCCTTTCTGTCGGCCAAGCACTCTAGGATCTTGTCTAGGGCACTGCCAAAGACTCTACCTGGCTCAAAGGGCAATGCGCACAAATTATATTTTGAGGGGAATCGACTCTCCAGGGTTTTAACCATAGAGGTCTTCCTGCTGCAGTGGTAAGTGCCATGGACTTGCCCGCCAGCCTTAATTGATGGTGGGAGGCTTCCGCTAAATATTCAGCTGCCTGGGAAACCGAGCCTAGAAACCCTAGCAGCTTGTCTCTAGAGACTCCAGAGTCGATGTCCCTTCGAGGTGGACCAAGTCAGTGTGTAATTTGGCTGACACTTCATAAGACGCAACCGCCACAGCGGTCTAGGCCGGGGCAGCTGAATAAGCCTTCTGAGGGTATTGTCGATGCGCCTGCCCATGGCGTCGTGCAAACTTGCTCCATCATCTAATGGTACCATGGTGCGGCGGGACAATTTGACCACCGTCATATCCACCTTGGAAGGAGGACCCCATTCATCCCATTGAGCAACTGGGAATAAAGCGCTGAACCTCCTAGGAACCACAAGAGGTTTTTCAGGACATCTCCACTCTGAGGACATTAATTTTGGTAATGTCTGGTCCACTTGGAAGACCCTAGGCCCTCTATAGGTGGACGTGGAGGCTTCCCCGTCAAAACAGCACGATCCTTAGACCAGATGGACTTCAGCAGCCGGCTTAATTTTTCGAGTGTGAAGCACGGTCTGCTGGGATCTTCAGTGGAATCGTCAGATGAGAGTGTTTCGTCCACTATCTGATAATCTTCATCAGAGATCCGTAAGGAAGAATTGTCTCAACCTGCGGTCTCTTGGCAATCTGGGCGATGGAACAACGGATCTCCTTAGAGACTCCTCCCTATAGTCCTTTACCCAAGTGACAACCTCTCTTATGGAAGGTTCTTCCGGCGGAGGTCCGCGACATTGGCGACAGCGGGTAAAATCATAGCCGTCAGGTAAAGGGGTATTGTAATCCAAACACGTTAGGTGTTCATGTTTAGAGGACTTTTTCCTCCTAAGCCCATCGCCGTTACCTGATGCAGAAGATGACATCTGAAACATCAAACAGCCACGTGGCACTGAAGAATGGAAGATCGCCAAGCATCGCATAAGAAGAAAAAACCAAGGGGTACCTTACTTTTTTAAATCGGTCACTTGAAGAGAAAAAAACCATCAGGAAAAACCAGCCACCGCAAACCGCAGCAGAGGAGCTAGAAACCACCAGCTCAACAAGTAAAGGACTGAAGACCTTTTAAATGTAATCCAGCAGCGAGGGGAGGAGCCAACAACATTCATACAGCACCAAAACGGGTCACACGTCATAAGGAACATAGAGGAGCATAAGCCTAAGCCAGAGGCTCAAAATACAAGCAGCAAAAATCAATTCTATATTTTGCCTTTAAATTTTCAATTTTTCAAACTTATCGCACTTTTTCCGAGAAAACCAGAAGTAGGCCGCGGTGGTGCGCAAAGGCTTCTTTCCCCCTTGAACACGGAGAAAGGTTCCAGCCAGAGAGGTTCCCCACGTACTTCCGGGATCGCTCTGCCTGCCGTGCGATGAGCCGGATAACGCTGCACTGCGGAGGGAAGGCCAGAGGGACCGGAGGTTTTTCCTTTGGGAAAGAGAAACAGCGCAATGGACCAAGGTACCCCCTAAAGACAAGCCAGGAGTAGAAAAAACCCCTAGCAACGGGAGGTCACAAGAGACCTCAGTCCACCTGTCCCACACAGGACAGAAAAAAACACAGTGGAGGGAGGTCTCTTGTGCCCTCTTATAGGGAAAGTAGGAGGCACCTTTTTGGTGCTAATTAAAGGTTCCACCTGTCCTAAACAACACACAGGGGCAGAGATACCCCATATTGTGCTGCTGTCGGACGTAAGGGGAATTATTATTGGAAGTTCATTGAAACTTCTTTTCTATTGCTAAACACCTGACTGATCTCACTAATGAAGGAGCAGATTTACTGAATTGGAGTCAAGATGCCGTCTCATCCTTTGACTCCCTGTCCTAGTACAAGCAGATCTTTCATGTCCATTTGTTGTGGAGGTAGATGCTTCTGAGGTAGGGGTCACCGCGGTGTTATCCCAAGCCACCGCCTCTCTTACCAGACTACGATACTATGATATAGGTAATGGTGAATTGCTATTAGATGTGCCTTTGTAGAATGGCGTCATTTCTTAGAGGGGGCTAGACATAAGATTACTGTTCTTACTGACCATAAGAATCTCACTATTCTAGAATCAGCCAAGAGACTCAACCCCAGGCAGGCGCGGTGGCCATTATTCTTTACCAGGACTAATTTTGTGGTGACTTTCAGACCTGGATCTAACAATGTTGAAGCTGAGGCTTTATCCGTAGTTTTTGTCCATCATAAGCTCCTGATTCTCAACCTGAACCAATTCTCTCTGAGGGAATTGTTATATCTGCCGTTTCCTCGGATCGAGCATATGTCGAGGACCAGGAATCCAGGGACTGCGCGGGATCAGTATAGTTGAAAAATTCTTTTTATTGCAGGCAATGAAAAAAACACTACGCGTTTCGGGGTCATCGAAACCCCTTTTTCAAGTGTATACTTGTTTGAAGAGCCGCCTGGGGTGTAAGAGGTTTCCTCGGATCAGGCTGCTGAAATCAGAGAGAATCCGCAGTTAGCTCCGCAGGACACACCAGAAGGTAAATTATTTGTACTTCCTCAATTTGTGTTTCTGATAACCAGTCTGAGTGGTAACTTATCTGCCGTTAGATGAGTTTGTGATAAATAATCATCATCCTGCTTCACTGAACACTTCACCTTTTGTTGTACTTATGGTTTTCATCCTCGCTTTTCTTCTTTGTCTTCCGCTACTGATAATCTGGAAGGTAACATGGAGGCAGATAAACTCTGCACAGTTTGGGCCCAGGTTCAGTCGAACATGAAGAGATCTCAATCAGTTTCAAAAAGAAATGCTGATAGAAATCGCTCAGCAGGACCTGTTTTTTCTGTGGGGGAAAAGGTTTGGCTTTCTTCTAAAAGTCTGTGACTCAAGATGCCGTCACATAAGTTGAGTTCTAAGTATATTGGACTTTATGATGTCATCGAGATAATCAATCCGGTATCTTCTTGGTTAGCCCTTCCTCAGTCCTTTAAGATACATAATGTTTTCCACAGATCTCTTCTTAAAAATTATTTGTCACTAGTGATCCCGCCCAGTAAACCCCGCGCCCCTCCTGTTCTAGTTGAGGAGGGAACAGGAATTTGAGGTTCTAAGAATAATCGATTCATGTACAGTTAGAGGTGCTCTTCAGTATTCATTGGAAGGGCTATGGACCTGAAGAACGGACTTGGGAACTGGCACGGTCGGTTCATGCTAAAATTTTAGTCCGGAATTTTCATAGAAAGTTTCTGTTTAAACCCGGTGTAACAGGCCAGAGTAAACCCTCAGTCCAGACTGTACCCGAGGATAAAGTGGCCTAGGCTAGATTATACTCCGGGGTATAAATTAGTCTAGGCCAATCCATACCCCTCAGGCCATATTATACCCCCATCACTAGCATTGAGTGATATACACAAAAATTACTTAACTTACCAGACAAAGCTGAATCCCCAATAAAATGTTGAAAAATTAAAAGCTGACTTAAATGTTAAAACTCTAAACACATAGACTTTTATTACTTCAACCAGAAAAATTTGATTGTTCATAATATAATACAAGTCATAACGTCTTGAAACTTCAACTTATAAAGGTGGCTTTACATGGGGCGATTATCAGCTGATTATGGGTCACCTGATCAATGCATGATGAGTCATACACTGATCAGGTGACCCGGAGGACCCGCGGAGATAGGCGACAGTGCGAAATTCAAAAGCTGCAGCCAGGGGCGTGGCCTATGCAACCACTGTGAGCAGTCGCATCTCCGGGGAGCTCCTGCCCTTCAAGCCGCTGAAAGGACTAAATCAGCCAGCTAGTCCCTTCTCATGGGCAAGAAGTTGCCTAAAAAGGCCCCTTTGGGACTCCTGCAAAGGGTGACTGTCCCTCCCAGATCTCTCTGACGCTTACCTCCTCCTCGATCCCACGCCGCTCCGGACTTCTTCCTGCTGGTGGCCATCTTGCGACGGTCCTTCAGTGCTCCAAAGGCCTCAGCTAATGCCCTCCTCAGGTGAGATGTCTCCCCAGAAGACACCTGCTGCAACCAACTGCTCCTCTTCAGTCCCAGCCTGGATCCGCTCTCAGAACATCGTTGCAGACTCTCCTAGCAGCGCTGGGCTGCCTCTGTTGGAGAGATCCCCTGTGGTGCTGCTTCTACCTCCCTCCTCCTCTGGGTCCTTGCTGCCTCCTGCTTCTTCCTCGGTGCCTGGGCTCCCTGCTGGGAAGGGAGCTCCACAGCCTACTCAGGTGGGTATGACTACTGCTGCCACCTCTGTTTCCACCTTTGCTCCTCTTCCACCTGCTCCTCCACCTGTCCCTGGAATCCCTGATATAGGGACCCTTGAGCACTGTGCAGTGCTTTCTATAGCATAATGGTCCCCTATGCCCTCCACCTCAGAAGCCCTGCTGCAGCGTACCTCAGCCTCTTCCCCATGTCATGGAGGGGATGACCTGGACCTGGGAGCTACACCTTCTATGTCCCCATATGCTGTCGGGGATGCTGGTCGTACTGTTCCATCACCGCCCCCCTCCCCACTGCTTGACAACCGTGCTCCTTTCCCAGCCTCCATTCCGTCACAGTGGGCTCAGATACTTGTTCACTTGCCAACTAGACTGGACTTTCAGTCCATGGTAGCTGAAGTCACAGAGGCGTTTCACAAGGAGATCTCTGTCCTGTGGATGGACTTTCAGCAAATTACTACTAGGGTTGAGACTCTTGAGGAGGACCATGACCAAACTCGAGCTTCTCTATCCCAGCTCCGGGGCTCTATCCACTCCCAATGCCAGACCATACAGGACATGCAGTGTCATGTGGAGGACCTTGATAACCAGGGATACCATAACAAAATCAGAGTCAAAAGAGGCAACACCTTCGCCCGTTACTTCAACTACTCCGTGACCGCCAGATTCCCTACCGTTGGGGTTCCCCTTTTGCTCTGACTGCCCGATGGAATGGCTGCTCTGTTACCTTGCGGTCCTACGCAGATCAACATCCCTTATGTGCTACATTGGACATTCCACCTCCTTGAGATGTCTGACTGGGAGCTTACTCCTCCACTCCAGCCGCTCCCACAGGTGTGGAATTCTCCGAAGCCTAGACGACTTCACCTGCTATCTCCGGGTGCTTTGGCCAGGAGGCCCCGGGTGGACCCCCCCTCCATGATTTCTCTGTTGCTATTCCGGTTTCCTGTGTTGCCCTAGTTTTTACAAACCACAGTCCTTTAGTCTTCACTGATTACAGATGCCTTACTATGGCTTTTGGGCAGGGTGGGAAGCTCCCCATTCCTCATCTCCTGCCCGTTAAGTTTTTTTTTTCCCTTTTCTGCCCCCTAGAGGAATTTGACTGCCACCTAGTGCGGTTTGCTGCCCCCCCGCCTTCCTCCCTTGGGGGTTATATTCTGGCTGTGAGTCCTTCATAGGGACCCACTTGGAGTTCTGGGCCTTGTTCTAGCTAGACGGGCCCCTCTCACTCCCGGTCAGGAGATTTAGTCCTGACCATATTTCACTGCATTATGGTTTATATGTTTTGGTTGTTGCATCTTGTCTCTGTGTGTCCTTCCCCTCCTCTTCTTTTCTCTCCCCCTAGGTTCGGAGACCCCCACATTGTGTATTGGTTGCTTTTGGACTTCGTGCCTACTCCTATTTCTGCCTGCCCTAGATATTACACTCCTCGGGTGAGATCTGCCTTGTTTCTAGCTGACTCCACTATGTTCACTCCCCAAGGCTAAGTGTGTGACGATGAATGTCAAGGACTTGGGCTCCAACGTTAAGCGACGCATGATCCTAAGGGAACTCCGGTCCCTCTGGGCGGATGTAGCTTTCCTCCAGGAAATGCATTATGACCCTAGAGGTACTTTTAATTTTGCTATGCACTACTACCCACACGCTTACTCTGCCTACCATAATCGCCGTGTCTGTCCCATTACAATCACTACCTCCCATTTGGATCCTCAGAGTTGCTATATTATCTTAGAAGTCCTTTTGCATGGACAACCTATTGTCCTCTGCAGTGTTTATGCCCCTAACTGACGCTGATGTTGGGTTTATCTCGTGGTCGGACCATGCCCCGGTCACGGTCACCCTCTCTCCTGCATTGACCCCAAATAAACGTTGCCATTGCCACCTTAATGAATCCCTCTTACACTTGGAAACCACCTGCAATGCTTTACATACACACTTGACTGACTACTTTCGAGACAACGAGACCTCAGTTCCCTCTCTCTCAACCCTCTGGGAGGCCCATAAGGCTGTTATGCGGGGCCAGCCCATAAGGCTTTTATTGCATTGCTATAGCTACGTGACTGAAAAAGGAAAGGGGGCCCGGGAGGTGGCTCTGCGTGCTAAGATAAAAACCCTCACTGGCAGTTTAGCAGTACATTCCTCTCAGTCCACGCTTCGCCAGCTGGTTGCTACTCGGGCTGACCTGCGCAATTTAGCTATGCACGCTACCCAGCGACTTCTCTACAGTCGCCAACGCTATTATGAGCGCGGTAACAAGGCCCATACTCTATTAACTAAGACTCTGTGGGACCACCACGCCTCTTCTACCCCCCATGTAATTCGCGGCTCCTCTGACTCGCTTTTACATCACCCAGATGATATTGCTACCGCATTTCAATCTTATTACTACCACCTGTACAACCTCCCATCGAGAGCCCACCCTGACTTCCCCTCCTCCCCTCAGGGCCTGCGGGATTACCTTGACTCTTGCAGTCTTCCCTCTTTGTCTCCCTCAGCCCTCGTTTCCCTTAACACTCCGATTACGGACGAGAAGCTTACTGACACCCTCAAAAGCCTCCCGAATGGTAAGGCCCCAGGCCCTGACTGATTCACCTATTTATATTGCAAGACCTTTCAATCTACTCTCTTGCCCCACCTGCATACTCTGTGTAATTCTTTCCTAGACAGTGATCCCCTAACCCCATTCAATGCTCCACTCCCAAATCACCTTAGTTCCTAAACCAAATAAAGATCTGCAAGAGTGCTCTAATTATCGTCCCATAGCTCTCCTCAACTTTGATCTTAAACTTTTCACAAAAATTTTAGCTACTAGACTGAATGCTTGGCTCCCCTCTCTTATCCACAAGGACCAGGTGGGTTTCGTCCCTTGTCGTCAGGGGGAGACAATACCAGAAGGGCTGTGGATCTGATAGATGTCACTAACCATTCTGCTACCCCTGCACTCCTGAGTTTGCACACTGAGAAGGACTTTGATCGCCTTGATTGGTCTTTTATGTTATCTACTCTTAGAAGGTTTATCGTTTCGGGGGCCTTCCTCTCAGTGGTTCAGGCACTTTACTCCTCCCCTTCAGCTGTAGTTAAACTCCCTCATACCACCTCGTCCTCATTCCCTATCCGCAACGGGACCTGCCAGGGATGCACCCTATCTCCCCTTATTTTTGCCCCCTGTATTGAACCCCTGGCGTCCAAAATCCGCTCCAACCCTGATATTACTGGGATTTCTGTGCGAGATCGAGACTTTAAAATTAGTCTCTTTGCTGACGATGTCCTGCTCACACTCACCAACACTTCTCTGGCTATAAAATTAACTCCTTGAAGACTGAGGCCCTCCCTTTACATATCCCTGATTCTGCCCTTCATCTCACAATGTCACAACTATAATTTCCAATGGAGGGACTGTTCTCTCCGCTACCTAGGCACCCAACTGTCATTATCTTATGCCACTCTGTACTCGGTCAACCATCCCCGACTGTTCCGTGATCTTCGATCCCTCCTGGATAAATGGCGTCCCTTGCATATTTCTTTGATAGGGCGAATTACCGCTGTTAAGATTACGCTTCTCCCTAAACTCCTTTATTTTTTCGAAACACTACCGATGGCTGCTCCCCGCTCTGAGCTGCGCTCCCTCCAAAAAGCTATTTTTCAATTTATTTGGAACGGCAAGCGACATCGTATTTCTCGCTCAGTTATGTTGGCTGGTAAGACAGAGGGGGGTCTAGCGGTCCCTAACTACTACTGGGTGACCCATTTACGTCGTGTTCTGTTTTGGGCATCAGCCCGGGCCTATACTAAATGGGTGGAGATAGAAAAACTATGGTTGGCTCCTGTCCATCCAAATGCATTCCTGTGGTCCCGTTCTCCCCCTCTGCCACCCCTCCTTTGGGTCCCATCCGCTTTACCAGGGCTATCTGTATTACCTGCCACAAGCTTTTCCCACTCGCCACCCGCCATTCCTCTATGGTCTCTTTCCTCTTTAATCCTCTTCTCCCGAGGTGGCTGGGTCCTGCTATGGTGCATCCTTGGAGCAGGCTGGGCCTGTTCCATGTTGCTGACCTAATTGACCCATCAACCTTGGAGCTCAGGCCCTTTGCTTGTTTTACCTCCATTTTGAATTTGCCGTCTACTGAGTGGCTTCACTATAGGCAGATAGCCCACTTTATGACTGCTCAGTTTGGGGCCCCGCTGGTGTCTGTCCCTACGCCCTTTGAGAAGATTTGTCGTGCTGGTACCTCTACAAGGAGCCTGATATCGAGCATCTATTGCATGCTTTCTTCTCCGGAAGGACATACCCCCCCGTCCACAAATACATGGTCAGGTGGACAGAGGCTTTGGGTATGCAGATCTCCCCAGCACAACGGCAGATCATATGGTCCCGGGCGGCCAAATCGTCCACATGTATTACATTCCGTGAAACTCAATATAAGCTGTTGATGTTCTGGTATCATACTCCGGTCCTCTTACATACCCTCAACCCCAGTTTCCCTACGACCTGTTGGAGATGTCTCTCCAGGAAGGGTACATTATACCACATTTTTTGGAACTGCCCCTTGATTCGTTCTTTCTGGACAGAGGTCAAGGTTCTAACTGATGAGCTCTTTCTCCAGGGTGTCCTGCTGGATCCCCTTATTTATCTGCTCAACTTGCCTGCTCGACACCTTGGTAGAAAAACTTCTAAACTCTTCCTGTATCTGTGTACAGCTGCTAAAACACTTGTGGCCCTACACTGGAAGAGCATACATTCTCCTACTGGCCCTGCCCTGGTGGCACATGTCAAGGACGTGCGCAGTCTTGAGTATCTTACTGCTATGCTTAACAACACAACAGATGCCTTCCAATCTGTCTGGTCTCCATGGGACGCATATTGCACACTCCATGGTCTCTGATCTCCCTTCCTTGTCCTGTGTATGTGGTGTCTTGTGTTCTGTATGTCCTCGTTTATATTATTTCTTTGGTTGTGCACTTTGTAAGTTGATCATTATCAAGGTCATTGTGCTTTGGGTTGCATTGCCTCTCTGTTTGTACTTTTAACTTCTTGTTAAAATTCAATAAAGATTACAGTTTAAAAAAAAAAAAAAAAAAAAGCTGCAGCCATAGAAGCAAGAAACGGCTGCTGGCGGTGACACTGAGGATAGACGGAGGAGGGTCAGGACATGCTGGGCGGGGAGTATGTAATTTTTTTTTTTTTCTCAGCGATTTCTCGTTAGCGATAAGTCACTTATGGCTCAATGCAAAGGACAACAAATTGCCCAATACTCTTCCCGTGTATCGGGACCTTTACACTAGCAAGTCCTTGCTACAAAATAAACGTTTATAGGTAGACACTGATAACAACTTTAAAATGATGATGCTTGTTTTCAAGATGAAGTGCATGTTCTGTTGTTGACTGCAGACTGAAGCTTGCAGGATATGTCAACCAATCCATGGAGTCACCGACGTTCATGTAGATGATGATGTCGCAACTCAACAGATTTGCTGTGGCCATGATCTCTGCATCAGTTGCCCAGAATCCATCATAAGACATGCCAGAGGTGTTCACATATTCATTCATATTTTGGTTCAAGTAGTCCTGTAGTTTTTTTGTCAAGTCGGTTTTCATGTGGTGGATGACTTTATCTCTGAGAAGGGAGTGGTTGTCCTCTGTTCCTGTCAGGATGTAGCTGATGGTCCGGAAGTAGCAGTTGCCATTACCTTTGGTTTTATATATACGCAGTGGTTGTCCAAGATCCCTTGTGTGTCCATGGTATACAACCCTACCAAACATAAGGCCAAGAGTGGTACTAAGATACTTCCTTACTGAACTTGGTAGTGGGTTGAAAGTCTTATTTTGCTTGTGTTTCTGTGTGGCAGAGTCACTGGGACAATCATCATGAGACTGGGGTGGTGAAGAAGTCTCTTCATCCTGGTAAATCTTAAGGTTTCTGGCGTGGTAGGTGTTGCTCAATATCTTGCCAGTCTTATTGTTCTAAAGTTTTACTCGTCCCTTGGTCAAGGATTCCAAAACTAAGTAGGGTCCAATCCAGTGTGGTTCCATCTTTGAAGCCATGCGATGAATACGGTGATATTCTTGATATAAACGATGGTGCCAGCAGTGATTTCTTTGTCGCTGTTGTGTTGGTGATCAAAGGCTCGCTTCTGGTGTTCCTGGGAAGAGTGGATGTTGGTACTGACGGTTGGGTGGAGCTTTTTAAGAATTGTTGTCAGTGTATTTAGCACATCAGGGTTTGCATCATTTTAAATGGGCATGGGGTCCACAGTGTCATTTTCTGAGGGACTGAGGTCCATACATGACCTGAATGGAGTGCACTTGGTAGAGGCATGCACAGATGTGTGATAGGCAACAGAACACCAGGGATGAACTGATCCCAGTTGTTTCCTTGTGTGATGATTCTGCTTAAATATGGCTATAACTCAGAGCTGTATTTTGATCTCTGGGTAGCGTATTTCTCTCTGTTCTCTTTACTCATAATGTGCACAGCCTACTCATAGGTATATTGCCAATAGTGGCCGGACTGGAACAATAGGGCTTTGTATCCATCCCAGCAGGGCTCCATTGTATTCCTACACAGCCCTGAGTGATCAAAGAAACATGCATTGATCAGTCTGAGCTGGTAGATCAGATATGGCTGATAACATTGTATTCTTTCACTTGGTCTCAGCTCAATACAAAGAATCTGGACTTGAGTGCGTTAGTCAATCAGACTTGCTGTCGCCGGTGACCTCATTCTGGGGGGTGGCATAAAGGGTATATAAGATGAGGTAAGAGGTCAATGGGAAGAGATTGTGCTGGGACTACAAGAGAACACTATGAGGAGTTCTTACAGACAGACTACAGGAGATTGCAGACAGATCACTGTGAAGAGCATGCAGGCTGGATTATTGTATTGATGCCACATACTAAGAAGCCTCCACTGGTTATTCACACATGACAGAGCATGTGTGAGTGTTGGATTATAGAGCCACATCAAGGAGATGCGTGGTAAAGTAACTATTTCACTTTTATGCCCTTTTATTTCATTGCACTGTATCTTGTAACTAGTAACTGTTAATGCTTGCATATATCTGCATATCTGTTCTGAACTGCATGTGTTAGATGTTAATACCGACCCATTTAGGGGTTAATAAATATATAAAATTTAGAAAGCTTGTCTTGTATTTATCCTGTGAACCCAACACTCACTGGCGGTGAGTGTGGTTTTTTATGAAAGAAGCCTCAGGTGTGGGCCAAAGCGGTGTTGGCGCACTGAGGATCTTTCACACCTTGGTCATTGACAAGCTTACTAAGAGATTCTTTGAGTGTTGGATTGTCACATTCACGCTGGCCATTTGTTTGTGGGTGGTAGGCAGATGAAATGCGATGATCTGTTTGAAAATGTTCCATCAGGCTGTCGATGATCGAGTTCACAAACTCTCATCCCTGGTCGCTAATAGGAGTATCCATACAGATAAGGCGGCAAATAACGGAGTACAAAAAAATTGCTACTAACTTGGCCCTCTTATCTGGAACAGCTGTTGCTTTGGTCCACTTGGAGAAATGATCGGTGGCTGCAACTTTTGACTTAGCGCCATAGTTTTCCTTGCAATGGTACACTGTTGAGTGGCGGAGCTTCCTTGCTGATTTTGGGATTTACGACGAAACATTTCTGACAGACTCTGACATGTTGGTGAAAATCTTTCTTCATTCCTTTCCAGTAATAACGGTCAGAGATTTTGGTGAATGTTTTATGTTTTGGTCATACAATTGGTCTTCCATGGTTGTCAAAAGTTTGGTGTCATAGAAAGCAGAGAGAAACATATATAAAAGGTTACTATGCACTGTTGGGACAGCGCCATCTAAAGTCACTTCAATGTAAGCACTGTACTGTATTTTCCAACAAGAGGAAGCAGCTGTGTGTATGAGTATGATAGAAAAAAAGATCTGCAGACTTTTCAACAAATTAGAGCCAGGGTGAGAAAACCAGTGAAGTGATGACATTATGGCCTGGAGGGATATATGCCTGGTGTAGGCTATTTTACACCCAAAGGTAATAAAGTTTATCCCCAGGGGTATACTGTGGCCTGGGCCAGACTATACCCGGGTTTCATGTTAGAGGAGTATATTCTGGTTTGGAGTGGTATAGTTTGGCTTAGGATAGTTTATCCCCGGGGTATACTTTGGCCTGGTTCAAACTACACGGTGTTCCAAATTATTATGCAAATAATATTTTCTCATATTTTCCAAAATTACCTATATGAATTGCAGTCATTGTAATTTTCCAGTCATCAACTATTCGAGTATAATCGAAAGGTTTTTGAACAAACTGCCTATAACAGTATATTTAAAAAAAAAAATAAACACTCAAAATGCATGTTTTAAATTATTATGCACAGCAGAATTTGCAACCTTTTCATTTTTATTAAGAACAAAAAAATGGTCATTGTGAAATTCTAAGCATTAGCAGGTTATTACAAACTGAAATCAAACAGTTTTCAAGCCAAAACTTTATTCTAGGTGATGTTACATTTGCACATAGGACCCCTTGTTCGAAAGAAGCTTCTGAACTCTCTCGTCCATTGAATTTGTCAGTTTTTGGATGGTTTCTGCTTCAATTGTTTTGCATGAGGACAGAATACCCTCCCAGAGCTGTTGCTTAGATGTGAACTGCCTCCCGCCATCATAGACACTCCTTTTGATGATGCTCCAGAGGTTCTCAATGGGGTTGAGGTCAGGGGAGCATGGAGGCCACACCATAAGTTTGTCCCCTTTTATGCCCATAGCAGCCAGAGATGCAGATGTGTTATTTGCAGCATGAGACGGTGCATTATCATGCATGAAAATGATCTTTCTGCGGAATGCATGGTTCTTCTTCTTGAACCATGGCAGGAAGTGCTGTTTGAGAAACTCCACATACATTATGGAGTTCATCTTTACCCCTTCAGGGATCCTAAAGGGGCCGACAATCTCTCTCCCCATGATTCCAGCCCAAAACATTACTCCACCTCCTCCTTGTTGGCGCCGTAGCCGTGTTTGCATGGGGTGTCCATCAACAAGCCATCCTCCACTCCATCCATCTGGACCATCGCGCGTTGCACGGCACTCATCGGTGAACAAAACAGTTTTGAAGTCAGTCTTCATGTATTGTTTGGCCCACTGGAGCCATTTCTGCTTGTGTGCAGTGGATAGAGGAGGTCGACAGGATGGCTTACGCACAGCTGCAAACCTCTGAAGGACCCTGCATCTTGTTGTTCGGGGGGACGTTGGAGGCACCAGCAGCTTCAAAAACTTGTCTGCTGCTATGACAAGGCATTTTTGAAGCTGCTCTTTTAACCTGACGTAATTGCCTGTTGGAAAGAGTCCTCAATTTTCCCTTATCAGCACGCACACGTGTGTGCTGTGAAGCAGCTACATACTTTTTGACTGTGCGATGATCACGATGAAGTGTCTTGGCAATGTTGATTGTAGTCATGCCTTGACCTAAACACTACACAATTTGTTGCTTCTCAGCAGCCGACACATCCTTTTTCTTTCCCATTTTGGCTGAAAATGTAGGCTGCTTAATAATGTGGGACAGCCTTCTTAAGTAGTCTTGCCTTTAATTGGACACACCTGCCAAACTAATTAGCACAGGTGTCTGCAATTGCTTTCTGTGATATAAAGAGCCCTGACACACATCACCATCAATGAGTTTAAATGACAAACAAAAAAAATTCTTACCTTATCACTCCTAAACACTTTGTGCATAATAATTTGGAACACAGTGTATACCTGGGCTTAATCTGGACAGGGTTTAATTTGGCCCGTTACATTGGTATAGCCGTATTATATCAAAACTATCATTTATTTTTTCACAAATCTTTTTTTCTCCCCTGAGTTTTTAAGACCCAAACCTGGAAGTGCAAAACTGCCTTCAGAATTGTCTCAATATAATGATATATTAGCATTTGGGATTCTGATAATACACGTCACACACAGACAACTCTACTACATACATATCGCACACAGACGGCTCCGCTACGTACACGTCACACACAGATGGCTCTGTAGAGACCTCTAATATCTGGTCATGTGATTCTGTGACTCCTCCCACACAAGTGACATCATCACAGGTCCTTTAGCTCACTAGGATTTAGTATCTTCAGCACAGATGAAGCTATAACAGTAGGACCTGATCATGTGACTCCTTGACTCCTCCCACACCTCTGACATCATCACAGGTCCTGTGATATCACAGCTGCTGTACAGGAGGAGGTAAGTGCCCGCTCTCAGCCCTTCTCATACATTCAGTCCCCCTCATTTCCAGTCTGCAGCCTCTTCTATGGTCAGACTTTTGGCTCGGTGTCGCCCCCTAGTACTGGCCACATGTTCTCCTCCCTCTCCCCCAGCACGGCCTCAGCTCCGCTCCCCCCTCCTCTGTAGCGCCATATGTATCTGCACTACATGGACACTAATGGACACCCAAACTTCCCAGTGGAGCCGAGTAATAGAAAGTGACTCTCCCTGTAAATCGGGGGCACTGTCTGAGGGGGAGGGGGACGTCTCGTCTTAGCGGCAGCTGTGACATCTAAGTGTTGGGTAAAGCTGGTAGGGGATGAGGTTGGTGTGATAGATGGGAATGGGGTCGTCTGGGTCATAGATGTACTTACCATAAATGAGGTCAGTACATGTGCGGAGGCGATATGGGGGTGTACAATAACAATTGGGGGAACAACATGAAAAGGCATTCGGGTACATCAGCAGAAGTGCCAAACCAGAAGCAACTATTAGTGTAAGTAAAGGAAGTGGCTGATCCTAAGAGATTACTAGAATTACATAGTGATGGCCATGAAATAAGATCTGCCTGGGATCCGCAGTAAGATGTCTGACCAAGCAAAGCTACGTGAGGAGTCCTTACATCTGTAAGATGGAGCGCAGCTCTGCAGGATCACTTCATGGCGTGAATCCACCTCTGTCACCAGACACCTTGTATGACATAGGCTGAGAAATAACAAGAGGGACAGGAGGTAGAAAACCCCAGAATAGGTGACATTATGTAGAATATAAGAAGTCCCGGTATCTTCTGGTGGAGCTTTATGAAGCCGGAGTGTCGCTCTTTGAGCTTTAGGTGTATGTATAGTTTACCACGGTGCGGGTGTCGGTGGAGGTTGTAAGCCGAGAGAATCAGTCGCCAGCGCTAAAGTCAGGTAAGTATCCAATGTGATGTGAAGATCCTCACATAGCTGTTACATATCTGATGACCATCTCGCTGTAGAGCGTCTTCCATTTACAGAAACTGAAATCCCAAAGGGAAATAACCAGCAGTATGGAAGTTGTTTATGATGAAGCGTTGCAGTGAGAGGTTTCTGATTCGTGCAGGGGATGGTGCTTGCTGGGAGGAGTAGTACGACGGCAGTTGTAGATAGCTAGAGTAACTGCCGTGTGCAGCTCGGACAGCAGTTAGATGGACTGGCAGTGACTGGTAGGTTGTCTCAGGTATCTGGAGCCATGCTGACTGCAGTGCATCCCACATTTGCTGGAGGGTGCATGGGGGAGGATCCATAGAACGAACACAACGAACAAGGCGGCCCCACAGATGCTCAATTGGGTTCAAGTCTAGGAAATAAGGGAGCCAGGGAAGTACTTGGAAGTCTTGGTCTTGCTCTTCCAACCACTGTCGGGCATTTCTAGATGTTATTTTGCAGGAAGATTCGATTTGCCCCAGAGAAGACAAACAGCATGTATGGGTGTATGTGATCTGCAAGGATGGATTCATACCCAAATCTGTTCAGATTGCCTTCCACATAGATGAGCGGGCCCAGAGAATGGCGTGAAAAAGTTCCCCAGACTATAACGCTGCCGCCACCAGCTTGTCTTCTTCCAGCACTTGTTGCAGGGTGTTTGTTCTCTGATGTTTCTTGCCTGACATGCCGATGTCCATCCATTCCATGAAGCAGAAAATGGGACTCCTCTGAGAAGGGAACCCTTAGCCAATGAATGGTGGTCCAATTCCAATATGGTCGTATAAATTGAAGCCTTTTGTTTGCTAGCATAAGTACAATCGAAGCTCCATACACATTAGTGTTGACTGAACTGTTGTTTTAGACACATCTGGTAGCCCCGGTTCATTTTCATGCTGAGCTGCTCCACTGTAGTGTGTCGATCGTCTCTCACACACCTTCATAGCTGACATTCAACTTTCACATCAGTGGCACGTGGCTCTACACAGTATCCACAATGGTTATTCCCAATGGTGCCATTCCTCCACTCACAATACACATTCACCAAAGCAGCACACGAACAGTTCACAACCTGCGCTGTTGGAGAAATACTGTCACTCTTGGCCCAACAACCAATAATCATCCCTTTTACAACAATGATATTTTATTCAGCCTATCACACACCTTATATACCCACCAAGCCAGCCCACAACAAGTCACTTCCTTCCTGAGCTACACGCTGCTGACGTCAGAAGTAGGAGGTGGTCATAATAATGTGACTCAACTGTTCTATTTATTACATGGGATTCCTTGTAGTGATTACATTGTCTCATCTTCTCTCCATTCAGGTTCCTACAATGTAGAATCCTCTCAGTATCTTCTATATAAGAGAATATTCCTGATTGATCCATCAAGGATGGAAAGAGACAGGAACAAGATGGCGGAAAGTCTATTAAATCTCACCCTAGAGATCATCTACCAGCTTACTGGAGAGGTGAGAGATTCTGATGATGTCACATTACATCATTCTTATCTATAGTAATAACAGATGATATGACTGGAGAGGTGATGGACTTTGCACATGTATATAGTGATATTTATTAATGTGTCTCCCCATAACCAGGATTACACAGTAGTGAAGAAGACCTCTAGTGGGCGCTGTCAGGCTCCTGTGTACGAAGGATATGGTGGAACCCTGAACCCAATCCCGGAGCCTCCACCTCACCCCCTGATACAGGAGGAGATCAATGGACAGAAGATCCTAGAACTCACCCACAAGATGCTGGAGCTGCTGACTGGAGAGGTGACACTGCTGGGACATTATACAGTAACTGGAGGGGTCTGGGTGATGACTGTATCATTGTGTTGTCAGGTTCCTATAAGGTGTCAGGATGTCGCTGTCTATTTCTCCATGGAGGAGTGGGAGTATTTAGAAGGACACAAGGATCTGTACAAGGAGGTGATGATGGAGGACCACCAGCCCCTCACATCAGCAGGTAATAGACATGACTATATACACATGGACTTCCATTATTTGTATGTACAGAATGAATTCAGTCCCTGTCTGTGTTTCCTACAGGTAGATCCAGTAAGAGGACAACACCGGAGAGATGTCCCAGTCCTCTTCTTCCACAGGATGATCAGGTAGATGGAGATATTCCCTATGATGTGTAGACGGGCTGTGAAGTCCTTGTGGTCAGTCTTGTTGTATCCAGCAGTATTATATGGTTATATACATGGGCGGTGTCATTGAGCCGCCATCTAATATGTTTCTCCAGCTTCTCAGAGACCTGCAGCTACTGTCAGGACATCTTTGATCTTCATGCGGATTAATGATCTAGAACATTCTCTGTGACTTCCCCATTTGTCCGGTGACTTTTACATTATTTGTTTCACAGATTTTCCATCAGGATAAAGATCTGAAGGACATTAATGCTCTATCTATGACAATAAAGGAAGATCCCTATGTGAGTGGTGATGAGGAGTGTGAGGAGGACATTCCTACAGGTAACCGCCCAGGTGAGGAGTCACCACTATATACAGCACAGAAGGGTCACTCATTCTCCTCATTTACCGACTGCTACAATTTTGTGGGGAATTTTTTAGCCTCTGTTCAGTCAGATTTCCAACTATATATTCCCCGATTCATCTAATATACAAGTAATACATGAATAATAGTGCAATACTGTGATAGGTGAGAACTATTGTAGTATAGAATATGTTTCATCAATGTTTAGTGAAAGTTTTATAACAAACAGGGTATAAAACAAAAAGATAATACAAAAGAGGTAGCAAGAAACAGAAACGCTATGAGCCAGGAATGTAGGTTCAAATGGGGCGTAAAAGCCCAATGAAAAGCTATAAAATAAAACCTAAGATTTCTCTGTAGAAGTCGCTGAGTTGAAGTCTCTAAAAGTGGTCCCCAGCGAGGCAGAAGGGGTGTAGGACTGCCACGGGCTAAGCTCATGGTATTGGGAGACCAATGGGGCAAGGCAACAGAAGGAAGGATAAACCAACAACAGAGGGGGGAGGGGAAAAGGAAGGGGTAAGAAGAGGAGGAGAGGGGAGCCATGGGACCCATCAGGGTAAGAAAGAACTGGCTGAGGAGTTTAGGAAATCAAGTTAGACTCCTGAAACAGAATCCATGGCTGCCAAATTTTCCCATCTTTAGAGGAGACAGGGGAATCCTCTGTCCCTAAGATCTCCATTCTCCGGATTTGGTTGAGTTCCTGAATCCAATCAACTACCGTAAGGGTGTGAGGGCTCCGCCAATATCTAGGAATAACTGATTTAGCAGCCATAAGGAAATTTCTCATGAGACTCCTCTTTGCACCAGAGATGGAACTGAAAATAACAGCGAGCAGGGGGATGGCGACACTGAACCTTCACTAACCAGGTGTAGATGTCAAACATCTGTTCCCAAAAGAGCCGTGTCACAGCCCATTCTCACCAAATATTAAAGACGGACCTGTTAGGAGTTGCCTTATGCTCTGTACCTCGCTGCCATCTTGCTGCCTTACTGGATAGACGACCACTCCACTGCTACTCCTGTTGGTACAGTGCCTTGCAAAAGTATTCATACCCCTTGAACTTTTTCACATTTTTTCACCTTACAACCACAAACGTAAATGTATTTCTTTGAGATTTTAAGTGATAGAGCATCACAAAGTAGCAGATAATTGTGAAGTGACATGAAAATCATAGATGGTTTTCAAAATTTTAATCAAATATAAATCTGAAAAGTGTGATGTGCAAAATTATTCAGCCCCCTGTACTCTGATACCCCTAAATAAAATCCAGTGCGCACAATTGCCTTCAGAAGTCACTTTATTAGTTAATAGAGTCCGGCTGTGTGTAATGTAGTCTCAGTATAAATACACCTGTTCTGTGAAGGCCTCAGTGGTTTGTTAGAGAACACTAGTGAACAAACAGCATCATGAAGACCAAGGAACTCACCAGACAGGTCAGAGATAAAGTTGTGGAGAAGTTTAAAGCAGAGTTAGGTTATAAAAACATATCCCAAGGAGCGCTGTTCAATCCATCATCCAAAAATGGAAAAAGTATTCTGCAACTGCAAGCCTACCAAGACATGGCCGTCCATCTAAAATGACCGAGCAAGGAGAACACTGGTCAGAGAAGCAGCCAAGAGGCCCAGGGTCACTGTGGAGGAGCTGCAGAAATCCACAGCTCAGGAGAATCTGTCCACAGGACAACTAGAAGTCGTGCACTCCACAGATCTGGCCTTTATGGGAAAGTGGCAAGAAGAAAACCATTATTGAAAGAAAGACATAAGAAGTGCAGTTTGCAGTTCACCACAAGCCATATAGGGAACACAGCAAACGTGGAAGAAGGTGCTCTGCTCAGATGAGACCAAAGTTGAACTTTTTGGCCTAAATGCAAAGTCCTATGTGTGGTGGAAAAGTAACCCTGCTCATCACCCTGCACATATCATCCCCACTGTGACACATGGCGGGGGCACCATCATGCCGTGGGGAGGCTTTTCTTCAGCAGGGACAGGGAAGCTGGTCAGAGTTGATGGGAAGATGGATGAAGCTAAATACAGGGAAATCCTGGAAGAAAACCTTTAGGAGGCTGCAAAAGACCTGAGACTGGGCAGGAGATTCACCTTCCAGCAAGACAATGACCCTAAACCTCCAGCCCAAGCTCCAGGGGATGGTTTAGATGACAGAATATTCCGGGGTTAGAATGGCCCAGTCACAGTCCAGACCTAAATCCCATTGAGCATCTGTGGCAAGACATGAAAATTGCTGCTCACAGACGCTCCATCCAATCTGGCTGCAAAGAAGAAGAAGAAGGGGCAGAAATCTCAACTCTAGATGTGCAAAGCTGGTAGAGACAGAGCCAAAAAGACTTGGAGCTGGAATTGCAGCCAAAGACGATTCTACAAAATATTGCTATAGGGGGCTGAAGACTTTTGCACGTCACACTTTTCTGATTTTTTATTTTATTACAATTTTGAAAACCATGTATCATTATCATTCCACTTCACAATTATCTGCTACTTTGTGTAAGTCTATCAATAAAAATAAAATCTCAATAAAATACATTTAAGTTTGTGGTTGTAAGGTGACAAAATGTGAAAAAGTTCAAGGGGTATGAATACTTTTGCAAGGCACTGTATGTTACCGCCATGTCTGCTGCCGACCGGATAGGCGACCACTCTGTTTCCTTACAGCTCTAACAGCTGCTCCGCAGCCACGGAGGTCACTTTGTCCTCACCCATACTCTGGACATCTGTATAGACGAACCCTCCTATCATCAGTCAGGTCCTACGTTCCTATGGTGAGCAGACTGAGATTCTGGATCTGCTGATACCTGTGGTGCTCCAACTTGTGGTACACTGTTCAGTTGTTACTAACGCAGGCCAAAGGAACCTGCAAAGTCCATCTCCACCACTAGGGGCTCTGGTGAAGACGTCCGGAGGTTGGTTTTGGTATCAATTTAGGTGTGCGGTACCTTTGGTAGCAGTTTGTACCATAGTAGTCGGCAGTCCTGGTTTTCTGACTATTTTCTGAGTGAAAACTGCATTTGATCGTAACAGAATAACCAGCCCAAAAAAGTACTGGAGTGTCCCATGTGATATGGAACCCATACAGGCCGTAGCGGAACAGATGCAGGGTCTGGCTCAGTTAGTACAAGACTTGGCTGAAAGAGTTCAGCATCAGGAGCAAACTCATTCTCAAACTCCTAGTCCCAGCTCTGGTCCTATGGAACCTAAAGTGAATTTACCTGATAGGATTTATGGTGATAGGAAGAATTTTGTTAATTTTCGGGAGAGCTGTAAATTGTATTTTCGTCTCCGGCCTTATTCATCTGGAACTCAGCAGAAAGAGGTAGCCATAGTAATCTCTCTCCTGCAAGGTGATCCGCAATCCTGGCCTTTTTCTTTAAGTCCACAAGCCCCAGAGTTATCCTCATCGGATAAGTATTTTACAGCCCTGGGTCTGTTGTATGATGAACCGGACCATCAAGGAGTCGCTGAAGCTAATTTGCTTTCATTACGTCAGGGTCGGCGACCCGCTGAAGATTATTGTTCTGAATTTAGAAGATGGTCACCCTGAGCTAATGTAACTTGGATCTACCATGTCTTTAAATGATCAGAAAAATTTTAGGAGATGACGAGGCTTGTGCTTCTATTGTGGAGAAGCTGGTCATATGTTGAGCAAGTGCCTGAAAACACCTGTGGTGGAAAACTTCAGCGCCTAAATGGTTCCCGGGAAGACCATCTAGGCAAACAGGTATTTCCGTCCATATCCCATCAGAAGGTAGTCTTACCTTGTAGGAGTCAATTTTCTAATCAGAGTTTCCACGGTAATGCTTTAGTGGATTGTGGTTCGGTGGCTAATTTTCCTGATGCACGTGTAGCTCAGTCTGTGCTTGCCTTTGATTCCCCTAGAAAGTCCAGTCTCAGTGACCACAATTGATTCTATTCCATTGTCTCAAAGATCAGCTAAATTCATTACTCCTCCCCTTACTATTGTGGTAGGTACAGTACATTCCGAATTACTTTCTTTGTGTTGAAAAATTTATCTTCTGAAGTAGTCTTGGGTCTACCCTGGTTTAAGGTACATAACCCAGTTGGTGATTGGAGACTAGCGGATATTATTAAGTGGAACTCTGCTTGCTTTACATCTTGTATCACGCTCAATCTCGCTTCTGTCTCTACATCTCTTCCTGATTATAGTCAAGACTTTGATGATGTCTTTGCTGAATTTGGTCAGATTTGTTTCCGTCCCATAGATCATATGACTGTGCAATAGATCTGATACCTGATTCTAAATTACCTAAGGGGCGGTTATATAATTTATCTGAGCCAGAAAGACAAGCCATGAAAGATTACGTTAAGTATTCTCTCCATAAGGGTCAGGTCCATAAGATGGTGGTCTGAGACCATGTATAGATTACCGGGGTCTAAGCAAGGTTACTATCAAAAACCAGTATCCTCTTCCACTCATCCCGGATTTATTACATCAGATCTCTGGAGCTAAATGGTTTTCAAAACTTGATTTACGTGGGGCTTATAATCTGATCCGGGTCCGGGAGGGGGATGAGTGGAAGACGGCCTTTAATACACCAGAGGGGCATTACGAGTATCTGGTGATGCCTTTTGCTGTTTTTCAGAATTTTGTTAATGATCTGTCGTAATTTTTATTGGACAATTTGTTATCCATTATTTGGATGATATTTTGATTTTCTCTTCTGATTGGGACACACATGTTAAGCATGTCAGATCTGTGTTACATGTTCTTAGAGAGAATCATTTATATGCAGAGTTGGAGAAATGTCTTTTTGGAGTTCAGCAATTGACTTTCTTAGGTTATGTTCTGTCTTCCTCTGCAGTTAGCATGGTTCCAGCTAAGGTTCAGGCTATATTAGATTGGGCACAGTCTACCTCCTTAAAGGCATTGCAGAGATTTTTAGGGTTTGCCAATTACTATCGAAAGTTTATTCGTAATTTTTCCACTGTGGCTAAACCCCAAACTGATCTTACTAAGAAAGGTGCTGACTTGTCAGCTTGGAGTCAAGGGGCAGTAGACTCTTTTGAGTTTCTAAAACAGGCCTTCACTAAGGCCCCAGTTCTTGTTCAGCCTGATCTTAATAGTGCTTTTATTGTTGAGGTTGATGCTTCTGAAGTTGGTGTAGGAGCTGTGTTATCTCAGGGCTCCTCCTCTTTCGCCAAGTTTCGGCCTTGTGCCTTCTTTTCTCGAAAGTTCTCCTCTTCAGAAAGGAGCTATGATATTGGAAATCGGGAGTTGTTGGCTATCAAGTGGGCCTTTGAGGAGTGGCGACATTTTCTAAAGGGAGCGAGACCTAAGGTGACGGTGTTAACTGTTCATAAAAATCTTACTTTTCTGGAGTCAGCTAAGAGGTTAAACCCTAGACAGGCGATATGGGCATTGTTTTTACTAGGTTTAATTTTGTTGTGACATTTAGACCTGGATCCAAGAATGTGAAGACGGACGCCTTGTCTAGAAGCTTTTGTCCTTCCCAGACTTCCGATCCTCAGCCTGAGCCTATTCTTCCTGAAGGAATTGTGATTTCTGCTGTTTCTTCAGATTTAGCTACAGAGATCAGGAAGAATCAATTGTTAGTTCCTCAGGATATGCCAGACGGGAAATTTTTTCTTCCACCTCAATTTAGACTCAGATTATTAACAGTTGCAGGA
This sequence comes from Leptodactylus fallax, assembly GCA_947044405.1. Classification (NCBI taxonomy): domain Eukaryota; kingdom Metazoa; phylum Chordata; class Amphibia; order Anura; family Leptodactylidae; genus Leptodactylus; species Leptodactylus fallax. Next base: position 1,610,462 of record CAMRHE010000179.1, on the reverse strand, counting down.
TTCCGTTTTGTGTGGTCACCCAGGAATATCTGGTACTAAGAGACTAGTGCCCTGGTATTATTGGTGTCCCTCTAAGTCTCAGATATAGTGGCTTATGTCTCCGCATGTGAAACCTGTGCTCAAACTAAAGTTCCTAGGGTCAGACCTATAGGTGAATTGGTTCCTCTGCCTATACCCAAGAGACCTTGGACTCATATTTCCATGGATTTTATTACTGATTTGCCTGTTTCTGGAGGAAAGTCTGTGATTTGGACGGTTGTGGATAGATTTAGTAAGATGTGTCATTTTATTCCTTTCTAAGTTGTTTCTAGATCATGTAGTCAGATTTCATGGTATTCTTGATGATATTGTTTCTGATAGAGGGGTTCAGTTTGTCGCTAAATTTTGGAAGGTGTTTTGTGCTCATTTAGGAATACAATTGTCCTTTTCTTCCTTTTTTCATGCTGAAACGAATGGACAGACTGAATGCATCAATCAGACTCTGGAGCAGTATTTGCGGTGTTATGTCTCTGATAACCGGTCAGAATGGGTGAATTATTTGTCTTTAGCTGAGTTTGCTATAAATAATCACCATCATGCTTCTTTGAATTCTTCACCTTATTTTGTAATTTTGGCTTTCATCCTCATTTCTCTTCTTTTTCCTCTGTTACTGATATTCCTGAAGTGAATTGTGAAGTTGAGAGATTGTGCTCGGTTTGGACTCAAATTCAATCAAATTTGAGGAAGTCTCAGATCATTTCTAAAGGAAATGCGGACCGAACTCGTTCTGTTGGTCCTGTATTTTCTCTGAGGGAGAAGGTTTGGCTTTCTTCTAGAAATTTGAGATTGAGAGTCCCTTCACATAATTGGGTCCTAGGTTTATTGGACCATATGAGATTGTTGAGGTTATTAATCCACAGTCTTTTCACTTGGCTCTTCCACAGTCTTTTAGAATCCATAAAGTGTTTCATAAATCACTTCTTAAAAAATATATTCCATCGATGCCTCCATCAGACAGACCACCCCCGCCTGTTCAGGTTGAGGGTAACCAGGAGTATGAGGTGGCCAAGATTGTGGATTCACGTAGAGTCAGAGGGGTGTTACAATATTTGATTCATTGGAAGGGTTATGGTTCGGAGGATCGTTCCTGAGAACCGGCCAGCTCAGGTCATGCTCAGGTATTGGTCAGAAATTTTCATAGGAAATTTCCTTTTAAGCCCGGTCCAGTTTTTAGAGGCCTGGTGGGCCTTCATTGAAGGGGGTACTGTTAGGAGTAGAGCTGGAACCTCAGTGATTGCTGCTGTAAGTGTACCAGCTTCCCTTTAGTGTTTTTTCTATTTGGTGTGTGTTCCTCTTTAAGGCTTACTCACCTGTTGGATTCTGGGTCTTTAAAAGGTCATTCTTGTATGGACTTGGTTGCTTTTAGTTTGTGCCCTGTTGTTTGGGCTTTTGTCTCTGCATTTTGCTCCTGTGTTCCTGACCACTGGCTTCTTTGTGTGACTTCGCTCCTGTCTATTTGCTGGGCTCACCTTGCTGCCATCTTGCTGCCAACTGGATAGACGACCACTCCACTGCTGCTCCTGTTTGTATGTTACTGCCATCTCTACTACCAACCAGATAAATGACTGCTCTGTTTCCTTGTCGCTGAGTCTTGCCGCTCTCACGGCTGCTCTGCAGCCACAGAGGTTTCTTTGTTATCATCTGCTAGGAAGGTTTTGGTCGCTCGTGTAGATGAACCTTCTTGTCAGCAGTCAGGTCCTACGTGTCTATGTTGAGTAGTCTGAGATTCTGGGTCTGCTGCTACCTGTGGTGCACCAACTTGCGGTACAGTGTTAGTTGTTACTAACACCGGCTGGAGGAACCTGCAAAGCCCATCTCCACCACTAGGGGCTCTGGTGAAAACGTCCGGAGGCTGGTTTTGGTGTCAATTTAGGTGTGCGGTATCTTGGTAGCAGTTTTTACCATAGAAGTTGGCAATTCTGGTTTTGTGACTATTTTTGTATGCTGAGTGAAAACTGCATCATAACAAATGGACTCTAGAAATGGATAATAGTTGAAATGATACAAAAAGGGGAGAGATCGGAGGGGCCTGTACCCCTAGGTATCTAATTGAGGTAGTTTGCCAATAGAAGGAGGATTGGTAGGGCAGAGAATCGCCCTCTGCAGCAGACAGTGTGACATTCAAGGCCTTAGTTATATTCACTACAGATGAGCAAATCGAAGTGGCAGAAGTGGAATTCGATCAGAATTTCAGGAAGTCTTCGATTCGCATGGAATCCGGATTTCCTGATGCTTCGCGGTAACAAATATTTAGTAAGGAATTTGTGACATCAAACGGTCACAAGATATTCTCTAGTGATGTCATTAGGTAGGCGTGTCTTTGCTTGTTAGCAGATCCTTCCACATGAATAAAAGAGAGAGAGAGAGAGAGAGAGAAACATGACCGTGGCATCCAAGGGCTTCCGCCATTTTGCCGGCCACCCCGGCTCTCTGCAGACAGGAAATAGCTGTTTAATAGCTGCTAATTTGGATCGAAGAGAATCGTATTGGAAAATTCGGCAAAGTTGCCGAATCGAATTTTTGAGAACTTCGCTCATTTCTAATATTCACTTTAAAGTTACTCAGGTTACCGAACCAATGAAATTCTTCAAGATTGAGGAGAATGATATACGGGGCTGGGAAACATATAACAGGAGGTCGTCTGTATAAAGAGCTGACTTCACCTGCCGAGTACCCATTTGATGACCATGTACAATGGGGCATCACCGGAGGGCAGCCGCCAGGTGCTCAATAATGAGTACATGTAAGAGTGGGGCATAATAGAGGGCATCCCTGTCTATTACCATTATGGACCAGGAAGTGCGCGGACATCACTCCAACCTGATCCACAAGGTCAGCATAAAGGGATAAGATTTTGCTCTTAAAGATGACGTCAATGACTGCTTGAACGAGCGTGGCCATTAAGTGCACATGGTCAAAGGCCTTCTCAGTGTCATCCTACAGCAGACATAGAAGATGACCACACTCCTTTGCTCTAGACAATACCAACAAAGTTTTGTTAACATTGTCCCTGACCTCTTTCACCCAAACGAAACCCACCTGGTCCGTGTGGATCAATGTGTGAATTACAGAAGATAGACGGCTAGAGAACAGTTTACATCTACATTAATGAGGGAGATTGGGCGATCGCTCGCGCAGCAGACGGGATCTTTACCAGGCTTTGGGATGACTGTTATAAGGGCTAACAGGGATTGGTGGGGTCTGATCATCTGTCCCGTTGAATATTTTAGTAATGATGGGGACAAGTAGCTCAGTAAAGCATTTGTCGAGCTGTGGCATAAAGCCATCAGGGCCTGGGGACTTGCCTGGAGAGGTTGATCTGATAGCTGAAGCGATAAAGGCTCATCTAGGGAGGACTTAGTGTCAGCAGGAATCGTGGGGAGAGCGGTCTCCTCAACATACTCCTGTATTAGCCTGCAATGCCTCAGGAGACAGATCTGCAAATTGGCCGTGGATATTGTAGAAATTGTTACAATAGGTCCAAAAAGCGTCAGCGATATCAACAGGGTTCTGTATATCCTGGCCACCATCTCATCCATAAAGGAAGGCAGCTTCTCCTGGTAGTCAAGAATTAGTTTCATGTAGGCTGGTGAGAAAGGAGAATTGATGGGGTTATTAATATCTAAACATTCCATTAATAACTTGTGTTATTCGTTCCTTCTAAAACTCTTTTCCCTTCTATTAACACTTCTTTCTGTTCCCTTACACAGTATGACAGCGCACACAGAGAGTCACAACACTCAGTGTAGGAGAATAAAATCTGTGTCTGACCTAACACTAATACACTAAACTCTGTATGGAATAGAAACTTCTATGCAGAAAACAGATACAAAATCACAATACAATATGGAAAATACAAAAGCCCAAATACCCCAACAATAATCCCTGCACACATACACATAGCACAGTCCCTCCCCACTCAGCAAGGGTCATAGGGTATAGGATAGATAAGGGGTAGGTATGGGAGTAGCAGTGTAGGGGAAAGAAGGCTTATGGGATGAGAGAGAGAGCAGGGAGAGCGAGAGAGAGCAGCGAGAGAGAGAGCAGGGAGAGCGAGAGAGAGAGCAGGGAGAGCGAGAGAGAGAGCAGGGAGAGCGAGAGAGAGAGAGAGAGAGAGAGCAGGGAGAGCGAGAGAGAGAGCAGGGAGAGCAAGAGAGACATGTCCAGCTGTTTAGGAGTAGCCGGCAATCCTCATTGGTCCATGTCTGATTAATTTTGATGAAAGTAATTTTTTCCATGCTATCGGTGAACAGTTTAGTCCTTCTAGATGTTATAACAGCACGGGCAGCACCGAACATCCTCTCAGCCTGTACGCTTGAGGCTGGTCAAAAACTCCCATGGCAAACTGGGCCAACTCATTTCACTGCTCTAACCTAATGGCCCAGAAATCCATGGGGTTAGAGTTATCTGCTGAAACATAGGAACCATCTAGTTATGACTGTACTGGGAACAGGAAACACCAAGTACACCATGTGTTATTGATGTGTTATCCCGCTTCATATGATATTTTCTTTGACTTATGTTGGGATAAGATAAACTACTTTACGTGCAGAAATTGTAATTCGATTGTATTGAACGTCCTTTATGTAATGTGAACAAGGTGATTTACCAGTGACAGGCAGAGCCACCATCTGAACAGTACTGGTGCAGTCAGAGGTCTGGTCACTGGTCTAATGGAAAAAGAAGCCGGTAGCTTGCACCAGAAATGAGGTTTATGTGTTGTATCTCTATGTAAGTGCCACCACCCCTTTCCTTAGTGCTGTGACTGGGTGGGCCCGCTTCTTTCACCCACTACCAGCACCTCTACAGTGACCTAGAGCAGTGGTGGCGTCTCCTGCCCCGCTTCATTACTATTCACTATCAGTGACCTCCGTCTCAGCACAGTGAGTACTAATGGAGTAGGCCGCGCTGCCGTCATTTGCTGCCTGTGTCACTGACTTCATTTCTTCACACTGTCTGAAGTGTCTCAGGCAGCGGCAGCTCAGTGGGGAATATACTTATAAGGTTATGTTATTCAAAAATAGTAACATCAGTTTTCTTCTTGTCAGATGTCTGTACCAGGAGCTCAGAGGGACATCTGATATCTACAGATTATAAAGCAGAGGATCATGGTATCACACAAGATCCATATGAAGAACATGCCATTACCCCAGATATACCCTCAGCTCTTCAGAAGAAAGATATTTCTCCCAATTCATTGCAGTCTGTTAAGCAAACTAAAAGATGCAAAAGAGGTGTTATACATCAGAGAATTCACACAGGAGAGAAGCCATATTCATGCCCAGAATGTGGGAAATGTTTTATTCAAAAATCAAATCTTGTTGTACATCAAAGAACTCACACAGGAGAGAAGCCATTTTCATGCCCGGAATGTGGGAAATGTTTTACTCAGAAATCAGATCTTGTTAAACATCAAAAAACTCACACAGGAGAGAAGCCATATTCATGCCCAGAATGTGGGAAATGTTTTATTCAGAAACCACAGCTTCTTAGACATCAAAGAACTCACACAGGGGAGAAGCCATTTTCATGCCCGGAATGTGGGAAATGTTTTACTCAGAAATCAGATCTTGTTAAACATCAAAAAACTCACACAGGAGAGAAGACATTTTCATGTCCAGAATGTGGGAAATGTTTTATTCAGAAACCACAACTTCTTAGACATCAAAAAACTCACACAGGGGAGAAGCCATATTCATGCCCAGAATGTGGGAAATGTTTTATTCAGAAATCAAATCTTGTTGTACATCAAAGAACTCACACAGGAGAGAACCCATATTCATGCCCAGAATGTGGGAAAAGTTTTATTCACAAATCACTACTTCTTAGACATCAAAGAACTCACACAGGGGAGAAGCCATTTTCATGCCCAGAATGTGGGAAAAGTTTTACTCGGAAATCAAATCTTGTTGAACATCAAAAATTTCACACAGGAGAGAACCCATATTCATGCCCAGAATGAGAGAAATGTTGTAGGGCTAAATCATACACACATGGACAAAATTGTTGGTCCCCTCCCTCGTTTCATGAAAGAAAAACCCACAATGGTCACAGAAATAACTTGAATCTGACAGACTGGAATTTGCCAAACTACATGTTGACAAGCCACAAAGCTTCTGGGAGAATGTCCTATGGACAGATGAGACAAAACTCTAAATTTTTGGCAAGGCACATCGGCTCTATGTTCACAGATGGAAAAATGAAGCGTATCTTGAAAAGAACACTGTCCCTACTGTGAAACATGGAGGAGGCTCTGTTATGTTCTAGGGCTGCTTTGCTGCATCTGGCACAGGGTGTCTTGAATCTATGCAGGGTACAATGAAATCTCAAGACTATCAAGGGATTCTAGAGAGAAATGTGCTGCCCAGTGTCAAAACGCTTGGTCTCAGTCATAGGTCATGGGTCTTGCAACAGGGTAATGACCCAAAACACACAGCTAAAAACACCCAAGAATGGCCTTGCCACTCTAGCCTACTCATGCTTCTGCCACCTCCACATTATGTCACCTTGCCACTCTGTGGCCTCCTCATGCTTCTGCCACCTCCACATTATGTCACCTTGCCACTCTGTGGCCTCCTCATGCTTCTGCCACCTCCACATTATGTCACCTTGCCACTCTGTGGCCTCCTCATGCTTCTGCCACCTCCACATTATGTCACCTTGCCACTCTGTGGCCTCCTCATGCTTCTGCCACCTCCACATTATGTCACCTTGCCACTCTGTAGCCTCCTCATGCTTCTGCCACCTCCACATTATGTCACCTTGCCACTCTATGGCCTCCTCATGCTGCTGCTACCTCAACACTATGTCACTTCTCATGCTGTTCCCACCCTCCCCACTCCATGGCTGGGAAATTATTTTGCCTTTTTGGCCTGGTTGTCATCATTTATTTGACCCTTCTTCTGATCTGTCAGAAGGAAGGAAAAATGAGAGGCAAAACGGATCCTGTCTGTGTAGCAGCGGTAAGGCCTGTATGGCCCCATCAGAATTGGCTTATGATTTGGTAGCCAAAAGGAGGAGTGGGTACAAAACACAGAAGACATGCAAATATTCCATTCACGTGTCATTTCTGTTTTGGATCCACTCCTGTTTTTTTTTTCAGCACCAGCAATACTGATGGATTACTGACCAAATCCTGACCAAGTGAAGGCGGATGCTCAAGAGACAGGATCTGTTTTTTTGGGGGGTTATTGTTCTGACAGATCAGAGGAAGGGCAAAATAATCAGTGACGTCAACACAAACTTACTGCTGACACCCTCTCCTCTCTGTCAGGGGGCTCTACTTGTAAAACTAATTCACCGAGGGGGACACATAAATGAAACTAATATCACTGGGAAATGGCTAATATGTGTAAAATAAAAAACCTTTATTGATATGCATTAAAAGATGTATACAGTCCCAGATATAATCTAAAATGATTATTGGTGTATCCCTATATATATTGGGTATACTGCTGTGACACTAAAGGTGAAGAAATTGCACAGTATATACACACGTGGACAAAATTGTTAGTACCCCTCGTTTAATGAAAGAAAAACCCACAATGATCACAGAAATAACTTTAAAAAGCCAGACTAGAATTTGCCAAACTACATGTTGACAAACCACAAAGCTTCTGGGAGAATGTTCTATGGACAGATGAGACAAAAATCTAAATTTTTGGCAAGGCACATCAGCTCTATGTTCACAGATGGAAAAATGAAGCATATCTTGAAAAGAACACTGTCCCTACTGTGAGACATGGAGGAGGCTCTGTTATGTTCTAGGGCTGCTTTGCTGCATCTGGCACAGGGTGTCTTGAATCTGTGCAGGGTACAATGAAATCTCAAGACTATCAAGGGATTCTAGAGAGAAATGTGCTGCCCAGTGTCAGAAAGCTTGGTCTCAGTCACAGGTCATGGGTCTTGCAACAGGATAATGACCCAAAACACACAGCTAAAAACACCCAAGAATGGCTAAGAGGAAAACATTGGACTATTCTGAAGTGGCCTTCTATGAGCCTTGACCTAAATCCTATTGAGCATTCTTGTAAGAAGCTGAAACATGCCGTCTGGAAAAGGCACCCTTCACACCCGAGACAACTGGAGCAGTTTGCTCATGAGGAGTGGCCAAAATACCTGCTGAGAGGTGCAGAAGTCTCATTGACAGTTACAGGAATCGTTTGATTGCAGGGATTGCCTCTGAAGGTTGTGCAAGAATATATTAAGTTAAGGGAACCCTCATTTCTGTCCAGGCCTGTTTCATGAGTTTTCTTTTTTAAAAATTCTGTTGAAGCCTGGTTGGAAAGCAATGTCTGACTTTCATTTGTTCATTTTCATAGAATTCTTATATATTATTACTTTTGTCAGATTCAAGTTATTTCTGTGACCATTTTTCATTCATTCTGTCATCTCACTGAACCCTTTCATTCTCTCTCAGGCTCATGTAGCGAGCCACAGCCAAAAACCATTGCAGTAAAGACCGCGGTGGAAACGCATTCTATTTTTTTCCCACATTTTCCACAGAAAGTCCGCAGCTGTGATTTACAATTCTTTTTTTTTTTTTTTTACTTAAGCCTGTCCCACTATGTAACAACAAAGTAAATGCGCCGGTCATAGGCGGCGTTCACAACTTGTAGATTCACTGGAAAGCGCTTCCATTATTATTAGCCGCGCATTGACCGGCCGTCTCACTGCATAACCACACTGTATTATTACATGGCTTCACTACTGTCACTGTATTTATATCCTGAACGTGCAGAACGTATAAGCTCCCCAAGACAGACCTGACCTGAAGCTACGGGACTACTTCTATTCTCTAGACTATATTCTAATGCCAGTCATCACTTCAGCACATTGTTTCATTTGACTCCTTTCGTTTGCTGTATTTACCTAATATTTAGTAAAGTCGCTGTTTTCACTAAATGACCATTATGTTCTATCTAAATCTACTCCTAGAAATCAGGTACAGTACAGACCAAAAGTTTGGACACACCTTCTCATTCCAAGAGTTTTCTGTATTTTCATGACTAGAAAAATTGTAGATTCACACTGAAGGCATCAAAACTATGAATTAACACATGTGGAATTATATACTTAACAAAAAAGTGTGAAACAACTGAAAATATGTCTTATATTCTAGGTTCTTCAAAGTAGCCACCTTTTGCTTTGATTACTGCTTTGCACACTCTTGGCATTCTCTTGATGAGCTTCAAGAGGTAGTCACCTGAAATGGTCTTCCAACAGTCTTGAAGGAGTTCCCAGAGATGCTTAGCACTTGTTGGCCCTTTTGCCTTCACTCTGCAGTCCAGCTCACCCCAAACCATCTCGATTGGGTTCAGGACTGGTGACTGTGGAGGCCAGGTCATCTGGCGTAGCACCCCATCACTCTCCTTCTTGGTCAAATAGCCCTTACACAGTCTGGAGGTGTGTTTGGGGTCATTGTCCTGTTGAAAAATAAATGATGGTCCAACTAAACGCAAACCGGATGGAATAGCATGCCGCTGCAAGATGCTGTGGTAACCATGCTTGTTCAGTATTCCTTCAATTTTGAATAAATCCCCAACAGTGTCACCAGCAAAGCACCCCCACACCATCACACCTCCTCCTCCATGCTTCACGGTGGGAACCAGGCATGTAGAGTCCATCCGTTCACCTTTTCTGCGTCGCACAAAGACACGGTGGTTGGAACCAAAGATCTCAAATTTGGACTCATCAGACCAAAGCACAGATTTCCACAGGTCTAATGTCCATTCCTTGTGTTCTTTAGCCCAAACAAGTCTCTTGTGCTTGTTGCCTGTCCTTAGCAGTGGTTTCCTAGCAGCTATTTTACCATGAAGGCCTGCTGCACACAGTCTCCTCTTAACAGTTGTTGTGAAGACACAATGGACACAATGTTGTGTAATCTGGCTTTGTGCTGAATTCTCCTATGTGGTCTGCTGCACTGAAATTTAAAATGTAACATTCACCAGGGACAGGGGGAGCCGAGCAGCGCCCCAAATACACTCGCTGACAAACAAAGAAGGATAATATACCCAGATAGAAATGTCAGATTGCTGTAAAACTCAACAGACACAAGAATAACACTGGACAGCGAAGATTTTGCTTCCTGAACACTTTTGAGTGTTTCTTATGTAATTTGAGCTGCCGATCATGAAAATCATCCCAAAATTTTCCTGTCATTTACCGTTTTTCAGAAATCTTCTATTTTAGCAATTTTTTTTCATATTTTCAGGCTGTTCAAGTATTATCCACAATATATGTGCTGTGCTGTTATGTAACTTATAGACAAGCTAAGGCATGAATTCCTTGCATTTCATTGATGTTGCAAAACTTCAGTGGAATTGCTACAGACTAGGCACACCTAGACATGTCTGGTCGCTGCCTGCAGAGGCTGTAATATCTGCTTGCAAAGATTCTTCAAGTTATTTCTAATCTAAGCAGCTATAAACTACTCCAGTACGATCTGATATAGCTAAACTGTCTCGTCAGAGTCAGAACAGTCACATTACCTTCTGTTACATTTGTGGTGAGTACAACTGAAGCCTCAAAGATGCACAATGACAACTCAGATGTTTCAGATAATTTCCTTGGCAACTATTGAGCACCAAACTACATTGAATTGGTTGACAACCTTCTTGAAGCTTGCAAAGCGATGAAATGCAACATGTCATTGAAAATCCATTTTCCGCATTCTCATTTGGATTTTTTTCCCTGCAAATCCTGGTGCAGTCAGTGACGAACATGGCGAACGGTTTCACCAGGATATTGCCATGATGGCTACTGGAATCCATCAATGCTAGCTGACTATTGCTGGACACTATTATGGGATGCAACAGACATTGAGTACAAAAGAAAATCGGCAGCAAAACCCTTTTCGTTCAGTCGAACTAATAACTGGTAACATTTATAGCTTCATAATCGCTAACACTTATCTCATGTTTCTCAAAATTTCTACGTGATACAGATTATCCGAAATTATATTTCTGCTTAACTTGAATGGGTTTATCATAATCACCTGAAATTTTCAAGGAAGCAAAACTTTTGTAAAAATGTGTTGTCCAGTGTAATAGATCATTCATATCATTTTATTTATATAATACCAACATATTCCGCAGCGCTTTAGAAATCAGAGGGAACATGAACAGACAATATTTCACATACAATGCGGCAAAGAATTAACATGTCAAACAATAGGAGTGACGACCCTACTAATGGGAGCTTACAGTCTATGAGGAGATCGGGGGGACACACGAGGTCAGAGGGCTTGTATAGTACAATGGTCCGGCCATCTATTAATACATAAGGTCATATAACTGGAGCTGTCTGAGCCGGCACCAGCCGGTACTTATGACTATACAGATACTAAGTGCATGGAGTGCCGGGTAACTTCTAGATGGGGGGATCAAGATCTAAGGAATAGAGGAGTAAATACTGTATAACTTATTATAAGAAATGTTAGTGTAGAGAACGGAGGTGTAGAACAATGTCATCAGGTCATGTGATCGGCCGCCTAAACAGATGTGACTTTACGGCATGTTCGGAGCTGTGTGTAGTTGGGCATTAATCTGATTGCTTGTGGTAAAGAATTCCAGAGCACCGGTGCAGCTCGTTAAAAGTCTTGGAGATGGGAGTGGGATGTTAGGATAACAGAGGGTGCAAGTCTAAGGTCATTGGCAGAACAGAGAGGACGGTTAGGGTGGTAGACAGTGAAGAGGGAGGACAGCGAGATCTCACCACTGTGGGGTCCACATCATCTTCCCTGCACAATGGGGTAGAGCCCTTTGCATTAACCCTCTGTCAAAGCCTGATTATTCTCTACTTAACAATGAGTACCCTGTATTTTTTCTACAACTGTATATTTTTGTGGGCTCTGTATTTTGCTTTTTAGAAAATTTTACATTAAAAGTTATGTTTCAGTATTTAGTAAGTTAGGATTCTCATTGCTACAGTATATTGGTTTAGTAAGAGGAAGACCAATTATAAGAACATTGTAATAGTCAAGACAAGAGAATCAGAGCAACAATGAGGGGTATTTTGATGTTTCCAAAGTGAGAAAATGGTGAACTCCAGAGATGTTTTTGAGGTGCAGGTGACAAAAGCGTGCAAGTGTCTGAATATGTGGGGAGAAGGTGAGATCTGAGTGAAATACAACCCCAAGACAGCGGACATGGTGCCTCAGTGTAATAGTAAGGTCACAGACAGAAATGGAGGGTTAGGTCGGTTACTAGATGGAGGAGACACAAGAAGTTCAGTCTTGAAAGATTCAGTTTCAGATAAAGAGAAGACATGATGTTAGAGACAGCAGAGAGACAGTCACTGGTGTTCTGTAGTAGTGCAGGAGTGATGTCACGGGATGACGTATATACAGTACCTTGCCACATTTCAGGCTTCAATCATAAAGATATAAAATTTTAATTTTTTTGGTGAAGAATCAACAAGTGGGACACAATTGTGAAGCGTAACGAAATTTATTGGTTATTTTAAACTTTTGTAAAAAATAAAAAAATAAAAAGTGGGGCGTGCAATATTATAATCCACCTGTGTGTAATCAAGTCTCCGTATAAATGCACCTGCTCTGTGATAGTCTCAGGGTTCTGTTTAAAGTGCAGAGAGCATCATGAAGACCAAGGAACACACCAGGCAGGTCCGTGATACTGTTGTGGAGAAGTTTAAAGCCGGATTTGGATACAAAAAGATTTTCCCAAACTTTAAACATCCAAAGGAGCACTGTGCGAGCGATCATATTGAAATGGAAGGAGTATCAGACCACTGCAAATCTACCAAGACCCGGCCGTCCCTCTAAACTTTCATCTCAAACAAGGAGAAGACTGATCAGAGATGCAGCCAAGAGGCCCATGATCACTCTGGATGAACTGCAGAGATCTACAGCTGAGGTGGGAGAGTCTGTCCATAGGACAACAATCAGTCGTACACTGCACAAATCTGGCCTTTATGGAAGAGTGGCAAGAAGAAAGCCATTTCTCAAAAATATCCATAAAAAGTCTCATTTAAAGTTTGCCACAAGCCACCTGGGAGACACACCAAACATGTGGAAGAAGGTGCTCTGGTCAGATGAAACCAAAATCCAACTTTTTGGCCACAATGCAAAACGATATGTTTGGCGTAAAAGCAACACAGCTCATCACCCTGAACACACCATCCCCACTGTCACGCATGGTGGTGGCAGCATCATGGTTTGGGCCTGCTTTTCTTCAGCAGGGACAGGGAAGATGGTTAAAATTGATGGGAAGATGGATGGAGCCAAATACAGGACCATTCTGGAAGAAAACCTGTTGGAGTCTGCAAAAGACCTGAGACTGGGACGGAGATTTATCTTCCAACAAGACAATGATCCCAAACATAAAGCAAAATCTACAATGGAATGGTTCACAAATAAACGTATCCAGGTGTTAGAATGGCCAAGTCAAAGTCCAGACCTGAATCCAATTGAAAATCTGTGGAAAGAGCTGAAAACTGCTGTTCACAAACGCTCTCCATCCAACCTCACTGAGCTCCAGCTGTTTTCCAAGGAAGAATGGGCAAGAATTTCAGTCTCTCGATGTGCAAAACTGATAGAGACATACCCCAAGCGACTTGCAGCTGTAATCGCAGCAAAAGGTGGCGCTACAAAGTATTAACTTAAGGGGGCCGAATAATATTGCACGCCCCACTTTTCAGTTTTTTATTTTTTACAAAAGTGTAAAATAACCAATAAATTTCATTCCACTTCACGATTGTGTCCCACTTGTTGTTGATCCTTAACCAAAAAATTTAAATTTTATATCCTTATGTTTGAAGCCTGAAATGTGGCAAAAGGTTGAAAAGTTCAAGGGGGCTGAATACTTTCGCAAGGCACTGTACATACATGTCGCACACAGACAGCTCTGCTACATACACGTCGCACATAGACAGCTCTACTATATACACGTCACACACAGACGGCTCCACTACATACACGTCACACGCAGACCGCTCCGCTACATACACGTCACACACAGACAGCTCCGCTACATACACGTCACATGCAGACGGCTCCGCTACATACACGTCACACACACACGGCTCCGCTACATACACGTCACACACACACGGCTCCGCTACATACACGTCACACCCAGACGGCTCCGCTACATACACGTCACACACAGACGGCTCCGCTACATACACGTCACACCCAGACGGCTCCGCTACATACACGTCACACACAGACGGTTCCGGTACATACACGTCGCACATAGACAGCTCTACTATATAATATAATGACCTCAGTGCGCCCCCATGTGACCGCTGAGGCCCAATCACAGTCCTCGGCAGCGACGTCTGAAGAGGGCCTGAAGACGGCAGGATGGAGCGAGGATGCCAAGGAAAGGTAAGGCAAGGTGAGTATGAATGTTTGTTATTTTTAATCACCTTCTCTGGGTCTCCGATTATTATACTCTGGGGTCTGAGGAGACCCCAAAGTATAGTAATAGCACCGAAGCGGAGGGGGGCTGTTGGGAGCTTATACTACTGTGTGGGGGGCTACTGTAGAGCATATAATACTGGTTGGGGGCTACTGTGGGGAGCATATAATACTGGGTGGGGGCTACTGTGGGGAGCATATAATATTGGGTGGGGGCCACTGTGGGGAGCATATAATACTGGGTGGGGCCACTGTGGGGAGCATATAATACTGGGTGGGGCCACTGTAGGGAGCATATAATACTGGGTGGGGGCCACTGTGGGGAGCATATAATACTGGGTGGGGCCACTGTGGGGAGCATATAATACTGGGTGGGGCCACTGTAGAGCATATAATACAGGGTGGGGACCACTGTAGAGCATATAATACTGGGTGAGGGCCACTGTGGGGAGCATATAATACTGAGTGGGGCCCACTATGGGGGGCATATAATACTGGGTGGGTACCACTGTGGGAAGCATATAATATAATACTGGGTGGGAACCACTGTGTGGAGCATATTATACTGTGTGTTGGGGTTGCAATGTAGAGAATATAATGCTGTATGGGAGCCACTGTGACCTGCATGTATGTCGTGTCTACCTCCTACAGACAGTAGGCTAAAACTGACTAGCACATTGTCTGTGGAGTGGTTATAGTCAAGAGGCGTAGCCGACATCTGTTGGTATTCCTAGTGTCAGCCTCTAGTGTCCAGGTCTATACCCATGTTGCCGTGTGCTCCAATAAGAGAAAAATACTCATTTTCCTTTGATTAAACGGGTGTTCCAGGATAACACTATTTTTTAGGGAAGTTGAAAAAAATAAAAAATAAATAAACAAACCTACCTGTCTCTGGTGCTCAAGTGTTTTCTTCCAGCTGACATCCCCACGGAGACTTCTGCCAAAACAAGACATCAGAGCACCAGGGACAGTTGCGCAAGTTTCTTTTTTATTTCATTTTTTTTTCACCTTCCCGAGCCTCATGTTAATAATGTGATTATCCTGGACAACCCCTTTAACAAAGACATCTTTTTAAAGTTTAGAAACAGCCCTAAAAGGTTCTGTCATTCATTTCCTACTGGTTTTCCTGCTGATACATTCCCTTTAATTAGTATTGGCAATTGTCTGTGTCCTTAAGAGGTTTATTAAAAGTCTTCCTATGAGCAATAAACTCTGTAAGGCCGAGGCTCCAGCTTGCGGAAATGCAGCTTTTTTTGTTGCTGATTTTGTTGCAGTTTTTTTGAGCCAAAGCCAGGAGTAGATTGAGGAGAAGGTAGAAGTATCAGAACTTTCTAGATATTTTCCATTCCTTTTGCAGCCATTCTTGGCTTTGACTCAAAAAACTGCAACAAAATTTGCGTCAAAAAAAAGCTGCGTTTCGGCAACGTGGGGCCTTAGTCTAAAGAAAGTTTTTTATAAACTACAGAGAAAAAAAAAGAAAAATTAAAAAAAAACAGGACAATACATGGCTTTAGTGAAAAATCCATTTTATTTTTTATATTTTAAGCACAAAAGAAAAAGAGCAAAACATTATACTGGAGAAATCTTTATAAAAATATATTATCCAGAGAAGGCCTCATATATATATATATATATATATATATATATATATATATATATATATAGAAAAACAATGCCTTTTTATGGCACCACCCACTTTTATGGCCCCCAACACAGTATATGACCCCCTTTTTAAAGTCGTGAATGACCTCCCCCACCTTTTTCTTTCTTTTCACACACAACTTCCCCCCCCCCCAGCAACTAAAATTATGAACCCCCCCGCCCTTCACCAAAGAGTAGTGGCCAATAGGATCATGGACAGGTGAGGAAACACTGTCTTGGCCGCCCTTCAGTGTGCACCGTAGCCGACTTGTACGTAGCATCCCGGCATTCTTCAGCATTGTGACGTAACTGTAGTGCGTCGAGAGGTGAGTAAAAATTATCAGCAGCTGCTTATTACAATAAAACATTTAATAAGGCCATCCCCTACGGTTGCCTCATGGAAGGTTGGCCCCTGGGTAGAAGCCATGGACTTAAACTACAGCACCAGCACCTAGGGATCTAGTAGTGAGTTCTACACAGCATACAGTCATGGCCAAAAGTTTTGAGAATGACACAAATATTCTATTTTCACATGATCTGCTGCCCTCTGGTTTTTATGTGTGTTTGTCAGATGTTTTTATCACATACAGAAATAGAATTGCATTCATATTATGAGTAACAGAAGCTTATATTGACAGTTAGAATGAGTTAATGCAGCAAGTCAATATTTGCAGTGTTGACCCTTCTTCTTCAGGACCTCTGCAATTCTCCCTGGCATGCTCTCAATCAACTTCTGGACCAAATCCTGACTGATAGCAGTCCATTCTTGCAGAATCAATGCTTTCATTTTGTCTGAATTTGTTGGTTTTTGTTTGTCCACCCGTCTCTTGATGATTGACCACAAGTTCTCAATGGGATTAAGATCTGGGGAGTTTCCAGGCCATGGACCCAAAATCTCTATGTTTTGTTCCCTGAGCCATTTAGTTATCACCTTTGCTTTATGGCAAGGTGCTCCATCATGCTGGAAAAGGCATTGTTGAGCGCCAAACTGCTCTTGGACGGTTGGGAGAAGTTGCTCTTGGAGGACATTCTGGTACCATTCTTTATTCATGGCTGTGTTTTTAGGCAAGACTGTGAGAGAGCCGATTCCCTTGGCTGAGAAGCAACCCCACACATGAATGGTTTCAGGATGCTTTACAGTTGGCATGAGACAAGACTGGTGGTAGCGCTCACCTCTTCTTCTCCGAATAAGCTGTTTTCCAGATGTTCCAAACAATCGAAAAGGGGATTCATCAGAGAAAATGACTTTACCCCAGTCCTCAGCAGTCCACTCCCTGTACCTTTTGCAGAATATCAGTCTGTCCCTGATGTTTTTTCTGGAGAGAAGTGGCTTCTTTGCTGCCCTCCTTGAGACCAGGCCTTGCTCCAAGAGTCTCCGCCTCACAGTGCGTGCAGATGCACTCACACCTGCCTGCTGCCATTCCTCAGCAAGCTCTGCACTGCTGGTAGCCCGATCCTGCAGCTGAAACACTTTTAAGAGACGGTCCTGCCGCTTGCTGGTCTTTCTTGGGCGCCCTGGAGCCTTTTTGGCACCAATGGAACCTCTCTCCTTGAAGTTCTTGATGATGCGATAGATTGTTGACTGAGGTGCAATCTTTCTAGCTGCAATACTCTTCCCAGTTAGGCCATTTTTGTGCAGTGCAATGATGACTGCATGTGTTTTTTTAGAGATAACCATGGTTAACAGAAGAGAAACAATGATGGCAAGCACCAGCCTCCTTTTAAAGTGTCCAGTGGTGTCATTCTTACTTAATCATGACAGATTGATCTCCAGCCCTGTCCTCATCAACACCCACACCTGTGTTAATGGCGCAATCACTGAAACGATGTTAGGTGGTCCTTTTAAGGCAGGGCTGCAATGATGTTGAAATGTGTTTTGGGGGATAAAGTTCATTTTCTTGGCAAATATTGACTTTGCAAGTAATTGCTGTTAAGCTGATCACTCTTTATAACATTCTGGAGTATATGCAAATTGCCATTAGAAAAACTGAAGCAGTAGACTTTGTAAAAATTAATATTTGTATCATTCTCAAAACTTTTGGCCATGACTGTACATATCACTAAGGACTACGCCTGTATGTACATATCACTAAGGTCTCCGCCTGTATGTACATATCACTAAGGCCTACACCTGTATGTATATATCACTAAGGACTCCAACTGTATGTACATATCACTAAGGACTACGCCTGTATGTACATATCACTAAGGCCTACGCCTGTATGTACATATCACTAAGGCCTATGCCTGTATGTACATATCACTAAGGCCTCCGCCTGTATGTACATATCACTAAGGCCTACGCCTGTATGTACATATCACTAAGGACTACGCCTGTATGTACATATCACTAAGGACTACGCCTGTATGTACATATCACTAAGGACTACACCTGTATGTACATATCACTAAGGACTACGCCTGTATGTACATATCACTAAGGCCTACGCCTGTATGTACATATCACTAAGGCCTACGCCTGTATGTACATATCACTAAGGACTACGCCTGTATGTACATATCACTAAGGCCTACGCCTGTATGTACATATCACTAAGGACTACGCCTGTCTGTACATATCACTAAGGACTACGCCTGCATGTACATATCACTAAGGCCTACGCCTGTATGTACATATCACTAAGGACTCCAACTGTATGTACATATCACTAAGGACTACACCTGTATGTACATATCACTAAGGACTACGCCGTTATGTACATATCACTAAGGACTACGTCTGTATGTACATATCACTAAGGACTACGCCTGCATGTACATATCACTAAGGACTACGCCTGTATGTACATATCACTAAGGACTACGCCGTTATGTACATATCACTAAGGACTACGTCTGTATGTACATATCACTAAGGACTACGCCTGCATGTACATATCACTAAGGCCTCCGCCTCAAGAGCGCAGTTGCTTGTTGAGCCTCTCTAACTCGGCCTTCAATTCAAGGGCCTCTTCTAGGGAGCGAGCCAAGGCAAGATCTTTGCTCTCTTTTCCACGAGCCTCTGCTTCAGCACGGTCACGTTCTTCTGCATATCTAGCAGAAAGAGTCTTCTCTTCACCAAGCAGCTGATCATACTTTTTCTGCTTCCTTTTCAAATTTGACACCATCCGACGTTGATGATCAAGATCTACACCTACATCTTCTAGTTCCTGCTGCAGTCTAATTTTCATCTTCTCAAGTTTGTCATAAGCAGCAACCTTCTCCTCAAACCGTTGATTTGTAGCTTCTAGCTCCTTTTGCAACTTTTCCTTTAGTTCTTCAACAGAGTCCAAGGACCCAATACTATCCTCCATTTTTTTCTTCATATCAGTCGCCTGAGCCTGTAGTCTGTTTGCCTTGTCTAGCAGTTCTGCTTGAAACCTGTCCCCTTCTGTGACTTTTAGTTGCAGCTCTTGAAGTTGAGTCTCTACTTTTTTGTGACTCTCCTGTAAGGTTTGCACTTTCTGAGCATGGACAGACGACATCTCCATCAATTCTTTGTCTTTATTTTTCACCAAAACAGACAATTTCTCTTTATCTTCACAAGATCCTGACAGTGCCCTCTTCAGGCTACATATTCTAGCTTTGAGTTCCATTTCTCTTTGTTCCAGACATTCTGACTGACACTGCAAAAATTCACTTCTCTCACGTTTAGCATTTCTTAATTTTTCAATGACACTCTCTTTGGCAATGGAGTCTTGGACATGCTGCTCCTTTAAATCCTGCAACTGCTTCTCAAGCACTTGCTTTTGCTCTACACTCTGTATACCTTCATTAGATAGAGCACATTTCATTTCTGCAAACTCCTTCTTAGTGACACAGTCCATTCCAGGCAAACCCAGCACCACATTTTCACAATGACTAGGATATAACCTCTTCAAAGAGTCAAGCTCTTTCTTTAACTTCAGGTTCAACTTAAGGTGTTCTTTTTCTGATACCTCAAATTGCCTTTTCCAATCAGACATTTCATCCTCATCAATGAACCTGATGGTTTTATTCTCATCTTGAAGCTGCTGCACCCTAATATTTTCATCTTTGGTGCTTTGATGCACTCCAGTATGAGACATAGTCATAGTCATAAACATACAGTCAGCAGGGACATATTCAATCATAGAACAGAGGTGCTTTAGAAAAACTGAGTCACCGTCATGCAACCCTTTATCTTTACTTGCACTCCACCTGATCTGTTCCGGGTTTTGTGTCTCTCTGCATTCAGACTGCTGCACTAATAAACCTGTGCATAACTTCTCTGCTTTTTTACAAGCTGACATTCTCTTTTTCTTGCCCATGGTTTACTAACAAAATTACACAATATTCCACAGCAACCTTGGGTCAACCGGCAGCAACTTTTTTGCTATCTTCTGCAGTCACATGTATTCAAACAGTTAACTTATGTGGCACTACAACAACCAGCACTTTCTTCTGTCTTCCACAGAAAACACCAACATGGCACCATAGCCTTTCACATAGACTGTTGGCAATATCCAGCTTCTATCCACAGTGCTTACTTTCTTGCCATCAGCAAGCACTTTACAGACTTCTGTGCCACAGTATACACAAAGTCCATTCCCTGGATTCCTCTTCCAGAGTTATACTTTCACCAGTTTTGCACACACTTTGCTATGTTGCAATTCACTCACCCCTTCCTGGGTTTCTCAGTTGAAATCACAGATTTCTTCCAGCTGTAGGCCACAATGCACACTTAGCAGTACTGCAGTCACCAACCACTTGTCTTCCAGGACTTGCGTGGATCTCTTTATGCCCGAATCCGTAGCACCATATGTGACAACTTGGGGAATTAGTCTCAAAATGGCGGCAGACTCCTGGTCCAGACAGCGGTGATTTATGGTACTAGGTGCCGGAAATATAGTGTTCAGATGGTCCAAGTGTAAAATAAAACTGGCTTTATTCAGCTTAACTGCAACATAACAAAACAACAAACATCTAGGCCACAGTTAGGGCACCAACTGACTCCTTGAGCCCCTAACTAGCCTCTACTGCTCAGCTCCAGCAACAGTCCCCTGTGGACCCCAGCCCTTCTGGGACAGAGCCTCTCTCTCTGTCCTTAGCTGGTACACCATCTCCTGCTCCCTGCAGGATACTCCAGCCTTCTGGAGTTACACGCCCCACCCAAAGGTGCGGCTGAGGGCCTTTTCAGGGCTGGCCTGGGTCGCTCCCTAGCGCCCTCTAGGTTCCCATACTCACACGTTGTACTAACATACATGCAATGGGCAAAAGAAAAATGTTGATAATGATACCTTAGCTGTAAGGGAATCGCTAGAGGAGCAATTCCCCAGTAGCTGCTGGAGAACCTTGGGGGAGGGGAACAACAAGTCAGTGAGCCCTAAAGCTGAAAACCTCCCACTGGCCCTGCCTCTTGCCTGACTGTCCTAGGTGACAGCCGACAACTCGGAACCGGTCCCTACACTGAATAAGTGACGACACAGAACATAGATAGAACAAACGAGAAAAGGGAGCTCAGCAAGCCAAGGGTTCGGTAACAGACGAGCAATGCAGTACAGAATCACAATCCAAGAGAGTAGTCAAAAGCCAGAGGTCAGGAATAGGAATACAGGCAACAAAAACAGCAAGGAGTAATAGCCAGAACGCAAGAAGCAATAACCATCGACCATGTGATGGCTAACAACCTGTTTATAGAAAGACAGGAGGTATTAGGACAGTGTTCATACTGAGTGTGATGATTCTGCTTAAATATGGCTATAATTCAGAGCTGTATTTTGGTTTATGGGTAGCGTATTTCTCTCTAGTTCCATTTACTCATAAGGTGCGCAGCCATAATCCTAGGTGTATATTGGCAGTAGTGGCAACACTGGAACAATAGGGCTTTGTATCCATCACAGCAGGGCTCCATTGTATTCCTATACAGTCCTGAGTGATCAAACAAACACCTGCATTGTCCAGTCTGCACTGGTAGATCAGATATGGCTGATAACATTGTATCATTTCACTTGGTCTCAGCTCTTTACAAAGGATCTGGACTTGAGTGCATTATTCAATCAGACTTGCTGCCGCCGGTGACCTCATTCTGGGAGGTGGCATAAAGGGTATAAAAGATGAGGTAAGAGGCAATGGAAGGAGACTGGGCTGAGACTACAAAAGTTTACTGAGAGACTGTGATGAGAGCATGCAGGCTGGAATATACTGTGATGCCACATGCTAGGAGTTAATGCTAAGCAGCCTCCACTGGGTATTCACACATGACGTAGCATGTGTGAGTGTTGGATTATAGAGCCACATCAAGGAGATGCGTGGTAAAGTAATTATTTCAATGTTATTCCCTTTTTATCTTTATTGTACTGTATATTGTAACTAGTAACTGTTAATGCTTGCATACATCTGCATATCTGTTCTGAACTGCATGTGTTAGATGTTAATACCGACCCATTTAGGGGTTAATAAATATATAAAATTTAGAAAGCTTGTCTTGTATTTATCTTGTGAACCCGACACTCACTGGCGGTGAGTGTGGTTTTTATATGAAAGAAGACTCAGGTGGGGCCACAGCGGTGTTGGCGCACTGAGGATCTTTCACACTGAGCAACAAGAAACCTACGCAAGGAATCAAACTGAGCACGCCTCCTTCGCCGCAGCGTGCGAGCAGAGGGTGGCGCAGAGACCCGAACAGGCAGAGACATTACAGTACCCCCCCCTTTATAAGGGGCCACCGGACCCTCACCAGATAAACCAGTTTTAGAAGGACCCAGTATTTTCTCTGCCTTAAATTCCAGATGTCCCTGAACAACAAGAGGTGCTGGTGGACCAGGCAAAGGTTTTTTATTCGCCTGGCGTTTCCAACCCTTAGTAGCCAAGACACAATCTAAGGTATGCAAAGCAATACAGTGGGATGAGCACTGATCTCCCCATTTTACTAACTCCCTTTTACCACAATCAAAAATAGGGTTATGGAGGTTCAACCAGGGAAGTCCCAAAACAATATCGGAAGACAGATGCTCCATAAGAAAGAAGCTTATAACCTCAGAATGTGCAGAACCCACTTGCAACGTGACTGAAGGGGTCTTGAATCGGAACTTACCCCTGGCCAGTGGGGCAAACTCCGCTCCAGTAACCGCCAGAGGAGTGTCAAATGGCAAAAGCTCAATGCCTAAAGCTGAAACAAACGAGAATGTGACAAAGTTTGCCGCAGACCCAGAGTCCACTAGGGCCTGGCC
The DNA here is from genome assembly GCA_947044405.1 of Leptodactylus fallax. Classification (NCBI taxonomy): domain Eukaryota; kingdom Metazoa; phylum Chordata; class Amphibia; order Anura; family Leptodactylidae; genus Leptodactylus; species Leptodactylus fallax. Next base: position 1,587,209 of record CAMRHE010000179.1, on the reverse strand, counting down.
AGAAACAGATCTGTCCCCAGAGGACAGAGACACAGATAACAACATCTTATTGTTATTTCCGGCAAATACCTGGTTGCCTGAGTGGTTCTTCTGACTATCACTCAGGAACTGAAATTTTTCCGCTGGTGTGCGGGGTCTGATAGAGCAGTCTCGAATTATATGACCTGAAGTACCAAAGTACAGGCAGAGGTTATTCCGGAGACGATGCTCTTGTCGAGTTTTGGCGTCAATAGCTCCCAGTTGCATGGGTTCTTCACCAGGAGTGATGGGAGAAAAAGTGGGTTTATCAGGAGAGAGAGGGAGACAGAAAATTTGGAGGAAACAGACCCTACTCTCTCTTTAACATTTTCCCGGATCCTACGGTCAATACAGATGGCCAAAGTCATGGCCTGCTCAAGAGTAGGGGGATCTGGGTGACCAACCCAGACCTCCTTAACATGGTCACACAGGCCTTGTTTAAAGTGGGCCTTTAGAGCTGACTCACACCAACCTGCAGTTACACTGCACTTACGGAATTCTGAGCAGTACTCCTCAGCAGAGCGTTTGCCTTGCCTCATGGTGAGAAGTTGCAATTCTGCAAGTCCAATGTTTTCTGGCTCAGCATATATAGACCCCAAAGACAAAAAAAAAATTTCAAAATCGGAGCACTCCTCAGCCCCAGGAGGGAGCTTAAGGGCCCAAGCTTGTGGATCCCCCTGTAAGAGGGCTATAACTACTCCCACCATTTGGGCCTGGGATGCATGAGGGTTAATCCGGAAATACAGGCGACAAGACTCCGGAAAGTCTCAAATTTTTCTCGGTCCCCTGAGAAACAGTCTGGGAGTAGCATCTTAACCCTGAAAGGGGCAGAAACAACCGGGGATGCTGCAGCAGCATCAGTAAGGGTCTGAACCTGTTTAGCTAGCTCAGCTACCAGGCCTGCCAAACCCTCCATCTTGGCTGCAAGGCCCTGAATAGGATCCATGCTGATTCAGAGGGAAGCAATGGCAGAAGATAATTTTTTTGGGCTGGTTATTCTGTAAGGGAATCGCTAGAGGAGCGATTCCCCAGTAGCTGCTGGAGAACCTTGGGGGGAGGGGCACAACAAGTCAGTGAGCCCTAAAGCTGAAAACTCCCCACTGGCCCTGCCTCTTGCCTGACTGTCCTAAGTGACAGCCGACAACTCGAAGCCGGTCCCTACACTGAATAAGTGACAACACAGAACACAGACAGAACAAACGACAAAAGGGAGGTCAGCAAGCCAAGGGTTCAGTAACAGACGAGCAATGTAGTACAGAATCAAAATCCAAGAGACTAGTCAAAAGCCAGAGGTCAGGAATAGGAATACAGGTAACAAAAACAGCAAGTAGTAATAGCCAGAATGCAAGAAGCAATAACCAGCGACCATGTGAGGGCTGACAACCTGTTTATAGAAAGACAGAAGGTATTAGGACAGTGTTCAGACTGAGCAACAAGAAACCTATGCAAGGAATCAAACTGAACACGCCTCCTTCGCCGCAGCGTGTGAGCAGAGGGTGGCGCAGAGACCCGAACAGGCAGAGATGTTACATTAGCCTTTAATCACAGTTGCGGAAAAAACAGAAAATGTCACCTTCGGGCTGAGTGTACAGCGCATGTGCAAGATTTTGTTCACGCCGACAGGACAACGAAGCAAAGAAGTGGAGGAGAAGGAGTGATCTACAAGCAAGAAGGGGGCAGCGATAAAAGGTCCAGGTCCCTTACAGATCTGAAGCGATTCGCTGGTGAAAATGCTTCGGCATTCAGATCACAATGCAGATCTCAATTCCTGACAGCGTTTTTAACAGCAGATCTCTGAATCTGTAAGAGCTATCATGATTATCTCATGTTATCATTTTAAAGATGAGATTCTCATCTCTAAACTGAATCCAAGCTCATCTTTATAGCCCTAACAGATCCTGAGATATGGGGCTCTAAAGTGTCCTTCCCCCTCCAGCCTCAGGCAGCATCTAAGAGCTGTGTGTAAAAGGAAGGAGAGGGAAGGAGCAGAGCTGCCGACTGCACAGACGATGATAAATCATCACATCTGTGCATAACCTGTATGTGACCCCAAGGAGTGGGGTAGCATGGACTATACTTTTGCTCTCTGATTGTGACCTAGAGGGATAATGTAATAACCTCCTGAGCCTAATCACAGGGGTATTCTTCTGTAATACCCCTCTGAACATAACCAGGAAGTTTATTGGCGCTGTGACCCAGATGTTACTATCATCCAGATCTCAGCATCAAAAGAGTTGCACCAAAACTTACACAACACATACACAAAGTCATCAATAAAGTTTACATTTGACCCTGTCCATACCTGATTGTTCTAGAGTGAAATACGCTGACCGCCTCTCTAGCGATATCCATTACACGCTAAAATAATAATAATGATTATCACTAGAGATGAACGTATAAGTTTCTACAATTTTTATAGGGAGATAGAAAATTATATTCTTATGTAAACTCCTATTTAATTTGCATGCACAAAATTGGTGGTTGCATTTCTGCGATTTTGGCGTTTGTTTAACACCCGTACCTGTAAATATATATATATATATATATATATATATATATATATATATATATATATATATATTGTGTGTGGTATGTATGAATTCCTCACATCTTGCAGTTTTTTGTAAAATACATTTTGTTTGCAGAAGGGAATTGCTTGAGCCGACACTTTAGTGGCAATTTAGAATTTTTGTGCAATTTTTGCTTGTAATCTCTGTTTGCTGCAAAGTTGCATGAAGGTGGTTGTATATATGAAATATTAAGTTGTGTTTCTATATAGTGTATGCTGTACAATCTCAAAAAAAGTTAGATTTTGGTGTCACAGTTTGCTAGGTGCAGTATAGATTTTTAACATAGTAAATAAAAGCAAAATCTTGCTTGTCTTCTGTATCAGTGTTTTTGAAAGTACGAGCTCTTGTTGTAGTTGATGTTTGCGGTATATATAAATTGTGTACAACTTGATCTATTATTTTATATGTGTTTTGTGTGCGAATGTGATTGAATAGGAGTTTTAGGTGTAAATATGTGTTTTAGTTTATTTTTTCAAAAAATTATATGTGTTTGTCACAAAGTTACATGAAGGTGGACGTGGCTATTCATAACCTATTGAGACACAAGTAATCTTCAGGTTGTCTACGTTCAAGAAATATATAGGGTTTAGGGGTTTACTTGCTTTTCCCGGTGTGTAATCCCTACATTTTATAGGATGATACTTTAACATTTCCAGCTTCAAAGCAGATTTTTATTCCTTCCAGTTCTGGTGATTTTCTGAAGATACAGCTGCATCTCAATAAATTAGAATATTTGTGAAACGTTCATTCATTTCAGTAATTCAGTAATACAATCCATAATCAGCGTCTTCCATGATTGTGTGTCCTACTGAACCAGACTGAGGGACCATTTAAAGGCTCAGGAAACCTTGGCAGGTGACACTGAATTTACAAGACTGAACTGAACTTACAATATTCTAATTTTTTTAGATTTGGGTTTTCATTACCTAAATAATATGGTTGTGTGAATCTTCACAAAAAAAACACAAAGCTGGACCCAATTATCCTGCGCTCCCTTGTAGGCCGTGATTCCTCCAGATTAAATGGAATTAACTCCGAATATGGTTGTCCAAGGATGGATTTTTTATTTGGAGTATACAGATAAAAGAATAATACTGTGTCTGGTGTATGCACATATTAATTGATATCTTAGCATCCTTAAAAACCCAAAAATACACATTTCCTGCAAAGGTTACACACACGGTACTCAAAATTGGCAGCAAGTTATGTAAACACAGCATTCTTTTAAATGACCCTCATTTGAAGGGAAGGATACCAGAACATCCTAGGGTGACTTTTAGAAGGGCCCGTACCATCAAAGAGATTGTAGCCCCAAGTAAACTCCGTCAACCACATAAGAATGGAAAAATTCCTGGATCCATCACTGTGAAAGGGAGTTACAGGTGCAATAAGGTGTATTGCAAAATAGCAGCCCTTGAAAAAGATGGCTGCTTATGAAAAGATGTTTATAATAAGACAGTCCATAAGTAACCTTATTTTTGAACCCAGTACATGTTGTGAGATTTTGTATGTCTATACTAATCAGACCAGCGCCACTGTTTGAAGGGGTATTTGCATACCCATAACACTTAGACAACAGACTCTGTTTAAGGTTAGATTTACATGTCTATACAGATTAGATTACAGGATGCTGTTTAAGGTGATATCTATATATACAGTCATGGCCAAAAGTTTTGAGAATGACACAAATATTCTATTTTCACATGATCTGCTGCCCTCTGGTTTTTATGTGTGTTTGTCAGATGTTTTTATCACATACAGAAATAGAATTGCATTCATATTATGAGTAACAGAAGCTTATATTGACAGTTAGAATGAGTTAATGCAGCAAGTCAATATTTGCAGTGTTGACCCTTCTTCTTCAGGACCTCTGCAATTCTCCCTGGCATGCTCTCAATCAACTTCTGGACCAAATCCTGACTGATAGCAGTCCATTCTTGCAGAATCATTTTGTCTGAATTTGTTGGTTTTTGTTTGTCCACCCGTCTCTTGATGATTGACCACAAGTTCTCAATGGGATTAAGATCTGGGGAGTTTCCAGGCCATGGACCCAAAATCTCTATGTTTTGTTCCCTGAGCCATTTAGTTATCACCTTTGCTTTACGGCAAGGTGCTCCTTCATGCTGGAAAAGGCATTGTTGAGTGCCAAACTGCTCTTGGACGGTTGGGAGAAGTTGCTCTTGGAGGACATTCTGGTACCATTCTTTATTCATGGCTGTGTTTTTAGGCAAGACTGTGAGAGAGCCGATTCCCTTGGCTGAGAAGCAACCCCACACATGAATGGTTTCAGGATGCTTTACAGTTGGCATGAGACAAGACTGGTGGTAGCGCTCACCTCTTCTTCTCCGAATAAGCTGTTTTCCAGATGTTCCAAACAATGGAAAAGGGGATTCATCAGAGAAAATGACTTTACCCCAGTCCTCAGCAGTCCACTCCCTGTATCTTTTGCAGAATATCAGTCTGTCCCTGATGTTTTTTCTGGAGAGAAGTGGCTTCTTTGCTGCCCTCCTTGAGACCAGGCCTTGCTCCAAGAGTCTCCGCCTCACAGTGCGTGCAGATGCACTCACACCTGCCTGCTGCCATTCCTCAGCAAGCTCTGCACTGCTGGTAGCCCGATCCCGCAGCTGAAACACTTTTAAGAGATGGTCCTGCCGCTTGCTGGTCTTTCTTGGGCGCCCTGGAGCCTTTTTGGCACCAATGGAACCTCTCTCCTTGAAGTTCTTGATGATGCGATAGATTGTTGACTGAGGTGCAATCTTTCTAGCTGCAATACTCTTCCCAGTTAGGCCATTTTTGTGCAGTGCAATGATGACTGCACGTGTTTCTTTAGAGATAACCATGGTTAACAGAAGAGAAACAATGATGGCAAGCACCAGCCTCCTTTTAAAGTGTCCAGTGGTGTCATTCTTACTTAATCATGACAGATTGATTTCCAGCCCTGTCCTCATCAACACCCACACCTGTGTTAATGGAGCAATCACTGAAACGATGTTAGGTGGTCCTTTTAAGACAGGGCTGCAATGATGTTGAAATGTGTTTTGGGGGATAAAGTTCATTTTCTAGGCAAATATTGACTTTGCAAGTAATTGCTGTTAAGCTGATCACTCTTTATAACATTCTGGAGTATATGCAAATTGCCATTAGAAAAACTGAAGCAGTAGACTTTGTAAAAATTAATATTTGTATCATTCTCAAAACTTTTGGCCATGACTGTACATGCTAATTAGACCACAGGATGCTGTTTAAGGTGATATCTATATGTACATGCTAATTAGATCAACAATGCGGTCGGAAGGGATATTTGCATACCCATGCAACCTAAACAAAAGACTCTGTTTGGAGACATATCCGTGCTAACCAGATCTACAGGATATATTTGTATGTCTATAGTATTTAGATTAAAGGAGCAACTCTGTTTAAAGCATATGCCACAAGTCATATTCAGGTGAGAACTGGCCCCTTTCACATGAATATGATCTTGGAGATAAGTGAGGCCTTACAGATGTGTATCACTTCTGTAACCACCCATTGTATGATATACACAAAGGGTATATGAGGAAAGATCCCTCAGCATTAGTGGGACATTTCTGGAGAGCAGATCATTGGGGACGACTGCTGATAATGCTTGTTGAGACCTGCTGCACATGGATGAGTGATGCTTCCTACAGATACCCTTTTCAGAACTCCTCTATGCAGCTTAGCAAGTGTTGTAAGTATTTGATTTGATTACCGTGCTATACATACTATATTGTACGTGTTGATTTAATATACTTTAAGTATTTGAATATATCATAGTTTGATTGACTTTGATATGTGATTGTAATTTGATATACTTTAAGTATTTGATTATCTCATAGTTTGATTGACTTTGAGATCTGATTATTTGATTTGATATACTTTATGATACTTTTAAGTGTTGTAAGTATTTGATTATATATCACAGTTTGACTGCGATATTTGATATTACCTTACTATACCTGCTGTATGGTAAGTGTTGAATACATATCATAGTTTGATTGACTTTGATATGTGATTGTACCTAGCTATATCTGCTGTATTGCAAGGTTTGATTATTCTGTCTAATATCTGTTATACTTTTCTTTGTTGTAAGACCTTTTGTTATACTTTTCCTTGTTATAAGACCTTTTCTTATACTCTTCTTAGTGAAATGTTACCTTTTTGATATCTTCTTACCTTTTTCTATCTTCTTATACTCTTATTAATAAAATGTTAAGATATTTGGGGATAGTCTAGTGTTTTTACTCTATAACTTTATTCTATTACACGGAATCCAAAAGAATCTGTTTCATTTGGCAATACATAAGGCGAGATGTAAATGCTGCCTAACTATTAAGCAGAGGAGAACTTCCTTCAATAGTAACCACTGGAGGAATATTTGAAATCCAATCCTATATGACTTGTGACTCAGATTTCGTGATCTATTTACTAGAATGTACCTGTGGGTTACAATATATTGGAAGAACATCAATGTATCTGAGAGTGCGACTAAACAACCACAGACACAACATAGCAAAAGGCTATGGAAAACACAGTGTCTCAAGACACGCTGCCCTGTTACATAATTGTGAGCCCAGAGATTTTTTTATTACACCTATTGAACAAATACCCTCAGATGTATGGGAAAGACATGAGCGGTTACAGAAACGTGAGATGTACTGGATATTTAAGTTAAACACTCTGTCTCCGTTAGGGCTTAATGAATCGCTGGAAAACGTATACTGATATTAAAAAAAAAAAAAAAAATCCTCTTAGCGAGTATATATCTATTATATCTATGGTGATATTTATTGATTTTATTTCCTTTTTTGTATGGAATATCTGTATGTAAATATGGTGATACCTATTACATTTATACTTTTATGATCATATATTTATAATATGTATATGTGTTTTATATTTTTATTTTTTATATTGTCATGTATTTACAACTTGCATTTGTTTATATTCCTTATTTTTATAGCTAGATACATTTTATACTTTTCATATCTTTTCATACATATTTATGTATTATGTACAATTTATTTATTTATATATGTTTGTATGTATATATATAATATATATATATATATATATATAATATATATATATGTATGTGTGTGTGTGTGTGTGTGTGTATATGTATAACAATTTTTAGGACAATCTCTAATATAGCTATATATGACTGACTATAAACCCAGTTGCAGTATTTTAGAGCGCAGAATACGTACCCCATTACTTAGTAGCAGTGTAATTACAGCTCAGTTTGTATATTACATAACCCCACTACATGGTTTTTATTTTATAATAGACAACCAATAACGGTCTTAATCAGCCGACTATTAGCATAATCTGTGCCGCAGACTAGTGATGTGTCCGGAGACTAGAACTTGGCCCCACCTCCTGCTGATTCAGGATGAACACACCTCCTGGAAGCTGATTGGCTGCTAGAGGTCAATATTGACCCGCAACATGTGCTCTTTAGATAAACACTAGTGTGATCATATGGCTGAGAGTGAGTGTGATTACAGCCCTAATGAGAGTAAGCTGTGGTTACATAACTTGCTGCCAATTTTGAGTACCATGTGTGTAACCTTTGCAGGAAATGTGTATTTTTTGGTCTTTAAGGATGTTAAGATATCAAATAATATGTGCATACACCAGACACAGTATTATTCTTTTAAAATGATTGTGCATGATTGTTTTAAAGTGTTTTTTTTTTTTTTAACCTACTTGGTCAAATGTCAGTGCTTTCTACTATATAAGACTGCACTAAACAACGGCTACCAGTATACCAGTGAAGTCTGAGGAAGGAGCAGTAGGCTCCAAAACGCGTTACTACCTGTTTTTTTTTTTTTTTTTTTATTTTGTTATTTTGTTGCATTTATTGCTATCTGTATACTCCAAATAAAAAATCCATCCTTTGACAACCATATTCGGAGTTAATTCCATTTAATCTGGAGGAATCACGGCCACAGCAGTGACTACGAGGGAGCGCAGGAAAATTGGGTCCAGCTTTGTGTTTTTTGTGAAGATTCACACACCCATATTATTTATCTTTCTCCTGGTCTCTCTATTTTGGAGCTCAGGACTGGGACACCATCACTGCAGCACCCCCACAAAGCCTCTATAATAAGACGCAAAAGTTGTTGTGTATCACACAACACCTCAAGGTAATTTTCCACCTATAAGGGGATCCTGGGATTATTTCACTTGCACATTTAAGGTCCCGCACAAGGGAGCGCCCTGTTGTATTTTTTTCTTTTCAGAATTTGGTTTTCATTACCTGTAATCCATAATCAACATTTACAGAACTAAAACACTTGAAATAGAAGACTCTGTGTGTAAAGAATCTAGAAATTATAGAAGGTCACTTTATTAATGTAATTACTGAAAGAAACAAATGTTTCAAAGATATTCTAATTTATTGAGATGCCGCTGTAGGCAGGTGTAGCCCTTAGTGATATGTACATACAGGCGTAGGCCTTAGTGATATGTACATACAAGCGTAGTCCTTAGTGATATGTACATACAGGCGTAGGCCTTAGTGATATGTACATACAGGTGTAGCCCTTAGTGATATGTACATACAGGCGTAGGCCTTAGTGATATGTACATACAGGCGTAGTCCTTAGTGATATGTACATACAGGCGTAGTCCTTAGTGATATGTACATACCGGCGTAGTCCTTAGTGATATGTACATACAGGCGTAGGCCTTAGTGATATGTACATACAGGCGTAGGCCTTAGTGATATGTACATACAGGCGTACTCCTTAGTGATATGTACATACAGGCGTAGTCCTTAGTGATATGTACATACCGGCGTAGTCCTTAGTGATATGTACATACAGGCGTAGGCCTTAGTGATATGTACATACAGCTGTAGTCCTTAGTGATATGTACATACAGGCGTAGTCCTTAGTGATATGTACATACAGGCGTAGTCCTTAGTGATATGTACATACAGGCGTAGTCCTTAGTGATATGTACATACAGGCGTAGTCCTTAGTGATATGTACATACAGGCGTAGTCCTTAGTGATATGTACATACAGGCGTAGGCCTTAGTGATATGTACATACAGGTGTAGTCCTTAGTGATATGTACATACAGGTGTAGGCCTTAGTGATATGTACATGCAGGCGTAGGCCTTAGTGATATGTACATACAGGCGTAGGCCTTAGTGATATGTACATGCAGGCGGAGGCCTTAGTGATATGTACATACAGGCGTAGGTCTTAGTGATATGTACATGCAGGCGTAGTCCTTAGTGATATGTACATACAGGCGTAGGCCTTAGTGATATGTACATGCAGGCGTAGGCCTTAGTGATATGTACATACAGGTGTAGGCCTTAGTGATATGTACATACAGGCGTAGGCCTTAGTGATATGTACATACAGGCGGAGGCCTTAGTGATATGTACATACAGGCGTAGTCCTTAGTGATATGTACATACAGGTGTAGGCCTTAGTGATATGTACATACAGGCGTAGTCCTTAGTGATATGTATATACAGGCGTAGGCCTTAGTGATATGTACAAACAGGTGGAGGCCTTAGTGATATGTACACACAAGTGTAGGCCTTAGTGATATGTACATACAGGCGTAGGCCTTAGTGATATAGTATAGTAATTTCATGGTGCTCTGTATATTAGTATAGTAATTCCATGGTGCTCTGTATATTAGTATAGTAATTCCATGGTGCTCTGTATATTACTATAGTAATTCCATGGTGCTGTATATTATTATAGTAATTCCATGGTGCTCTGTATATTAGTATAGTAATTCCATGGTGCTCTGTATATTAGTATAGTAATTCCATGGTGCTCTGTATATTACTATAGTAATTCCATGGTGCTGTATATTATTATAGTAATTCCATGGTGCTCTGTATATTAGTATAGTAATTCCATGGTGCTGTATATTAGTATAGTAATTCCATGGTGCTCTGTATATTAGTATAGTAATTCCATGGTGCTCTGTATATTAGTATAGTAATTCCATGGTGCTGTATATTAGTATAGTAATTCCATGGTGCTGTATATTAGTATAGTAATTCCATGGTGCTGTATATTATTATAGTAATTCCATGGTGCTGTATATTAGTATAGTAATTCCATGGTGCTGTATATTAGTATAGTAATTCCATGGTGCTCTGTATATTAGTATAGTAATTCCATGGTGCTGTATATTATTATAGTAATCCCATGGTGCTGTATATTAGTATAGTAATTCCATGGTGCTGTATATTAGTATAGTAATTCCATGGTGCTCTGTACATTATTATATTAATCCCATGGTGCTGTATATTAGTATAGTAATTCCATGGTGCTGTACATTATTATAGTAATCCCATGGTGCTGTATATTAGTATAGTAATTCCATGGTGCTGTACATTATTATAGTAATCCCATGGTGCTCTGTACATTATTATATTAATCCCATGGTGCTCTGTATATTAGTATAGTAATTCCATGGTGCTCTGTATATTAGTATAGTAATTCCATGGTGCTGTATATTATTATAGTAATTCCATGGTGCTCTGTATATTAGTATAGTAATTCCATGGTGCTCTGTATATTAGTATAGTAATTCCATGGTGCTGTACATTATTATAGTAATTCCATGGTGCTGTATATTAGTATAGTAATTCCATGGTGCTGTATATTAGTATAGTAATTCCATGGTGCTGTATATTATTATAGTAATTCCATGGTGCTCTGTATATTAGTATAGTAATCCCATGGTGCTGTATATTAGTATAGTAATTCCATGGTGCTCTGTACATTATTATATTAATCCCATGGTGCTGTATATTAGTATAGTAATTCCATGGTGCTCGGTACATTATTATATTAATTCCATGGTGCTGTACATTATTATAGTAGTCCCATGGTGCTGTATATTAGTATAGTAATTCCATGGTGCTGTACATTATTATAGTAGTCCCATGGTGCTCTGTATATTAGTATAGTAATTCCATGGTGCTGTATATTAGTATAGTAATTCCATGGTGCTCTGTATATTAGTATAGTAATTCCATGGTGCTGTATATTAGTATAGTAATTCCATGGTGCTCTGTATATTAGTATAGTAATTCCATGGTGCTCTGTATATTAGTATAGTAATTCCATGGTGCTCTGTATATTAGTATAGTAATTCCATGGTGCTGTATATTAGTATAGTAATTCCATGGTGCTGTATATTAGTATAGTAATTCCATGGTGCTCTGTATATTAGTATAGTAATTCCATGGTGCTCTGTATATTATTATAGTAATTCCATGGTGCTGTATATTAGTATAGTAATTCCATGGTGCTGTACATTATTATAGTAATTCCATGGTGCTCTGTATATTAGTATAGTAATTCCATGGTGCTCTGTATATTAGTATAGTAATTCCATGGTGCTCTGTATATTAGTACAGTAATTCCATGGTGCTGTATATTATTATAGTAATTCCATGGTGCTCTGTATATTAGTATAGTAATTCCATGGTGCTGTATATTAGTATAGTAATTCCATAGTGCTGTGTATATTAGTATAGTAATTCCATGGTGCTGTGTATATTAGTATAGTAATTCCATGGTGCTCTGTATATTAGTATAGTAATTCCATGGTGCTGTACATTATTATAGTAATTCCATGGTGCTCTGTATATTAGTATAGTAATTCCATGGTGCTCTGTATATTAGTATAGTAATTCCATGGTGCTCTGTATATTAGTACAGTAATTCCATGGTGCTCTGTATATTAGTATAGTAATTCCATGGTGCTGTATATTATTATAGTAATTCCATGGTGCTCTGTATATTAGTATAGTAATTCCATGGTGCTCTGTATATTATTATAGTATTTCCATGGTGCTGTATATTAGTATAGTAATTCCATGGTGCTCTGTACATTATTATAGTAATTCCATGGTGCTGTATATTAGTATAGTTATTCCATGGTGCTCTGTACATTATTATATTAATTCCATGGTGCTGTATATTATTATATTATTTCCATGGTGCTGTATATTAGTATAGTTATTCCATGGTGCTCTGTACATTATTATAGTAATTCCATGGTGCTGTACATTATTATATTAATCCCATGGTGCTCTGTATATTAGTATAGTAATTCCATGGTGCTCTGTACATTATTATAGTAATTGCATGGTGCTGTATATTAGTATAGTTATTCCATGGTGCTCTGTACATTATTATATTAATTCCATGGTGCTGTATATTATTATATTATTTCCATGGTGCTGTATATTAGTATAGTTATTCCATGGTGCTCTGTACATTATTATAGTAATTCCATGGTGCTGTACATTATTATATTAATCCCATGGTGCTCTGTATATTAGTATAGTAATTCCATGGTGCTCGGTACATTATTATATTAATCCCATGGTGCTTTACATTTGCAGATTTACATACAGTACACCAGATATACAAAACAGATAATACTAGCAGTGATCACTGGTACAGTGGGATAGAGGGCCCTGCCCGCAAGGGCTTACAATCTATGAGGGAAGAGGGATAGAGACAAAAGGTGGGGGTAGAGGCTGTACAGATGGTGGTGACAGTAGTGTTATTGGGGGTTGTAGGCCTTCCTGAATAGGTGAGTCTTCAGGGCCTTCTTGAAGCTTGTGACTGTGGGGGTCAGTCTTATGTGTCTTAGTAATGAGTTCCAGAGTATGGGGGATGCACGGGAGAAGTCTTGGAGACGGTTGTGTGAAGAGCAGATAAGAGCAGAGCAGAGTAGGAGGTCTTTGGAGGATCGGAGGTTACGTGCGGGCAGGTAGCGGGAGATTAGGTCGGGGATATATAGAGGGGACAGGCTGTGGAGGGCTTTGTATGTCAGCGTTAGTAGTTTGAACTTTATTCGTTGGGCAATGGGTAGCTAGTGAAGGGATTGGTAGAGGGCAGCGGCGGATGAAGAACGGGGGGAGAGGTGTATTAAGTGAGCAGCACAGTTTAAGGTGGACTGGAGGGGGGCAAGAATGTTAGCTGGGAGGCCATGGAGAAGGGTGTTACAGTAGTCAAGGTGGAAGATTATGAGGCCGTGAACTAGCATCTTTGTAGTTTCAGGGGTGAGGAAGGAACGGATTCGATGGCTGTTCTTGAGTTGGAGGCGGCAGGAGTTGATGAAGGGTTGAATATACGGCTTGAAGGATAGGTCAGAGTCTAAGGTTATCCCAAGGCAGCGGGCCTGTGGGACAGGGGTGAGAGTGGTTCCATTAATTTTGATAGATGGGTTAGGAAAGGGGACCATGCGAGGAGGGGTGAAGATTATGAACTCCGTTTTCTCCATGTTGAGTTTGAGAAAGTGGGAGGAGAGAAAGGAGGCTACGGCTGCTAGACATTCTGGGACTCTGGACAACAAAGAGGTAATGTCTGGTCCAGAGAGATATATTTGGGTGTCGTCAGCATAGCAATGGTAATGGAAACCATGGGATTCTATGAGTTGGCCAAGGCCTAGGGTGTAGATTGAGAACAGGAGGGGTCCTAGGACGGAGCCTTGGGGGACACCTACAGAAAGAGGGCGTAGCAGGGAGGTGGTGTTTGAGAGGGAGATGCTGAATGTGCGGTTGGTGAGGTATGAGGAGATCCAGGAAAGGGCCAGGTCTGAGATGCCAAGGGATGAGAGAGTTTCTAGCAGGAGGGAATGGTCGACTGTGTCAACGACAGAGGAGAGGTCGAGGAGGAGGAGGACAGTAGTGACGTTTGGCTTTGGCAGTTAGAAGGTCGTTAGTGACCTTGGTTAGGGCAGTTTGTGGAGTGATGGGGTTTGAAAAAAATACTAACCAACAAAAACCTCCATATATAAACTTGACTGCAAAATCAACATTCCAACACAAAAGAGATATAGTCAAGAAAAAAACAAAAAAATATACTCAAAAATATATATAAAATATATATTTATTAATGAAAAATACAATAAATAGCACATATAAAATATAAAATGGTATAGGTGACACAGACAAAAAAACTAGGACATAACACAGGACATATGAATCACAAAGAGAGGCTCAAAAGAGGATATATAAAGATGAATGTATATAAATAATGGCCCAAGTTATGTAGCTAATATGCCATATAAAGAAGTTTGCAGACCATACATAGAAAAATGTCTAGATGGGAATTTTAACCCAATCAAGTAGTGATTAAATACCACATAGACAAAAAGGTATCAAAGATACATATGGAAATGCAAAAATACTATCCATATACTACTTAAATATATAGTTTAAATAGGTATCATAGATAAAATGAAGTAATGATATATAGAAAGCATATCAAATAAACCAATACATGGATACACCATAATGATGATGATTACCTGTAGCCATTATAGACACACTTTAAAGCCCCAGTGAGCAAAAGGATATGCAGGTATGCATGGAAACGCACCTCAACGCGTTTCGCTGAAAAGCTTCCTCAGGAGGAAGACATTTTTCTATGTATGGTCTGCAAACTTCTTTATATGGCATATTAGCTACATAACTTGGGCCATTATTTATATACATTCATCTTTATATATCCTCTTTTGAGCCTCTCTTTGTGATGCATATGTCCTGTGTTATGTCCTAGTTTTTTTGTCTGTCACCTATACCATTTTATATTTTATATGTGCTATTTATTGTATTTTTCATTAATAAATATATATTTTATATATATTTTTGAGAATATTTTTTTGTTTTTTTCTTGACTATATCTCTTTTGTGTTGGAGTGATGGTGTCTGGAGCCTGACTGTAGTCTATCAAAGAGCACATTGGACGAGAGATAGGAGGACAGTTCGGAGTGGACGTGTTGCTCCAGCAATTTACAGGCGTATGGGAGCAGTGAGATGGGGCGATAGTTGGCTGGAGAGGACGGGTCCAGGGAGGGTTGCTTAAGTATAGGTGTGACGGTAGCATGTTTGAAGGCGGAAGGGAAGGATCCGTTGGTTAGGGATAGGTTGAAGAGATGGGTTAGAGCAAGAGTAATGTCTTCAGATAGTTTGGGGATAAGATGTGACTGGATTGGGTCGAGTGCACAGGAGGTGAGGTGAGATTTAGAGATTAGGGTGGAGAGCTTTACATCAGTGATGGTGGAGAAACAGGTTAAAGATGAAGATCACCAAGCAGTTGGATAGAGTGGTTGTTGGGGGTGTAGGGTGAGACTGTCTCTGATGGTGTCAATTTTGCTTTTGAAAGAAGAGGCAAATTCATCAGCTGTGATAAGTGATGTTGGAGGGGGCGCAGGAGAATGGAGAATAGAGTTGAAGGTAGTGAATAGCTGTTTGAGGTTGCAGGATAGGGCAGATATTAGTGTGGTGAAGTAGACCTGCTTTGCAGAGGTGAGTGCGTTCTTGAATGTGAGTACTGCCTCTTTAAACCTAAGGAAGTCCTCCTGGGAGTGGCTTTTCTTCCAGAGGTGTTCTGCAATTCGTGAGGCACGTCTCAGTTTTTTAGTCAGGTCAGTGTGCCAGGGCTGCTTATTGATCGGCCAGGTTCTGGTGTTCGTGAGAGGGGCCAAAAATCAAGGGCTGCAGTGATGGTGGTATTGTAGAAGTCAGCAGTGGTATCTGCGTCCTGGAGTGAGGATATGTCAGCGAGCGGTCGAAGAGAGTCTGAGAGCGTGCGGATGTCAAGGCGATTAACGTTCCTGCGGGGGCGTGTTGGTTTAGGGGTTGGGGGGTCTATTACAGAGGAGAGGGCCGAGAACGTCAGCAGGTTGTGATCAGAGAGCGTGGACTGAGAGTTAGAGAGGTTGACTAGAGAGCAGAGGCGGGTGAATATGAGGTCCAGCGTGTGCCCCTTTGTGTGGGTGGCCGACATAGACAATTGAGAGAGACTAAAGGAGGTAGTGAGTGACAGGAGACTGGAAGCGGAGGGGTGGGATGTGTTAATGGGGGTGTTGAAATCACCCATGATGATGGTGGGGGTGTCAGTGGGAAGGAAGTGCATTAGCCAGGTGGTGAAGTGGTCAATAAAGGCAGCGGCAGGTCCTGGCGGTCGATATATGACGGCCAGTTGAAGGTTGTAGGGCGAGTAAATGCAAACAGAAATGAAGAGGTCATGGATGTAGTCAAGTTTGTTGCATACAGAGCAAGCACTCCATAGTGCACCGGGGAGGGCATGGGGAGGGGCAGGAGCGGGTAAGATAGGTGTAAGATTTAGGGGGTTCTGTGCGCTGATGCCGGTTGTATGTAAAGATCTGACAGCAGGGAGGTGCTGGGGTGGTCCAGGATTAGGAGATGTCACCAGAAGTGAGGAGTAGCAGGGAGAGGAATAAAAGGTGTAAGTAGGAGAGAGTGTGGGGAGGTTGTGTGTGTCTGGGGCAGAAAGCTTGTAGGTGTGTGAGTAGCTGTGCAGAGAAGGTGAGATGGTGGGGTAGGATAGATGGAGAGATAAAGATATTCTTAGTGACATGGCTGGTTTGGGGTGGAAAAGTGGTTTTTATAAGTATGGGAAGAACAACAGTGATTATAGTGAGAAGCATTTCTATAGCTAATGACTAAGTTTCCTCTTATTGGCGAGTTACCTTCAGATCCAATTCTGGTCTAATTCTGGTCTGTACACTTAGAAACTGCACTTACCAAGGTCATAACTGACCACTGCTCTAGGATTTAAACTAACTGGAATACTGTTAGGGTCTTGCCAAACGTAGCAATACCCTGACACTACTGCAGCAGTCTGGGAGGAAGGACAGAAACAATTGAGCCCTAATCTCACCCCAGCCACTGTCCCTTCCTATTGCCTCAGTTACCCTAAACGGTAAAAGGACAACCTGAAGACAAGACCTATACTGGGTAAGTGACACAGAGAACAGGACAAGACAAAAACAACACAAAAGCAGAGTGAGCAAGCCAAGGGGTCAGTAACAAACGAGCAATGCAGTACAAAATCAAAATCCAAGAGAGTAGTCAAAAGGCAAGCCAGAGGTCAGAGAAATAGTACCG
Source organism: Leptodactylus fallax (assembly GCA_947044405.1). Classification (NCBI taxonomy): domain Eukaryota; kingdom Metazoa; phylum Chordata; class Amphibia; order Anura; family Leptodactylidae; genus Leptodactylus; species Leptodactylus fallax. Next base: position 1,569,678 of record CAMRHE010000179.1, on the reverse strand, counting down.
TAAATATCAAGGGCACAAAGAGAGCAGGCAAAGTCAGAGCAATAACCGGCGACCATGTGAGGGCTGACAACCTGTTTATAGAAAGTTTGGGACCAGCCCCAGACCTGATAGGTACACAGGCTGTCACACAGGCCAGGAAGAGATTAACTCCATGCAGTCGAGAGAAATGCTCAGAACATGGGTGTGGCCAGAAGTCCATTAAATTGTCTAGGACCATGTTCAGACTGAGCAACAAGAAACCTACACAAAGAACCAAACTGAACACGCCTCCTTCGCGGCAGCGTGCAAGCGGAGGGTGGCGCAGAGAACCAAACAGGCAGAGACGTTACAAATACATTTGTTTCATGTGTATCAGGTGTGAATAGGGGGAGTGGAAACAGCAGATAGAATCAGAGACATCAGGAAGGGACAGGTGAGAAACCAGCAGGGGGATGGAGACAGGGGTTTCAAAGATAATACAATTACAAAGTGGAAAGTAACATACCAGAAGATAGATATAATAAAATCAGCAAGCAGAGGTATATTATGAATGGAGCAGCAGATGTATTCAGTATATGGGTCCAGTACACGTCACACACAGACAGCTCCGCTACATACACGTCACACACAGACGGCTCCGCTACATACACGTCACACACAGACGGCTCCGCTACATACACATCACACGCAGACGGCTCCGCTACATACACGTCACACGCAGACGGCTCCGCTACATACACGTCACACGCAGACGGCTCCGCTACATACACGTCACACGCAGACGGCTCCGCTATATACACGTCACACGCAGACGGCTCTGCTACGTACACGTCACACACAGACGGCTCTACTACATACACGTCACACACGGACGGCTCCGCTACGTACACGTCACACACGGACGGCTCCGCTACGTACACGTCACACACGGACGGCTCCGCTACGTACACGTCACACACGGACGGCTCCGCTACGTACACGTCACACACGGACGGCTCCGCTACGTACACGTCACACACAGACGGCTCCGCTACGTACACGTCACACACAGACGGCTCCGCTACATACACGTCACACGCAGAGAGCTCCGCTACATACACGTCACACACAGACGGCTCCGCTACGTACACGTCACACAGACGGCTCCGCTACATACACGTCACACATATAACTTTAGCTCATTCAGACTAGACCTTAACACCTGATCATGTGACTGTGACATCATTAAAGGTCCTTTAGCCTACTAGCAAATTAACTTATACAGGAGCTTATCATGTGACTCATTGAATCCTCCCATGTGTGACATCATCACAGGTCCTGTAACCACGGTTACTGTACAGGTATATGGTGGGTTGAGTCTAAATCCTAGTGGGATAAAGGACATGTAATGTATATAGACGTGTAATGAGGTTTTGTTATTTTTTGATTTTTGAAGAACCTTACAACCCAAGCTAGCATTTTAAGAGGCCACAGAATGGATCCATTCGAAGTTGGTCAAAGTGTGGACTGATGCTCAGGTGGCCGCCAATAATAATAACAACAATATTAAGAACAACAACGTTATTTATATAGCACCAACATATTCCGTAGCACTTTACAAACCAGAGGACACATGGACAGTATGAGACATTACAATATCACACAATAGGAGTGAGGGCCCGGACACAAGAGCTTACATTCTATGAGGAGATAGGGGGGACATAAGAGGTCAGGGGGTTTGTTTGCTACAATGGTCCAGCCATCTTTTATTAGAAAAGGTTGGGTGACTGAAGCTGTATGAATCCATCAGCAGCCGGTATCTGGGAATGAACAGATACTAAATACGAGGAGTGCAGTGTTATTAAGGTGTTATTCAGGGGGCGTAAATATCGGGGTAGCAGCGGTAGCAGCTGCCACAGGGCCAGGGACATTAGGGGCCCCGGAGCCCTGTGACATACGCTACCGCGAACCCCACAAACCAGTAACGATCGCGGCAGTCGCAGGGGGTGCGACCACGAATGGACCCGGCAGGGTACGGAGCTCGCGGCCAGCTGGAGAGGGCCGGGCCCCGGACCATTATGATAGCGGTCAGGGAAAGCCTGGTTCCCCGACCGCTATACATACTGTTATTGGAAAGGAGTCCTGGCATATTGCAGGTCCCTTTCCAATAGATGGCAGCCCAGGGGAGGTGACTGAAAATAATAAATACATATTCTCACCTCTCCTGGGCACAGCCTTCTCCCCGGCGCTCTTTCGTCATGTGACTGAGGGCTGTTATTAGGCCCCAGCGGTCACATGGGGCGTGGCCGCGTAATGACCTCAGTGCACCCCCATGTGACCGCTGAGGCCCAATCACAGTCCTCGGCAGCGACATCGGAAGAGGGCCTGAAGACGGCAGGATGGAGCGAGGATGCCAAGGAAAGGTAAGGCAAGGTGAGTATGAATGTTTGTTATTTTTAATCACCTTCTCTGGGTCTCCGATTATTATACTCTGGGGTCTGAGGAGACCCCAAAGTATAGTAATAGCACCGAAGCGGAGAGGGGCTGTTGGGAGCTTATACTACTGTGTGGGGGCTACTGTAGAGCATATAATACTCGTAGGGGGCTACTGTAGAGCATATAATACTGGGTGGGGGCCACTGTGGGGAGCATATAATAATAGGTGGGGCCACTGTAGGGAGCATATAATACTGGGTAGGGGCCACTGTGGGGAGCATATAATAATAGGTGGGGCCACTGTAGGGAGCATATAATACTGGGTAGGGGCCACTGTGGGGAGCATATAATAATAGGTGGGGCCTCTGTAGGGAGCATATAATACTGGGTGGGGGCCACTGTGGGGAGCATATAATAATAGGTGGGGCCACTGTAGAGAGCATATAATACTGGGTAGGGGCCACTGTAGAGCATATAATACTAGGTGGGGCCACTGTAGAGCATATAATACTGGGTGGGGGCCACTGTAGGGAGCATATAATACTGGGTGGGGACCACTGTAGAGCATATAATACTGGGTGGGGACCACTGTGGGAGCATATAATACTGTGTGGGGGCCACTGTAGGGAGCATATAATACTGGGTGGGGCCCTCTATGGGGGGCATATAATACTGGGTGGGTACCACTGTGGGAAGCATATAATATAATACCGGGTGGGGACCACTGTGGGAAGCATATAATATAATACTGGGTGGAGACCACTGTGTGGAGCGTATTATACTGTGTGTTGGGGTTGCAATGTAGAGCATATAATGCTATATGGGGGCCACTGTTGAGCATATAATACTATCTGGGGCCACTGTTGAGCATATTTTACTGTTTGGGGACCCGTAACCGGTTCGGGGGGGGGGGCATGTCAAATGTTCGCCTTGGGGCCCAGCCATTCCTAGTTAGCCACTGGTGTTATTGTTCTCCACCTCCGCAGCCTACAGCCTAGCTGACCTGCATGTATGTCGTGTCTACCTCCTACAGACAGTAGGCTAAAACTGACTAGCCCATTGTCTGTGGAGTGGTTATAGTCAAGAGGCGTAGCTGACATCTGTTGGTATTCCTAGTGTCAGCCTCTAGTGTCCAGGTCTATACCCATGTTGCCGTGTGCTCCAATAAGAGAAAAATACTCATTTTCCTTTGATTAATCGGGTGTTCCAGGATAACACGATTTTTTATATGAGGCCAGGGAAGTTGAAAAAAATAAAAAATAAATAAACAAACCTACCTGTCTCTGGTGCTCAAGTGTTTTCTTCCAGCTGACATCCCCACGGACACTTCTGCCAAAACAAGACATCAGAGCACCAGGGACAGTTGCGCAAGTTTCTTTTTTTATTTCATTTTTTTTTTCACCTTCCCGAGCCTCATGTTAATAATGTGATTATCCTGGACAACCCCTTTAACAAAGACATCTTTTTAAAGTTTAGAAACAGCCCTAAAAGGTTCTGTCATTCGTTTCCTACTGGTTTTCCTGCTGATACATTCCCTTTAATTAGTATCGGCAATTGTCTGTGTCCTTAAGAGGTTTATTAACCTTTACAGGACCACCCACTGTATATAAACGTCGGCACTTGCTGGGCTTTGTGCAGTGCCGACGTTTATAAACTGACCCTGCTAAATTGGAGATCGGGTCTCCCCAAGGGTCAGGAACTCCGTGAACACAGCAATAATAGCTGCTGGTGCTCACGGAGACATGATCAGGACCTGATAGGTTCAGGTCCCGATCATGTAGCCGCCATATCAGGGAAAGTTTGTTGCAGTAACAAACTTTGCCTGATATTAGCGGCCCGCCCGTTCGCAGGCGGCATCGGGAGTGGGTGTTAGCTGTATCTGACAGCTAACACCCTGCTCCGTATCCTACGGTCGGAGCTGTATCTGTATCGGAGGTTTTAAACCCTTGGATGCCGCGGTCAAACAAGACTTCGGCATCGAAGGGGTTCCGTGATGCCAAATGAACCCCCCCCTCACCCCCCACGGCGAGATCGGGGGGTGCCCATATGTGTCTGCTGCAGCCCGGAATCTGGCCAGTAACCCCAGGCTGCTCGGTGCCCCCAGTACCTGGTTGATCTGCCCAGATGCAGGGAAGTCAGCCGCATACGCTGACTTATCTATAGACTGCAATACACGTGTATTGCAGTCTATAATACTGAACCAGCGATCCCTGGTTCAGGTGTCCTTATAGGACAAATAAAGAAATGTGTAAAAAAAATAAATAAATAAAAAAAAATAAAGGGCAAAAGAAATGTAATAGTTTGTGAAATAAATAAATGAGTAAAGCCCCAAAATTCCCTTTTCCTATATCAAATGAGTTATATAAAACAAAAACCTAAAAATTAATAAAAAACAATACAGATTTGGTATTGCCACGTCTGTAACAATCTGTACAATAAAACTGAAACATTATTTAACCTACATGGTGAACGTCGGAAAAAAAAAACGGAAAAAATCCGCCTTAAGTAAAGATTTTTCGCCATCTCACCCTACAAAATATGCTATAAAAAGTGATCGAAAAGTCACATATACCCCAAAACAGCACCAATAAAAAGCACAGGTTGTCCCACAAAAAATAAGCCCTCAACTATCTCTGTCAACCGAAAAATAAAAATGTTACGCATCTCAGAAGATGGCGATGCAAAGATAATTAATTTCCTTCCCCAAATGGATTTTTGTTCTGCAAAACTAGTAATGCATAAAAAAACAATATAAATGAGGTATCGCTGTAATCGTACCGACCCAAAGAATAAAGGTCACAGGTTACTTATGTTGTACACTGTGTGGAAAAAAATTAATAGGTAAAACACAATGCCTGAATTGATGAGGATTTTTTTTAATCCACCAAGAAAGCGTTAATAAATGTTAATCAATAAGTCATAGGCACCCAAAAATGTTATTAAAAAAATACATCTCATACCACAAACAACAAGCCCTCATATGGCTACAGCACCAGAAAAAAAAATATATATATAGCTTGTTCAATGTGAAGACAAAAACCCCAAAAATCGCCAAATCATTAGAACACAACTGGCTGCGGCAGGAAGGGAATGTATAAGCTGTGCGAGCGGATATCAGGGGACAAACCAGATTTAGAGCTTACGAGGGAAAATAAACCAGAACTGACCCCCAGAGTGACCCCCCAATCATACAAGCTACTGGGGATATAGTAGTAGTAAATTTCGTGTTCCCCAATGTACTCCGCACAGCTTACATATTCACTCTTCATCTGCTGTGCAGTCACGTCTGGGATACTAATACTCACTCCACCCCCTGATAAGTTCTTTGAGGGGTGCAGTTTTTAAAATGGGGTCACTCCTTAGGGGATTCCACTTTACTGGTACCTTAGAGGCTCTGCAAACATGACATGGCGTCCAGATACCAAACATCTAAATGTGCGCTCCAAACGCCACATAGCGCTCCTTCCCTTCTGCCCCCTGCTGTGTGCCCAAACTGCAGATTATACCCCCATGTATGACACTGGTGTATCCAGGATAACGTACTTAATGTCATATGTGGGTATAAATGGCTGTTTGGGCACAGCCGGGCACAGAAGGGAAGGAGCGCTATTTTGGTTTTTGGAGCACAGATGTAGACGGTTTGGTTTTTGGACGCCATGACACTTTTTCAGAGCTCCTGAAACGCCAGTAAAGTGGAATCCCCTGATATGTCACCCCATTTTGGAAACTACACCCCTGAAGGAATTTATCCAGGGGTACAGTGAGAATTTTTAACCCCCAAGTGTTGCTATAATTTATTATCCATAAATGAATCCGCAGCTGATGGTGGAAGATGAAAATGACAATTTTTCCAGGAATACGACATTTCAGTGCGTAATATGTTGTGCCCGGCTTGTATCAGAGATGAACGCTCCAAAAGCTGTTGTGCCCGGGATACCCACTTAACAGTTTTTGGAGTGTGTGTCTCTGGTGACACAAGTTGGGTACAACATATCGGCACTGAAATGGCGAATCTCTGGAAAAATTGCAATTTTCACTTTTCATTATCAGCTGCTCATTCATTTCTGGAAATGAAATTAATGCAACACTCAAAGTTAAAAAATGCTCGCTACCCCACTTGATAAATCCCTTCCGGGGTGTAGTTTCCAAAGTGGGGTGACATTTCAGCGGGTTCTACTTTACTGCCAATTCAGGGGCTCTGCAACAGTGGCATGACATCGAAAAACCAAACTGTGCTCCAAATACCAAAATAGCGCTCCTTCCCTTCTGTGCCCAAACATCAATTTATACCCACATATGACATTAAGTACATTATCCTGCGTACACCAGTGTCATACATGGGGGTATAAACTGCCGCTTGGGCACACAGGAGGGTGCAGATAAGAAGGAGCGCTATGTGGCGTTTGGAGCGCAGATTTAGTTTGTTGATTTTTGGACGCCATGTCACATTTATAGAGACTCTAAAATTGCCCCTACAAAATGGGGTCACTTCTTGGGGAATTCCAATTTACTGGCACCACCATGGCTCTGCAAAAACAACATGGCATCCAGAAAATCCCTCCAAATCTGTACTCCAAAAGCTAAAAAGTGCAGTGCTCCATCCCTTCTGAGCCCTGCTGTGTAGCCAAGCAACAGTTTACACCCACATATACAACTTCTTTCTACTTGGGATAGCCCAGTTAATAGTTTTAGCAACGACAGTAACCCACTAAAGGATGTGCTCAAAGTGCTGTCCATTATGTTGAATTGTCAACGCGATTCTCTTTTCACACTCTTGACACACCGAGAGCAAGGCTATGGTATACTCCGTGAAGATCCGGGATGTGGGGCACCTGAAACAACGGATACAGGAGGCCTGTGGTAGCATTTCTTCTGCGGTATTGCTTTCGGTGTGTCAAGAATGGGAGAAGAGAATGCTAAATCCTAGTGGGCTTTTTGCTGTCTACAGTATATGACGCCTTTTTATGGCACCACCCACTTTTATGGCACCCACACAATATCTGACCCCTTTTTATGGCTCCCACGCAATATCTGACCCCTTTTTTTCGCCCCACACAGTATATGAACCGTTTTTATGGCACCCACCACAATGTGACCCCTTTTTATGGACTCCACACCATATCTGACCCTTTTTTTATGGCCCCCACACAGTATATGACCCCCTTTTTAAAGCCGTGAATGACCTCCCCCCGCCTTTTTGTTTCTTTTCACACACAACTTCCCCCCCAGCAACTAAAATTATGAACCCCCCGCCCTTCACCACAGAGTAGTGGCCAATAGGATCGTGGACAGGTGAGGAAACACTGTCTTGGCCGCCCTTCAGTGTGCACCGTAGCCGACTTGTACGTAGCATCCCGGCATTCTTCAGCATTGTGACATAACTGTAGTGCGTCGAGAGGTGAGTAAAAATTATCAGCAGCTGCTTATTACAATAAAACATGCAATAAGGCCATCATGGAAGGTGGGCCCCTGGGTAGAAGCCATGGATTTAATCAAACTACAGCACCAGCACCTAGGGATCTAGTAGTGAGGTCTACACATCATATACTATACAGGACACAGGAGGTAGAAGCTCTGGACACCATCAGTCTACAGCACCAGCACCTAGGGATCTAGTAGTGAGGTCTACACAGCATATACTATACAGGACACATGAGGTAGAAGCTCTGGACACCATCAGTCTACAGCACCAGCACCTAGGGATCTAGTAGTGAGGTCTACACAGCATATACTATACAGGACACATGAGGTAGAAGCTCTGGACACCATCAGTCTACAGCACCAGCACCTGGGGATCTAGTAGTGAGGTCTACACAGCATATACTATACAGGACACATGAGGTAGAAGCTCTGGACACCATCAGTCTACAGCACCAGCACCTAGGGATCTAGTAGTGAGGTCTACACATCATATACTATACAGGACACATGAGGTAGAAGCTCTGGACACCATCAGTCTACAGCACCAGCACCTAGGGATCTAGTAGTGAGGTCTACACATCATATACTATACAGGACACAGGAGGTAGAAGCTCTGGACACCATCAGTCTACAGCACCAGCACCTAGGGATCTAGTAGTGGAGTTTTCACACCATTGAGGTCACTTTCTTCTACCCACATAAACCTAGAAAAAAAAAAAGCAAGTATCAGAACCAGAGGAGCGTCCAGATTTCCACGTGACAGCAAAAGCACAGGCCCCATGAAAAATAAAACAGTGAACACAGCCCCTCATATTTTAAATGTTAGCTTCAATGAAACTGCCCCATTTGTCAAAGCTTGTACCCCCATTCCTCCCCATCTTCCTCACACACAGCCTGCACCCCCACATCCCCCTTTTTGATCACACAAAGTCTGCACTCTCCACGTCCTTCCTCTTACTCAACCTGCACCCCCATGTCGCTCACGCGCGCCCTGCACCCCCACGTCCCCCGATTTTGCTCACGCGCGCCCTGCACCCCCACGTCCCCCCATTTTGCTCACGCGCGCCCTGCACCCCCACGTCCCCCCATTTTGCTCACGCGCGCCCTGCACCCCCACGTCCACCCATTTTGCTCACGCGCGCCCTGCACCCCCACGTCCCCCGATTTTGCTCACGCGCGCCCTGCACCCCCACGTCCCCCCATTTTGCTCACGCGCGCCCTGCACCCCCACGTCCCCCCCATTTTGCTCACGCGCGCCCTGCACCCCCACGTCCACCCATTTTGCTCACGCGCGCCCTGCACCCCCACGTCCACCCATCTTGCTCACGCGCGGCTTGTCCCCCCCCCATCTTGCTCACGCGCGGCGTGCACCCCCCCCCCCACGTCCCCCCCCCCCATCTTGCTCACACCCGTCCCGTCCCGCTCACGCGCGGCTTGCACCCCCAGCTTGCTCAAGCACGGCCTGCACCCCCACATCCATCCATCTTTCTCACGCGCGGCCTGCACCCCCCACGTCCCCCCCAGCTTGCTCACGCGCGGCCTGCACCCCCACGTCCCCCCAGCTTGCTCACGCGCGGCCTGCACCCCCACATCCCCTCTCTTGGTCACGCATAGCCTGCACCTCCACGTCCACCCATCTTTCTCACACACAGCCTGCACCCCCACGTCCCCCCAGCTTGCTCACACACAGCTTGCACCCCCATGTCAGCCTCCTCTTCCTGTGTAACACCGCGTTGTGCTGTATAATCCAGAATAGCTCCGCCCACACAAGAGTCTGATCACGTGGTCATGACATCATCAGAGGTCCTTTAGCCCACTAGGATTTAGCATTTACCGTGACAAGGGGGTGCAGGCTTTGTGTGATGAAGAAGGGAAAGTGGGGGTGCAGGCTGTGTGTGCGCAAGATGTGGGGATGTGGGAGTGCAGGCTGTGTGTGAGCAAGATGGGGGATGTGGGGGTGCAGGCAGTGTGTGAGCAAGATGGGGAATTGGGGTGCAGGCTGCGTGTGAGGAAGATGGGGGGTGCAGGCGTTGCATGTGATCAAGATGGGGGGTGCAGGCGCTGCGTGTTATCAAGATGGGGGTGCAGGTGCTGCGTGTGATCAAGATGGGGGTGCAGGCTGTGTGTGAGCAAGATGGGAAAGTGGGGGTGCAGGCTGCCTGTGAGCAAGATGGGAAAGTGGGGGTGCAGGCTGCCTGTGAGCAAGATGGAAAAGTGGGGGTGCAGCCTGCGCGTGAGCAAGATGGAAAAGTGGGGGGTGCAGGCTGCGCATGAGCAAGATGGGGTGCAGGCTGCACGTGTGCAAGATGGGGGTGCAGGCTGCACGTGTGCAAGATGGGGGTGCAGGCTGCGCGTGAGCAAGATGAGGGTGCAGGCTGCGCGTGAGCAAGATGGGGGTGCAGGCTGCGCGTGAGCAAGATGGGGGGTGCAGGCTGCGCGTGAGCAAGATGGGGGTGCAGGCTGCGTGTTGTAATGCAAAATAGCTGCCCTTGATAAAATGGCTGCTCATGACAAGATGTTTGTAATAGCCAGTTCATAGTAACCTTCATTTCAACCCGGTATACAGTAATTTCTACACACTCTATCAAGTTGACATGTTCTGAGATTTACATGCCCATACAAACCAGCTCAAAAGGTTATATTTACATGTTCATACAAACTAGATCAAAAGGTGAGATTTACATGTCCATACAAATTAGATCAAAGACTCTGTTTGAGGTGATATTTACATGTCCATACAAACTAGATCAAAGACGCTGTTTGAAGTGATATTTACATGTCCATACAAACCAGATCAAAAGGTTATATTTACATGTCCATACAAACTAGATCAAAGGGGCAACTCTGTTTGAAGCGTATATGTCACGAGACATATTCAAGTGGAAATTGGCCCCTTCCACATTAATATGAGCTTGGAGACGAGTAAGGCCTTACAGAGGTGTGTCACTTCTGTAACCGCCCACTCTATGACGCACACAAAGGGTATAAGATGGGAAACATCCCTCAGCATTAGTGTTGCAATCTTGACAGCAGTGATTGGGGACGCCTGGTTCTGCTTGATGAGACCTGTCACATGGCTGAGTGATACTTCCTGCAGATACCCTTATCGGAATTCATCAATGAAGCTTGGCAGTGTTGTAAGTGTGGATTTAATTACCTTCTTTTCTGATTAACTTTGATATACCTTTCTTTATTGCAAGTGTTGATTTGATATACCTTCTGATATACTTTTAAGTGTTATAAGTGTTGATTTAATTACATTCTAATATCTTTTATACTTTTCCTTGTTGTAAGACCTTTTTGATATCTTTTTATACTCTTCTTAATTAAAATGTTAAGCTATTGGTGATAGTCCAGTGTTTTATTCTATTACTTTATTCTATTATTCGGAATCCAAAGAATCTTTTTCATTTGGCAAAACACGCGTGAGCAAGATGAGGGTGCAGGCTGCGCGTGAGCAAGATGGGGGTGCAGGCTGCGCGTGAGCAAGATGGGGGTGCAGGCTGCGCATGAGCAAGATAGGGAGCATTCTCATATAGAGCAAGCTAAATTCTAGTGGGCAAAGGGACCTGGTCCTTCTGCTGAAAACTAGCTATATGTAGTGTGCAATTACAGATTGCTAGGAGTCCACAGCTGATCAGCTTTCACGTGAGCTCTGTTTGATTTCACAGCTCAGCTCATTTATTTGAATGGGACTGAGCTGCGATCAGGTCATGTGACTTACGTCATAGGGCCTGTAAAATGGAAGCGGTTCTCATAGAGCGCAACTGCAGCTTCAAACAGCTGATCAAAGCCCCACAGATCTTAAAGGGAGTCTATCATTAGAAAAACACATTTTGAACTAATGGCATGTTGCAATAGCCTTAAAAAAGTTATTCTACTCCTACCTTGCATTCTTTTGTTCTCCCCGCCGTTTGATAAAAATCAGTTTCTTGCATTATTCAGAATAATTTGAATAAATGTGTTTTTCTAATGATAGACTCCCTTTAAAATGATTCGATAAGTCATCAATAAAAAGGACCAAAAACCTGAAAAGCGCTTTGGAATACGTTGGCGCTATCAAAAAATAAAAATAAATGGAAACAAACCATTTTGATATTTTTAAAATAATAAAAAAAAAAAAAAATTACACTTCTATATACATTACATGCCCTTTAGCCAAATGGGATTTAGTTTTTTTTTTTTTACATAAAACAGGCTAAATTGTAGTGGCCAGAGGGACCTGGTCCTTTAGCCCGCTAGGATTTAGACTCAACCGTGCGATCACAGGACCTGTGATGATGTCATAGGCGTGGGAGGAGTCAAGTAGTCACATCGTCAGGTCCTGCTGTTATAGCTTCATCTGTGCAGAAGATACTAAATCCTAGTGAGCTAAAGGACCTGTGATGATGTCACATGTGTGGGAGGAGTCACAGAATCACATGACCAGTTATTAGAGGTCTCTGCAGAGCCATCTGCGTGTGACGTGTATGTAGCGGAGCCGTCTGCGTGTGACGTGTATGTAGCGGAGCCGTCTGCGTGGGACGTGTATGTAGCGGAGCCGTCTGCGTGCGACGTGTATGTAGCGGAGCCGTCTGCGTGCGACGTGTATGTAGCGGAGCCGTCTGCGAGCGACGTGTATGTAGCGGAGCCGTCTGCGAGTGACGTGTATGTAGCGGAGCCGTCTGCGTGGGACGTGTATGTAGCGGAGCCGTCTGCATGCGACGTGTATGTAGCGGAGCCGTCTGCGTGTGACGTGTATATAGTAGAGCTGTCTGTGTGCGACATGTATGTACAGTGCCTTGCGAAAGTATTCGGCCCCCTTGAACTTTTCAACCTTTTGCCACATTTCAGGCTTCAAACATAAGGATATAAAATTTTAATTTTTTGGTGAAGAATCAACAACAAGTGGGACACGATTGTGAAGTGGAATTAAATTTATTGGTTATTTTAAACTTTTGTAAAAAATAAAAAACTGAAAAGTGGGGCGTGCCAAATTATTCGGCCCCCTTAAGTTAATACTTTGTAGCACCACCTTTTGCTGCGATTACAGCTGCAGGTCGCTTGGGGTATGTCTCTATCAGTTTTGCACATGGAGAGACTGAAATTCTTGCCCATTCTTCCTTGGAAAACAGCTGGAGCTCAGTGAGGTTGGATGGAGAGCGTTTGTGAACAGCAGTTTTCAGCTCTTTCCACAGATTCTCGATTGGATTCAGGTCTGGACTTTGACTTGGCCATTCTAACACCTGGATACGTTTATTTGTGAACCATTCCATTGTAGATTTTGCTTTATGTTTGGGATCATTGTCTTGTTGGAAGATAACTCTCCGTCCCAGTCTCAGGTCTTTGGCAGACTCCAACAGGTTTTCTTCCAGAATGGTCCTGTATTTGGCTCCATCCATCTTCCCATCAATTTTAACCATCTTCCCTGTCCCTGCTGAAGAAAAGCAGGCCCAAACCATGATGCTGCCACACCATGTGTGACAATGGGGATGGTGTGTTCAGGGTGATGAGCTGTGTTGCTTTTACGCCAAACATATCGTTTTGCATTGTGGCCAAAAAGTTGGATTTTGGTTTCATCTGACCAGAGCACCTTCTTCCACATGTTTGGTGTCTCCCAGGTGGCTTGTGGCAAACTTTAAACAAGACTTTTTATGGATATTTTTGAGAAATGGCTTTCTTCTTGCCACTCTTCAATAAAGGCCAGATTTGTGCAGTGTACAACTGATTGTTGTCCTATGGACAGACTCTCCCACCTCAGCTGTAGATCTCTGCAGTTCATCCAGAGTGATCATGGGCCTCTTGGCTGCATCTCTGATCAGTCTTCTCCTTGTTTGAGATGAAAGTTTAGAGGGACGGCCGGGTCTTGGTAGATTTGCAGTGGTCTGATACTCCTTCCATTTCAATATGATCGCTTGCACAGTGCTCCTTGGGATGTTTAAAGTTTGGGAAATCTTTTTGTATCCAAATCCGGCTTTAAACTTCTCCACAACAGTATCACGGACCTGCCTGGTGTGTTCCTTGGTCTTCATGATGCTCTTTGTGCTTTAAGCAGAACCCTGAGACTATCACAGAGCAGGTGCATTTATACGGAGACTTGATTACACACAGGTGGATTATAATATTGCACGCCCCACTTTTCAGTTTTTTATTTTTTACAAAAGTTTAAAATAACCAATAAATTTTGTTGCACTTCACAATTGTGTCCCACTCGTTGATTCTTCACCAAAAAAATTAAAATTTTATATCTTTATGATTGAAGCCTGAAATGTGGCAAGGTACTGTATATACGTCATCCCGTGACATCACTCCTGCACTACTACAGAACACCAGTGACTGTCTCTCTGCTGTCTCTAACATCATGTCTTCTCTTTATCTGAAACTGAATCTTTCAAGACTGAACTTCTTGTGTCTCCTCCATCTAGTAACCGACCTAACCCTCCATTTCTGTCTGTGACCTTACTATTACACTGAGGCACCATGTCCGCTGTCTTGGGGTTGTATTTCACTCAGATCTCACCTTCTCCCCACATATTCAGACACTTGCACGCTTTTGTCACCTGCACCTCAAAAACATCTCTGGAGTTCACCATTTGCTCACTTTGGAAACATCAAAATACCCCTCATTGTTGCTCTGATTCTCTTGTCTTGACTATTACAATGTTCTTATAATTGGTCTTCCTCTTACTAAACCAATATACTGTAGCAATGAGAATCCTAACTTAATAAATACTGAAACATAACTTTTAATGTAAAATTTTCTAAAAAGCAAAATACAGAGCCCACAAAAATATACAGTTGTAGAAAAAATACAGGGTACTCATTGTTAAGTAGAGAATAATCAGGCTTTGACAGAGGGTTAATGCAAAGGGCTCTACCCCATTGTGCAGGGAAGATGATGTGGACCCCACAGTGGTGAGATCTCGCTGTCCTCCCTCTTCACTGTCTACCACCCTAACCGTCCTCACCATTTTGCCAATGACCTTAGACTTGCACCCTCTGTTATCCTAACATCCCACTCCCATCTCCAAGACTTTTCTCGAGCTGCACCGGTGCTCTGGAATTCTTTACCACAAGCAATCAGATTAATGCCCAACTACACACAGCTCCGAACATGCCGTAAAGTCACATCTGTTTAGGCGGCCGATCACATGACCTGATGACATTGTTCTACACCTCCGCTCTTTACACTAACATTTCTTATAATAAGTTATATTTACTCCTCTATTCCTTAGATCTTGATCCCCCCATCTAGAAGTTATCCGGCACTCCATGCACTTAGTATCTGTATAGTCATAAGTACCGGCTGGTGACGGCTCAGACAGCTCCAGTTATATGACCTTATGTATTAATAGATGGCCGGACCATTGTACAGTCATGGCCAAAAGTTTTGAGAATGATACAAATATGAATTTTTACAAAGTCTACTGCTTCAGTTTTTCTAATGGCAATTTGCATATACTCCAGAATGTTATAAAGAGTGATCAGCTTAACAGCAATTACTTGCAAAGTCAATATTTGCCTAGAAAATGAACTTTATCCCCCAAAACACATTTCAACATCATTGCAGCCCTGCCTTAAAAGGACCACCTAACATCGTTTCAGCGATTGCTCCATTAACACAGGTGTGGGTGTTGATGAGGACAGGGCTGGAGATCAATCTGTCATGAGTAAGTAAGAATGACACCACTGGACACTTTAAAAGGAGGCTGGTGCTTGCCATCATTGTTTCTCTTCTGTTAACCATGGTTATCTCTAAAGAAACACGTGCAGTCATCATTGCACTGCACAAAAATGGCCTAACTGGGAAGAGTATTGCAGCTAGAAAGATTGCACCTCAGTCAACAATCTATCGCATCATCAAGAACTTCAAGGAGAGTGGTTCCATTGGTGCCAAAAAGGCTCCAGGGCGCCCAAGAAAGACCAGCAAGCGGCAGGACCGTCTCTTAAAAGTGTTTCAGCTGTGGGATCGGGCTACCAGCAGTGCAGAGCTTGCTGAGGAATGGCAGCAGGCAGGTGTGAGTGCATCTGCACGCACTGTGAGGCGGAGACTCTTGGAGCAAGGCCTGGTCTCAAGGAGGGCAGCAAAGAAGCCACTTCTCTCCAGAAAAAACATCAGGGACAGACTGATATTCTGCAAAAGGTACAGGGAGTGGACTGCTGAGGACTGGGGTAAAGTCATTTTCTCTGATGAATCCCCTTTTCGATTGTTTGGAACATCTGGAAAACAGCTTATTCGGAGAAGAAGAGGTGAGCGCTACCACCAGTCTTGTCTCATGCCAACTGTAAAGCATCCTGAAACCATTCATGTGTGGGGTTGCTTCTCAGCCAAGGGAATCGGCTCTCTCACAGTCTTGCCTAAAAACACAGCCATGAATAAAGAATGGTACCAGAATGTCCTCCAAGAGCAACTTCTCCCAACCATCCAAGAGCAGTTTGGCGCTCAACAATGCCTTTTCCAGCATGATGGAGCACCTTGCCATAAAGCAAAGGTGATAACTAAATGGCTCAGGGAACAAAACATAGAGATTTTGGGTCCATGGCCTGGAAACTCCCCAGATCTTAATCCCATTGAGAACTTGTGGTCAATCATCAAGAGACGGGTGGACAAACAAAAACCAACAAATTCAGACAAAATGAAAGCATTGATTCTGCAAGAATGGACTGCTATCAGTCAGGATTTGGTCCAGAAGTTGATTGAGAGCATGCCAGGGAGAATTGCAGAGGTCCTGAAGAAGAAGGGTCAACACTGCAAATATTGACTTGCTGCATTAACTCATTCTAACTGTCAATATAAGCTTCTGTTACTCATAATATGAATGCAATTCTATTTCTGTATGTGATAAAAACATCTGACAAACACACATAAAAACCAGAGGGCAGCAGATCATGTGAAAATAGAATATTTGTGTCATTCTCAAAACTTTTGGCCATGACTGTACTATACAAGCCCTCTGACCTCGTGTGTCCCCCGATCTCCTCATAGACTGTAAGCTCCCATGAGTAGGGTCGTCACTCCTATTGTTTGACATGTTAATTCTTTGCCGCATTGTATGTGAAATATTGTCTGTTCATGTTCCCTCTGATTTGTAAAGCGCTGCGGAATATGTTGGCGCTATATAAATAAAATGATATGAATAATCTATTACACTGGACAACAAATTTTTACAAAAGTTTTGCTTCCTTTAAAATTTCAGGTGATTATGATAAACCCATTCAAGTTAAGCAGAAATATAATTTCGGATAATCTGTATCACGTAGAAATTTTGAGAAACATGAGATAAGTGTTAGCGATTATGAAGCTATAAATGTTACCAGTTATTAGTTCGACTGAACGAAAAGGGTTTTGCTGCTGATTTTCTTTTGTACTCAATGTCTGTTGCATCCCATAATAGTGTCCAGCAATAGTCAGCTAGCATTGATGGATTCCAGTAGCCATCATGGCAATATCCTGGTGAAACCGTTCGCCATGTTCGTCACTGACTGCACCAGGATTTGCAGGGAAAAAAAACCAAATGAGAATGCGGAAAATGGATTTTCAATGACATGTTGCATTTCATCGCTTTGCAAGCTTCAAGAAGGTTGTCAACCAATTCAATGTAGTTTGGTGCTCAATAGTTGCCAAGGAAATTATCTGAAACATCTGAGTTGTCATTGTGCATCTTTGAGGCTTCAGTTGTACTCACCACAAATGTAACAGAAGGTAATGTGACTGTTCTGACTCTGACGAGACATTTTAGCTATATCAGATCGTACTGGAGTAGTTTATAGCTGCTTAGATTAGAAATAACTTGAAGAATCTTTGCAAGCAGATATTACAGCCTCTGCAGGCAGCGACCAGACAGGTCTAGGTGTGCCTAGTCTGTAGCAATTCCACTGAAGTTTTGCAACATCAATGAAATGCAAGGAATTCATGCCTTAGCTTGTCTATAAGTTACATAACAGCACAGCACATATATTGTGGATAATACTTGAACACCCTGAAAATATGAAAAAAAAAATTGCTAAAATAGAAGATTTCTGAAAAACGGTAAATGACAGGAAAATTTTGAGATGATTTTCATGATCGGCAGCTCAAATTACATAAGAAACACTCAAAAGTGTTCAGGAAGCAAAATCTTCGCTGTCCAGTGTTATTATTGTGTCTGTTGAGTTTTACAGCAATCTGACATTTCTATCTGGGTGTATTATCCTTCTTTGTTTGTCAGCGAGTGTATTTGGGGCGCTGCTCGGCTCCCCCTGTCCCTGGTGAATGTTACATTTTAAATTTCTGTGCAACAGACCACATATGAGAATTCAGCACAAAGCCAGATTACACAACATTGTGTCCATTGTGTCTTCACAACAACTGTTAAGAGGAGACTGTGTGCAGCAGGCCTTCATGGTAAAATAGCTGCTAGGAAACCACTGCTAAGGACAGGCAACAAGCAGAAGAGACTTGTTTGGGCTAAAGAACACAAGGAATGGACATTAGACCTGTGGAAATCTGTGCTTTGGTCTGATGAGTCCAAATTTGAGATCTTTGGTTCCAACCACCGAGTCTTTGTGCGACACAGAAAAGGTGAACGAATGGACTCTACATGCCTGGTTCCCACCGTGAAGCATGGAGGAGGAGGTGTGATGGTGTGGGGGTGCTTTGCTGGTGACATTGTTGGGGATTTATTCAAAATTGAAGGAATACGGAACCAGCATGGTTACCACAGCATCTTGATGCGGCATGCTATTCCATCCGGTTTGCGTTTAGTTGGACCATCATTTATTTTTCAACAGGACAATGACCCCAAACACACCTCCAGACTGTGTAAGGGCTATTTGACCAAGAAGGAGAGTGATGGGGTGCTACGCCAGATGACCTGGCCTCCACAGTCACCAGACCTGAACCCAATCCAGATGGTTTGGGGTGAGCTGGACCGCAGAGTGAAGGCAAAAGGGCCAACAAGTGCGAAGCATCTCTGGGAACTCCTTCAAGACTGTTGGAAGACAATTTCAGGTGACTACCTCTTGAAGCTCATCAAGAGAATGCCAAGAGTGTGCAAAGCAGTAATCAAAGCAAAAGGTGGCTACTTTGAAGAACCTAGAATATAAGACATATTTTCAGTTGTTTCACACTTTTTTGTTAAGTATATAATTCCACATGTGTTAATTCATAGTTTTGATGCCTTCAGTGTGAATCTACAATTTTTATAGTCATGAAAATACAGAAAACTCTTGGAATGAGAAGGTGTGTCCAAACTTTTGGTCTGTACTGTATAAACCATAATGCAGTGAAACATGGTCAGGACTAAATCTCCTGACCAGGGGTGAGAGGGGCCCGTCTAGCTAGAACAAGGTCCAGAACTCCAAGTGGGTCCCTATGAAGGACTCACAGCCAGAATATAACCCCAAGGGAGGAAGGCGGGTGGGGGGGGGCAAACCCCACTAGGTGGCAGTCAAATTCCTCTAGGGGCAGAAAAGGGAAAAAAAAAACTTAACGGGCAGGAGATGAGGAATGGGGAGCTATCCACCCTGCCCAAAAGCCATAGTAAGGCATCTGTAATCAGTGAAGACTAAAGGACTGTGGTTTGTAAAAACTAGGACAACACAGGAAACCGGAATAGCAACAGAGAAATCATGGAGGGGGGGTCCACCCGGGGCCTCCTGGCCAAAGCACCCGGAGATAGCAGGTGACGTCGTATAGGCTTCGGAGAATTCCACACCTGTGGGAGCGGCTGGAGTGGAGGAGTAAGCTCCCAGTCAGACATCTCTGGAGGTGGAATGTCCAATGTAGCACAGAAGGGATGTTGATCTGCGTAGGACCGCAAGGTAACAGAGCGGCCATTCCATCGGGCAGTCAGAGCAAAAGGGAAACCCCAACGGTAGGGAATCTGGCGGTCACGGAGTAGTTGAAGTAAAAGGCGAAGGTGTTGCCTCTTTTGCAAAGTAATCCAGGAAAGGTCCTGTTATAGTTGAATTTTAGCTCCGTAAAAGTCCTTAAGATGGAGGGCCTTGGAGAGAATAGCTTCCTTCAGCGCAGAGTTGTGAACACAGCAGATTACGTCACGTGGTGCTGGGCCAGACCCCTTTGGGCGTAGGGCTCTGTGGGGATGTTCAAGTTTGACTTTATGAGTGGGGGGTTTCAGGAGAATAGTGTTGAAAATTACCTCCAGGGTGGCATGTAAGTCCTCCTCCTGAGTGGCCTCGGGCAAGCCTTTGACTCTGATTTTGTTATGGTATCCCTGGTTATCAAGGTCCTCCACATGACACTGCATGTCCTGTATGGTCTGGCATTGGGAGTGGTCAGAGGCCCGGAGCTGGGATAGAGAAGCTCGAGTTTGGTCATGGTCCTTCTCAAGAGTCTCAACTCTAGTAGTAATTTGCTGAAAGTCCATCCGCAGGACAGAGATCTCCTTGTGAAACTCTCCTGTGATTTCAGCGACCATGGACTGAAAGTCCAGTCTAGTTGGCAAGTGAACAAGTATCTGAGCCCACTGTGACGGAGGCTGGGAGAGGAGCACAGTTGTCAAGCAGTGGGGAGGGGGGCGGTGTTGGAGCAGTACGACCAGAATCCCCGACAGCATATGGGGACATAGAAGGTGTAGCTCCCAGGTCCAGGTCATCCCCTCCATGACATGGGGAAGAGGCTGAGGTACGCTGCAGCAGGGTTTCTGAGGTGGAGGGCATAGGTGACCATGATGCTGTAGAAAGCACTGCACAGTGCTCAAGGTTCCCTATATCAGGCATTCCAGGGACAAGTGGAGGAGCAGGTGGAAGAGGAGCAAAGGTGGCAACAGAGGTGGCAGCAGTAGTCATACCCACCTGAGTAGGCTGTGGCATCCCTTCCCAGCAGGGAGCCCAGGCACCGAGGAAGAAGCAGGAGGCAGCAAGGACCCAGCGGAGGAGGGAGGTAGCAGCAGCACCACGGGGGATCTCTCCAACAGAGGCATCCCAGCGCTGCTAGGAGAGTCTGCAACGATGTCCTGAGAGCAGAGCCTGGCTGGGACTGAAGAGGAGCAGTTGGTTGCAGCAGGTGTTTTCTGGGGAGACATCTCACCTGAGGAGGGCATTAGCTGAGGCGTTTGGAGAGCTGAAGGACCCACGCAAGATGGCCGCCAGCAGGAAGAAGTCCGGAGTGGCGTGGGATCGAGGAGGAGGTAAGCGTCCAGAGAGATCTGGGAGGGACAGTCACCCTTTGCAGGAGTCCCAAAGGGGCCTTTTTAGGCAACTTCTTGCCCATGAGAAGGGACTAGCTGGCTGATTTAGTCCTTTCAGCGGCTTGAAGGGCAGGAGCTCCCCGGAGATGCGACTGCTCACAGTGGTTGCATAGGCCACGCCCCTGGCTGCAGCTTTTGAATTTCGCACTGTCACCTATCTCCGCGGGTCCTCCGGGTCACCTGATCAGTGTATGACTCATCATGCATTGATCAGGTGACCCATAATCAGCTGATAATCGCCCCCATGTAAAGCCACCTTTATAAGTTGAAGTTTCAAGACGTTATGACTTGTATTATATTATGAACAATCAAATTTTTCTGGTTGAAGTAATAAAAGTCTATGTGTTTAGAGTTTTAACATTTAAGTCAGCTTTTAATTTTTCAACATTTTATTGGGGATTCAGCTTTGTCTGGTAAGTTAAGTAATTTTTGTATATATCACTCAATGCTAGTGATGGGGGTATAATATGGCCTGAGGGGTATGGATTAGCCTAGACTAATTTATACCCCGGAGTATAATCTAGCCTAGGCCACTTTATCCTCGGGTACAGTCTGGACTGAGGGTTTACTCTGGCCTGTTACACCGGGTTTAAAAAGAAACTTTCTATGAAAATTCCGGACTAAAATTTTAGCATGAACCGACCGTGCCAGTTCCCAAGTCCGTTCTTCAGGTCCATAGCCCTTCCAATGAATACTGAAGAGCACCTCTGACTGTACATGAATCGATTATTCTTAGAACCTCAAATTCCTGTTCCCTCCTCAACTAAAACAGGAGGGGCGCGGGGTTTACTCGGCGGGATCACTGGTGACAAATAATTTTTAAGAAGAGATCTGTGGAAAACATTATGTATCTTAAAGGACTGAGGAAGGGCTAACCAAGAAGATACCGGATTGATTATCTCGATGACATCATAAAGTCCAATAAACTTAGAACTCAACTTATGTGACGGCATCTTGAGTCACAGATTTTTATAAGAAAGCCAAACCTTTTCCCCCACAGAAAAAACAGGTCCTGTTGAGCGATTTCTATCAACATTTCTATTTGAAACTGATTGAGAACTCTTCATGTTCGACTGAACCTGGGCCCAAACTGTGCAGAGTTTATCTGCCACCATGTTACCTTCCAGATTATCAGTAGCAGAAGACAAAGAAGAAAAGCGAGGATGAAAACCATAAGTACAACAAAATGTGAAGTGTTCAGTGAAGCAGGATGATGATTATTTATCACAAACTCATCTAACGGCAGATAAGTTACCACTCAGACTGGTTATCAGAAACACAAATTGAGGAGGTACAAATAATTTACCTTCTGGTGTGTCCTGCGGAGCTAACTGCGGATTCTCTCTGATCTCAGCAGCCCGATCCGAGGAAACGGCAGATATAACAATTCCCTAAGAGAGAATTGGTTCAGGTTGAGAATCAGGAGCTTATGATGGACAAAAACTACGGATAAAGCCTCAGCTTCAACATTGTTAGATCCAGGTCTGAAAGTCACCACAAAATTAGTCCTGGTAAAGAATAATGGCCACCGCGCCTGCCTGGGGTTGAGTCTCTTGGCTGATTCTAGAATAGTGAGAATCTTATGGTCTGTAAGAACAGTAATCTTATGTCTAGCCCCCTTTAAGAAATGACGCCATTCTGCAAAGGCCCATCTAATAGCAATTCACCATTACCTATATCATAGTATCGTAGTCTGGTAAGAGAGGCGGTGGCTTGGGATAACACCGCGGTGACCCCTACCTCAGAAGCATCTACCTCCACAACAAATGGACATGAAAGATCTGCTTGTACTAGGACAGGAGCCGCAGTAAAAGTCTTTATCAGGGAGTCAAAGGATGAGACGGCATCTTGACTCCAATTCAGTAAATCTGCTCCTTCTTTAGTGAGATCAGTCAGGGGTTTAGCAATAGAAAAGAAGTTTCAATGAACTTCCATAATTGGCAAAACCCAAAAACCTCTGAGATGCCTCTGAGATCCCTTCCTGTTGGAGGAATTTTTCGATTTTAGTTTTTCATTTTTGACTTCCCGCCTTCCAAACCCCATAACTTTTTTATTTTTCCGTTCACAGAGCCATATGAGGGCTTAATGTTTTCGGGACAAATTGTTCTTCATGATGCTACCATTTATTATTCCACACAATGTACTGGGAAGCTGGAAAAAAATTCAGAATGGGTTGGATTTGAAAAAAAAAGTGCATTTGTGCAAATTTTGTACGGGCTTCGTTTTTACGACGTTCACTCTGCAGCCAAAATGACCTGTCACCTGTATTCTATGTTTTGATATGATTCTGGGGATACCAAATTTATATGGCTTTATTTACATTTTAACCCCTTAACAAAAATCTAAAACTGCAAAAAAATATTTTTTCTCAAAGTCACCGTATTCAGGTGTACTTTTTAGTTATACCATTTTGGGGAATCGCTATTGCTTTGATCACTTTTTATTCAAATTTTTATCAGGAGGCGAAACAGTGAAAAAACTGCAGTTCGGCACTTTTGATTTTTTTTTCCCGCTACGGCGTTCACTGTACGGGAAAAATATTTTTATAGATTTGTAGACCGGGCATTTTCAGACACAGGGATACCTAATGTGTATGTGTTTCACAGTATTTAAGTACTTTTATGTGTGTTCTAGGAAAAGGGGGTGATTTGAATTTTTTAATTTTTTTTTTTTTTTTTTTGCATTTATTAGACTCCCTAGTGGTCTTGAACCCCAGGGGGATTGATCACTTATGCAATGCATTACAATGCTAATACATTGCAATGCATGGTAAATTACCGACGCAATAGCCCGCAATAGAAAGAAATTACAGACAGACCTGGGAGCCTTCAAAAGGCTCCCGGCTGTCATGCTAACGGAACACCGACCCCGGAGCTTGCTCCGGGTGTTGGCGATCCCTGGTAAAATGGTGCCTTGGTCAGCTTTGACTGAGGCACTGAGGGGGTTAATGTATAATAATACAGCAGACACCCAGCGGTTACCAGAATCAGGAACGGGTTAAGGAGCGTGGTCATGTGCTTTCTATGATAGCTTGGACTTTTCTGCGATCCGCATGGATCTTGCCAGAGGACAGAATATACCTCAAAAAATGACAATTCTTGGACTCCATAAAGGCATTTCTCCATCTTCGCATACAAGTGGTTTTCCCTGAGAACATGGAGAACAGTCAGACATGTCTGATGTGCCCAGTCAGGGGAAGACACAAGAATCTCATCAAGACACACGATTACAAAACATCCAATAAAATTTCAAGATTAACACGATACATTAACAAGATTCTGAGAGACAGCGGGTCCATGTTTCCAATGCAGGGGGGCATTTATAATGCAGAATCCATCTTAAACTAAGTGTAGATTAAACAAAGTGCACTTATACATGGCATGGATCTGACCTCCGCTCTTCTTCTCATCATACATCTCATCTCCTATTCCATCCAACTTACTGCTTACTGATCCCATTCTAGCATTTCAGCCAGGCTGTATTTTTGCATGTGTCCTTATCTGTACTAATGTCAGTCTTTTGATGCTCTGCGATTTTCTGACAGTTCTCTGGTCAGTGTTTATTTGTACCTCCATAGCTCGGTCTCCTCAGGTGTCACAGTTTGTGGATTAATTGGTTAACAACTTCAATTACACCTAGTTATGAAGCTCGGCTTCCCTATAAAAGTAGACACAGCTTATGGGGGAAACACTTCCAATGCAGGGGGGCATTTTTAAAGCAGAATCCATCTTAACCTAAGTGCAGATTAAACAAAGTGCACTTATACGTGGCATTACACAGTCCACGAGACAAGGAACAACAACAAGCTTCCACACATGGCATCACAGAGCTGCACTATCACTTACTGTCTTAGCAATTATTCTCATGCAGAACTCCCCTCCATCTCTACCACCAGTACACACTATACAGTCATGGCCAAAAGTTTTGAGAATGACACAAATATTCTATTTTCACATGATCTGCTGCCCTCTGGTTTTTATGTGTGTTTGTCAGATATTTTTATCACATACAGAAATAGAATTGCATTCATATTATGAGTAACAGAAGCTTATATTGACAGTTAGAATGAGTTAATGCAGCAAGTCAATATTTGCAGTGTTGACCCTTCTTCTTCAGGACCTCTGCAATTCTCCCTGGCATGCTCTCAATCAACTTCTGGACCAAATCCTGACTGATAGCAGTCCATTCTTGCAGAATCATTTTGTCTGAATTTGTTGGTTTTTGTTTGTCCACCCGTCTCTTGATGATTGACCACAAGTTCTCAATGGGATTAAGATCTGGGGAGTTTCCAGGCCATGGACCCAAAATCTCTATGTTTTGTTCCCTGAGCCATTTAGTTATCACCTTTGCTTTATGGCAAGGTGCTCCATCATGCTGGAAAAGGCATTGTTGAGCGCCAAACTGCTCTTGGACGGTTGGGAGAAGTTGCTCTTGGAGGACATTCTGGTACCATTCTTTATTCATGGCTGTGTTTTTAGGCAAGACTGTGAGAGAGCCGATTCCCTTGGCTGAGAAGCAACCCCACACATGAATGGTTTCAGGATGCTTTACAGTTGGCATGAGACAAGACTGGTGGTAGCGCTCACCTCTTCTTCTCCGAATAAGCTGTTTTCCAGATGTTCCAAACAATCGAAAAGGGGATTCATCAGAGAAAATGACTTTACCCCAGTCCTCAGCAGTCCACTCCCTGTACCTTTTGCAGAATATCAGTCTGTCCCTGATGTTTTTTCTGGAGAGAAGTGGCTTCTTTGCTGCCCTCCTTGAGACCAGGCCTTGCTCCAAGAGTCTCCGCCTCACAGTGCGTGCAGATGCACTCACACCTGCCTGCTGCCATTCCTCAGCAAGCTCTGCACTGCTGGTAGCCCGATCCCGCAGCTGAAACACTTTTAAGAGATGGTCCTGCCGCTTGCTGGTCTTTCTTGGGCGCCCTGGAGCCTTTTTGGCACCAATGGAACCTCTCTCCTTGAAGTTCTTGATGATGCGATAGATTGTTGACTGAGGTGCAATCTTTCTAGCTGCAATACTCTTCCCAGTTAGGCCATTTTTGTGCAGTGCAATGATGACTGCATGTGTTTCTTTAGAGATAACCATGGTTAACAGAAGAGAAACAATGATGGCAAGCACCAGCCTCCTTTTAAAGTGTCCATTGGTGTCATTCTTACTTAATCATGATAGATTGATCTCCAGCCCTGTCCTCATCAACACCCACACCTGTGTTAATGGAGCAATCGCAGAAACGATGTTAGGTGGTCCTTTTAAGGCAGGGCTGCAATGATGTTGAAATGTGTTTTGGGGGATAAAGTTCATTTTCTAGGCAAATATTGACTTTGCAAGTAATTGCTGTTAAGCTGATCACTCTTTATAACATTCTGGAGTATATGCAAATTGCCATTAGAAAAACAAAAAATTTATTTTTTTTAATTTTTTTTTTTTTTTTTTTTAAAAATTTTTTTCCTTCTCTTTACTTATCTTTCCTCTCTCCCCCCTCTCTACCACCCCTCCCCACTATCCATATCAGTCCTCTCTCCTCCATCTCTACCACCAGTACACACTATACATATCAGTCCTCTCTCCTCCCATCTCTACCACCAGTGCACACTATCCATATCAGTCCTCTCTCCTCCCCTCCATCTCTACCACCAGTGCACACTATCCATATCAGTCCTCTCTCCCCCCTCCATCTCTACCACCAGTGCACACTATACATATCAGTCCTCTCTCCCCCCTCCATCTCTACCACCAGTGCACACTATACATATCTTAGTCCTCTCTCCTCCCCTCCATCTCTACCACCAGTACACACTATACATATCAGTCCTCTCTCCTCCCCTCCATCTCTACCACCAGTGCACACTATCCATATCAGTCCTCTCTCCCTCCATCTCTACCACCAGTACACACTATCCATATCAGTCCCCTCTCTCCTCCATCTCTACCACCAGTACACACTATCCATATCAGTCCTCTCTCCCCTCCATCTCTACCACCAGTGCACACTATCCATATCAGTCCTCCCTCCATCTCTACCACCAGTGCACACTATCATATCAGTCCTCTCTCCTCCATCTCTACCACCAGTGCACACTATCCATATCAGTCCTCTCTCCTCCCCTCCATCTCTACCACCAGTACACACTATCCATATCAGTCCTCTCTCCTCCATCTCTACCACCAGTACACACTATCCATATCAGTCCTCTCTCCTCCATCTCTACCACCAGTGCACACTATCCATATCAGTCCTCTCTCCTCCCCCATCTCTACCACCAGTGCACACTATCCATATCAGTCCTCTCCTCCCCTCCATCTCTACCACCAGTGCACACTATCCATATCAGTCCTCTCTCCTCCATCTCTACCACCAGTGCACACTATCCATATCAGTCCTCTCTCCCCCCTCCATCTCTACCACCAGTGCACACTATCCATATCAGTCCTCTCTCCTCCATCTCTACCACCAGTGCACACTATCCATATCAGTCCTCTCCTCCATCTCTACCACCAGTGCACACTATCCATATCAGTCCTCTCCCTCCATCTCTACCACCAGTGCACACTATCCATCTCCGTCCTCCTCCTCCATCTCTACCACCAGTACACACTATCCATATCAGTCCTCTCTCCTCCATCTCTACCACCAGTGCACACTATCCATATCAGTCCTCTCTCCCCTCCATCTCTACCACCAGTGCACACTATCCATACAGTCCTCTCCCTCCATCTCTACCACCAGTGCACACTATCCATATCAGTCCTCTCTCCTCCCCTCCATCTCTACCACCAGTGCACACTATCCATATCAGTCCTCTCTCCTCCCCCATCTCTACCACCAGTGCACACTATACATATCAGTCCTCTCTCCTCCCCTCCATCTCTACCACCAGTGCACACTATCCATATCAGTCCTCTCTCCTCCATCTCTACCACCAGTGCACACTATCCATATCAGTCCTCTCTCCTCCATCTCTACCACCAGTGCACACTATCCATATCAGTCCTCTCTCCTCCCCTCCATCTCTACCACCAGTGCACACTATCCATATCAGTCCTCTCTCCTCCCCTCCATCTCTACCACCAGTGCACACTATCCATATCAGTCCTCTCTCCTCCCCTCCATCTCTACCACCAGTGCACACTATCCATATCAGTCCTCTCTCCTCCCCTCCATCTCTACCACCAGTGCACACTATCCATATCAGTCCTCTCTCCTCCTCCATCTCTACCACCAGTGCACACTATCCATATCAGTCCTCTCTCCCCCCTCCATCTCTACCACCAGTGCACACTATCCATATCAGTCCTCTCTCCTCCATCTCTACCACCAGTGCACACTATCCATATCAGTCCTCTCTCCCCCACCACACCGTCTCATCTCTACCACAGTACACACTATCCATATCAGTCCTCTCTCCTCCATCTCTACCACCAGTGCACACTATCCATATCAGTCCTCTCTCCTCCATCTCTACCACCAGTGCACACTATCCATATCAGTCCTCTCTCCCCCCTCCATCTCTACCACCAGTACACACTATCCATATCAGTCCTCTCTCCTCCATCTCTACCACCAGTGCACACTATCCATATCAGTCCTCTCCCCTCCATCTCTACCACCAGTGCACACTATCCATATCAGTCCTCTCTCCTCCCCTCCATCTCTACCACCAGTGCACACTACCCCTCCCCTCCTATCCATATCAGTCCTCTCTCCTCCATCTCTACCACCAGTGCACACTATCCATATCAGTCCTCTCTCCTCCCCTCCATCTCTACCACCAGTACACACTATACATATCAGTCCTCTCTCCTCCCCTCCATCTCTACCACCAGTGCACACTATACATATCAGTCCTCTCTCCTCCATCTCTACCACCAGTGCACACTATACATATCAGTCCTCTCTCCTCCATCTCTACCACCAGTGCACACTATCCATATCAGTCCTCTCTCCTCCCCTCCATCTCTACCACCAGTGCACACTATACATATCAGTCCTCTCTCCTCCCTCCATCTCTACCACCAGTGCACACTATCCATATCAGTCCTCTCTCCTCCCTCCATCTCTACCACCAGTACACACTATCCATATCAGTCCTCTCTCCTCCCCCATCTCTACCACCAGTACACACTATCATATCAGTCCTCTCTCCTCCCCATCTCTACCACCAGTGCACACTATCCATATCAGTCCTCTCTCCTCCCCTCCATCTCTACCACCAGTACACACTATCCATATCAGTCCTCTCTCCTCCCCTCCATCTCTACCACCAGTACACACTATACATATCAGTCCTCTCTCCTCCATCTCTACCACCAGTGCACACTATCCATATCAGTCCTCTCCCTCCCCTCCATCTCTACCACCAGTGCACACTATCCATATCAGTCCTCTCTCCTCCATCTCTACCACCAGTGCACACTATCCATATCAGTCCTCTCTCCTCCCCTCCATCTCTACCACCAGTACACACTATCCATATCAGTCCTCTCTCCTCCATCTCTACCACCAGTGCACACTATACATATCAGTCCTCTCTCCTCCATCTCTACCACCAGTGCACACTATCCATATCAGTCCTCTCTCCTCCATCTCTACCACCAGTGCACACTATACATATCAGTCCTCTCTCCCTCCATCTCTACCACCAGTGCACACTATCCATATCAGTCCTCTCTCCTCCATCTCTACCACCAGTAACACTTCAGTCCTCTCTCCTCCATCTCTACCACCAGTGCACACTATATCAGTCCTCTCTCCTCCCCTCCATCTCTACCACCAGTACACACTATCCATATCAGTCCTCTCTCCTCCATCTCTACCACCAGTGCACACTATACATATCAGTCCTCTCTCCTCCCCTCCATCTCTACCACCAGTACACACTATCCATATCAGTCCTCTCTCCTCCATCTCTACCACCAGTGCACACTATCCATATCAGTCCTCTCTCCTCCCCTCCATCTCTACCACCAGTACACACTATCCATATCAGTCCTCTCTCCTCCATCTCTACCACCAGTACACACTATACATATCAGTCCTCTCTCCTCCATCTCTACCACCAGTACACACTATCCATATCAGTCCTCTCTCCTCCATCTCTACCACCAGTGTACACTATCCATATCAGTCCTCTCCACTCCTCCATCTCTACCACCAGTGCACACTATACATATCAGTCCTCTCTCCTCCATCTCTACCACCAGTGCACACTATCCATATCAGTCCTCTCTCCTCCCCCCCTCCCCTCCATCTCTACCACCAGTACACACTATCCATATCAGTCCTCTCTCCTCCCCTCCATCTCTACCACCAGTACACACTATCCATATCAGTCCTCTCTCCTCCCCTCCATCTCTACCACCAGTACGCACTATCCATATCAGTCCTTCTCTTCTTCCTTTTCCCATGTACAGCTCTCACACACTTTTCACTCTCTTTAACCACCCTAATCCCTATACTGCTTTTAGCAGTGAAACCAAGCAGAAGCGCCCACATAAACCACTGAACCATCTTCTGTCTCTGTCTATTTTGCTCCTCCTAGCTGCTGGGGACATCTCTGTAAACCCTGGCCCTCCTTTTTTCACTAATATTTCCTTCCTGCACACATAGAAGTCCCACTAACATCATCCAAATTCACCATATTCCCTCTCCTTATCTTTCTCCTGTCCCTTTTAACTGTTCTCTCTGGAACGCCTGCTCAGTGTGTACCAAACTAGAATATATTAATGACTTATTCCTTAGTAAATCTCTCATCCTGCTCACCCTTACTGATCTCTGGATCCAGCAGTCTGATACGGCCTCCCCTGCCGCTCTGTCTTATGGTGGCCTTAAGACACACTTGGTGTACTTCTCACACACTTCTAGGCCTGACAACAGGCAGGGTGGAGGGGAAGGCATACTTCTATCGCCACAGTGCACTTTTCAGGTCATTCCCCTAGTACCCTCACTCACTTTCCCCTCATTTGATGTCCACGCCATCAGACTTTTCCACCAGCTCTCGACTTTGTTTCTTGACTTCCTCTCTTTCTATCCTGTGAAATTCCTACCCTTGTCATGGGTGACTTTAACATCCCCATTGACACCTCTGTCTTTCACAACTTTCCTCTTCCACCACACACGAAGACGGCAACACGACTGATCTTGTCTTCTTCCGACTCCTTGCAGTTTCTAAATTTACAAACTCTTCTCTGCCACTCTCTGATCATAACCTTCTGTCTCTCACAATCAGTACTTTCTATCCTTCACAGGATACACGTACCCATCATATATATAGGAACTTAGGTGCTATTGGGTGCTTTAGGTGCATCCTATAGACACATCTTATCAGACAGGCCGATCACATGTCCTAATGTAAACCCTTCCGCAGTTAGAGTCCCTAAAACTAACCCTCCTCTGTTCACTCTCCCATATTACTTTGCAGGATATGATGCCGTATCAGACTAACTTTATATGTCCAGGCACCATCTGCACATTAAAGGACACGACTGGTGACAGCTCATACAGCTTTATGTGTAATGAAAGCAATCTTTATCACAAAAATGGCTGGAGCACTGTATAAGAAATGCTACCTCCAATGCCGCACCTGCTACCTCCTATGTCACCCCCTCCTCTCCTATGTTGTAAGATGGGGAAACAGCCCTCATGTTATGAATGTAGCTGTTTCTGTAGATAAGTTTATTTTTTTTTATAATCTGACATTTGTTTGTTTAACCACAAGAGGCCACTGTTACCTCAGAAATAGAAGAGACTGTAATTCTGTAATTCCCTGGAGTAGTGACGTGGAGACCCTGTTCTGCAGAGGTGGGTCAAGATGCAGCAGAGTGTGCCTGGCAGCCATCTTAGCTGTGTGTGCTTCTGAGCTTTTGGAAGAAGAAGGGCTGAAGTGAGAGGAAAAACATTCTTAAAGGATTAGAGACATATAACAAGAGGTTGCAAAAGCAGAGACTGTTCCAGGGTTTCCTCAGACAGGATCCTAAGGTGAAGATTGGTATCAAGGACTGGATGAGAAGTGGCCCAGTCAGTGAGACCGCATGTTTGGATGAGCCCTGCTTTCAGCGGGTCCAGAGACGAAGCTAACAGGTACCCAACAAATCTGGATCAGTAATAGAAGTAATTGTGCATGCACCGCATTGCATTTTTGGCGCAAATTGCTTGGGACTGAGTAAGGGCCTGTAGTTAGATTAGTTAGGCATCCTCATCTTCACAGGCCACACTACTGGTGAATTATCTACCTATTCGGTAGTAAGGACTAAGACTCAGAGAATTCTATTGAGTTGTAACTCCCAGAGAGGAGCTTCTGAGGAAGTCTAGAAGCGACATTTTATACATTATCATATTTCTTTGGCTTGCAAGCTGACCTACTATTATATTTACTCGGTTATACTTTGTTTGGGGGGAATAGGGGTATTGTGATAAGTTTGTAAGCTCTTGTGTTATACCGCCGGCGCCTCTATCACACTCACTGAATTGTTCCTGTGACTAGGGTGATAAAAAGGTAACAAGCGGCTGGTTAGTAGCAGCCTGCAGATAGGTAAAAGCTTGGAGTATATTGCAGTACACATGAGAAGGCACCGCGCTGTACAACACCAGGGCCTCAGCTTACTGGCTGAGTGTATGTAGATAGTTGGGAGTGTTTTTCTGGTAAATAGGTGTTACTACACAAAGTAAAATCTTGTATTTTTACTAAATTGATTTGCAGTTGCTTCCTTTGTTCGTGACTTCGCTGTATCCTGGGGAGCCCACCCCGGTACACGGCTTACAATGTCACCCCTGCTACCTCTTGTGTTACACCATTTACCTCCGATGCCGCCTCTGCTACCTCTTTTGTCACCCCCTCTACCTCATAGATTGTAAGCTCTTGTGAGCAGGGCCCTCAGTCCCAGTGTGTGAACTGACTATTACTCTGTAATGTATCTTTTTGTCTGTACTTGAACCCTACAATTTGTACAGTGCTTCTGAATATGTTGGCGCTATATAAATAATGTATTATTATTATTATTATTAATATTACTTAACCCGAATGACATAACCATTCTTCATAATGACCCTCAGGAGTAGTAAGGGCTGTCTTCCATTCTTCCACTCATCACCCTTACGAATTCGTATAAGGTTACGCGCCCCTCGTAGATTGAGTTTGGAGAACCACTTAGCTCCAGGAATCTGATTCAGTAAGTCAGGAATGAGTGGAAGGGGATACTGATTGTTTTATAGTAATTTTATTTAAATTACGGTAATCTGAGCACAGTCTCAGTCCACCATCTTTCTTTTTAACAAAGACAAACCCAGCTCCCATTGTGGATGTGGATGGACGGATAAGACCTTTGTGGAGGGAATCTTTTATATAATCTTTCATGGCCTGTCTTTCAGGGTTTGAAAGATTGTATAAGTGACCCTTGGGAAGATTAGCATCAGAAACAAGATCAATGGCACAATCATATGATCTATGAGGAGGAAGCAAATCAGCCCCGGATTCAGAAAAAAAAATCAACAAAATCTTGAATGTAGTCAGGCACAGAAGCCAAATTCAGAGAAATACAAGACTTGGTACACTCAGAATTCCACTGAATAACGTCCCCAATCTCTAATCAATAACAGGATTATGTGTCTGTAACCAAGACAAACCCAGAACAACATCTGCAGGTAAGTTATTGAGAACATAAAAGGAAAGAGATTCAGTGTGAACAGTAACTACAAGAATAGTAACTACAGGTGTAACAAACTTAACGGATCGCTGGGGAAGCAGTGTGTTATCAATCGCGGTTACACACATAGGAATATTGAGAGAAACTAGTGGCAACCCCAAAGTCTGCGCAACCCGCAAATCCAGAAAGTTAGCCGCTGACCCAGAATCAAAAAAATCATTACCTAAGAAACTATTCTCAGAAAACTGAATCTTAACTACAAAACAATTTACTGCTGAGAAATGATGGGAAATACCTGTCCGTCTAGGTGATCTTCTGAAAAACCACCTAGGCACTGAAGTTTTCCGCCACAGAATGCTTGGAAAATTTTTATAAGACATGACCAGCATCCCCGCAGTAAAAACATAACCCTCGCTGTCTCTGGAATATTCTCCTGTCACGGGCTGACATGGCACAACCACGTTGCATCGTTTCAGGAGGTGGATCAGAAGTGGGGTCAGGTGAAGGTAGAAGACTGGAGGCTGAGGACCGTTCCCTTTCACATTCACATAAATACCTATCCAGTCATATGGCCAGAGTCATGGTTTCTTTTAGTGTGGCTGGTTGCAGATAGTTTACCAGCAGATGTTTAATAGAGTTGTAGAGGCCATTGCGGACATGACAGATAAGTGCAGGATCATTCCACTGAGACTGAACAGACCATCTGTGAAATTCAGAACAGTAATCCTCTGCTATCCGATGACCTTGCCGGAGAGAAATGAAATGCGACTCAGTGACAACTTGGATATCGGGTTCATCATAGAGCAATCCCAGGGCAGCAAAAAATTTGTCCACAGAATATAGTTCAGGAGCATGTGACTTTAATGAGAAGGCCCAGGCCTGGGGATCACCCTGCAGGAGTGAAAGAATGAGTCCAACTCCCTGATCTTTATCTGCAGAAGAACGAGGTCGCAGACGAAAGTATAACTTGCAACTCTCTCCAAAGTTGACAAAAAATTTTCTATCTCCAGAGAATCTTTCTGGAAGATTTATCTTAGGTTCAATTGGAACAGTGGCAGTTTTTGAGGCTCGGATTTGGGATATATCTCAGCTAAATCTTGAGCCAGCTGAGACATACCTTACATCTGATCCACCAGAGTCTGAATATGTTCCATATTGATATATGATGATTGTAGGCCGACTAATCTGTTATGGTTAGATGCATGGCCACAATAAAAGCAACAGCAAGAAATTGTCTGATAACTGTGAGCAGTAGAGACAACTATCTACAACTAGCACACCTCTGGGAGCCAAGACAGACCCCCAGACACCTTCACCAGAGCTCGCCGCAAGGAGAGATGGACTTGAGCTGGATCTGGGGATCTGAATTGTCACCAAACAGATAAATGTACTAATAATAAATGCACTGCTGCAGAAACCAACACAAAGTCCACTAAACTTAAAAAGTGGCATGGATGCAAGAGAAGTCATTCCAGCAGGGTCAAAAAACCAGGAGAGAACGTAGTAAGTAGGGACGGGAGACAAAAGCAATATCCGGGAAACTAGCCAAGGGTCACAAATCCAGCCAGAAACATCAATACAGAATCAAGAGGCAAAAGGGGAATCCAAGGAGCAAGTCAGAGGTCAGGAAGCAAGCAGGTATTCACAGACAGTAGAAGAGCCACATGCAAAGAAATCCAAAGGAGTTTATTCTAAGTCTAATTTTAACAGAGAAACTATTTCATCAGAAAATATCCATAATGCATACAACAGAATCCTTGCCTTTCAGGCTGCTGTAGTCTCACAGATTTCCCATTATATCAACTCCACCAACAACAAGAACTGAGCTTGCTGGGTAATGGAATCCTTTTATATCATAGACATTTCCCATAATCCTGTGCAGTTTTCTCTATAAAACCCTGGAGTTGCTGCAGACTTGCCTCTTATAAGGCCAGGGCAGACACTCTCCAAATTGTGAGCATTTCCTTAGTTTTGGTACATTGTTTCCAGATGGCAAGACCAGAAAGAGTAGAAAAATCGAGCATTAGGTGGCCAATGAGGAAAGAAAGAAATAAGAAGCAGTAAAAGAACATTCACCTGGAGGATTTACCAGACCTGGAACTCATGGACCACAACTAAGGTTACAAAACAGGATATCAGTTATAAACATAAAACAAAACATTTTACCTCTTCACAGTCGGCACCTGTATCAAAAAGGAGTGGTCTTATAAAGGACTCTTAAGCTGTTAATGGGTCAAGGCATGGCAGTATACAACAGAAAATCTTCCCAAGTCCCACCTCTGATGCATCAGTCTGCACAATAAAGGGTTTGTCAAAGTTTGGGCTTTGCAGGACCGGTTCTTTACACAAAATTTCTTTTATCTGTTCAAAAGCTAGCTTACATTCTCTTGTCCATACAACTTCCTCTCTTCTGTTCTTTTTAGTTAGGTCGGTTAAGGGAGTAACTATGGTAGCAAATTCTGGAATAAAACATATATAATAACCAACAAGACCTAAAAAGGATCTGACTTCTATTTTTGTGGCTGGAATAGTAGCAGATTGAATGGCTTGTACTTTTGATATTTCTGGCCTTACTTTACCACTACCCACAATAAACCCAAAGTACTTTGTTTCTTGGAATCCCAAAGCACATTTACGTGGATTAATTGTGAAACCAGCTTTCTCAATATCAGTTATTACCTTTTTCAAGTGATACAAGTGGTCTTCCAATGATTTACTAAAAATTACAACGTCATCTAGATAATCTCACAGCGGGTTCTACACCATTCCCTATTACTTCATATCTCACAGAAAATAAATGGTTTCAAACGATAAAACTTAACTTTTAATATCTTAAAATAAAAAATACACAAAGGACGTCCACTAATCTACTAAAAGACAGATCAATGTGGTCTGTGCCTGCCTATTGAAAGTTTATTCAGGGTTTAAATGTTAGACAGTATTCACTCTCTCCAACTTTCCACTGGACCTAGGGTGTAATTAGATACTTTCACCACCCTTAGACTAAGGTTATAGTATCACGGCTGCATCATGCAACAGGTCAGTATTTTGTCAGTTGCTCTTAGTGCTAGGAAAATCCAAACACCTGGTCCCCACACACATAATTTGTAAAGCATCACTGACTAGACTCCCTGTGATGATTCCGCTTAAATATGGCTATAACTCAAAGCTGTATTTTGATCTCTGGGTATCGTATCTCCCTATTCCTTCCTTTGACTCATAATGTGCGCATCCCTAATCTTAGATGTATGTTAGCAGTAGAGGCAACATTGTGACAATAGGGCTTTGTATCCATCCCAGAATGGCTCCATTGTATTGCTACATACACCTGGGTGATCAAATAAACATGCATTGATAAGCCTGGGCTGGTAGATCAGACATGGTTGATAACATTGTATCATTTCACTTGGTCTCAGCTCCTTATAAAGGATCTTGACTTGAGTGCGTTAATCAATCAGACTTGCCGTCGCCGATGACCTCATTCTGGGTGGTGTCATCAAGGGTATAAAAGATGAGGTAAGAGGTCAGTGAGGAGTTTTTACAGACAGACTACAAGAGATCACAGACAGACCACTGTGATGAGCATGCAGGCTGGATTGTTGTGTTGATGCCACATGCTAGGA
This sequence comes from Leptodactylus fallax, assembly GCA_947044405.1. NCBI lineage: Eukaryota > Metazoa > Chordata > Amphibia > Anura > Leptodactylidae > Leptodactylus > Leptodactylus fallax. The sequence goes on along the minus strand of CAMRHE010000179.1, from coordinate 1,532,426 downwards.
GCCTCCACTGGTTACTCACACATACCAGAGCATGTGTAAGTGTTGGATTATAGAGCCACATCCAGGATATGTGTGGTAAAGTAATTATTTCAATTTTATTCCCTTTTATTTTATTAGTACTGTATATTGTAACTAGTAACTGTTAATGCTTGCATACATCTGCATATCTGTTCTGAACTGTATGTGTTAGATGTTAATACCGACCCATCTAGGGGTTAATAAATATATAAAATTTAGAAAGCTTGTCTTGTATTTATCTTGTGAACCCAGCACTCACTGGCGGTGAGTGTGGTTTTTTAGTAAAGAGGTCTCAGGTGTGGGCCAACGCGGTGTTGGCGCACTGAGGATCTTTCACATTGGTGGCAGCAGTGGGATCTTAGGATAAACAGCGTGCGTTGGTGACCTTTATCACTCAGACGCTGGGGATTGTGGTAATCCTATGAGACAAGCTCGGTATTAAAGCAAGCATTAAGATACAGTGAAAGTTTGATACAGTGCTGTTCCCCTCCCTTACTCTTTGTATTCTATCCTATCTTTTATTTGGCAAATACCAGTGGATGGCTAGTGGGCTCAGAAGCAGATCTCCAGAACTGCTGAACCAGGCTTTTGGAGATCCTGAGCGTATGGCTGAAATGGAGGCAGCCACAGCTATGCAGAGAATCGAGCAGAATCCTGATTTTGGGGCTAGGCCAGGAAGTGCAGCAAGCAGCCCGGTCCCAAGGATTACTTCACCAGGAGAGGCCAGTAGCCCCAGCCTTGTGGGAGGAATGGCTTCACACTGGCAAATGCTCCTGCAGCAAGTAGGCACCAGTGACCCTAACACATACCTGCAGGTGTTGTACCGTTTTCAGGAAGCTGTAGAACAAGAACGAGAACGGCAGGCCGCAGAACGGCAGGCAGATCGTGAGGCAGAAGAACGAGAATGGCAGGCCGCAGAACGGCAGGCTGATCGTGAGGCAGCAGAACGGCAGGCTGAGCGGCAGTATCAGCTTGCGCTCAAAAGGATGGAGCTCTCCCAGCAGGCGCAATCTCCAACAACCCTGCAGCGACTCTCAAGTTGGAAGGAAAATCCAGGCCGGAGTTCACCACAGCCGTCTGTCGTCAGGTCGGGTGAGACAAACTATGCCCCGGGTGGTCCCTCCCCTGTCCCAAGAACTCTGGGCGCCCAGGTGACCTTTCCCAAACCCCAAGGGGAGGTGCGGCAGGGCCATGCCTGTAACCAGACAGGACATTTCAAGGAGGAGTGCCCCAACCACCCTGAGAACTTCCCTGCTTCCCAAGCCACAGCAGGTGGCCCATCAGTGTATCTGGACTGGGGTGCAGGAAAAGGAATGCGGACTGTGGGACTATTGACTGATTTGCCTGCAAATGTACTGTTGGGAACTGATTTAGGACCTATGATGTCCCAATATGGGGTTGGGAGCATCCCAATTTACTGTGATAAACTGTTTATGCTTAATGTTGATAATGTGTCTGTCATATCTGCAGAGAGGGCCCGTAACCCCCTCTCTGAGATACTTCCGATGGCAGTAAGTGTAAATGCTAATGAGTTGCCTTTAGCTGAGAGCAGGGAAGATGCAATTGAACTTCCTGCAACCCAGCTCAGCACAAATGTTATTGATGCTTTGTTCCCTCCGGTGCTAGGAGCAAATGAGATCTGGTCGGTAGACACACCCACATCTGCGGGGGCGTCTCCCTCCCAGCTTGTCAATTTGTCTACCACCGATCTTATTGAGGCCCGGTGTGAATTAACAATTGCTAATGAATGTACTGTCAATGTAATTGCCAATGCTTGTGAAAGTGTACAGGGTAGCTCTTCTGAGTCACTGGGAGCAACTTCTACTATTTTGCCCAGTGCATCTGATAAGCACCCAACTGCTGACCATGTGCCAGGTGGTCAGGTAGGCTATGGGGATCTCATGGCCGATCCAGGTGAGGGACGGACTGCTGGTAGTGCGGTGTTAGCCCGCAGCCAGAGTGCTACAAGGGTGGAGGGCGCGCCGACCCTTGAACCGTTGCCTACACCACCTGGAGTCGGTGCTGAGACCACCATGACTAGCCTCACTCCCTTGAAGCCGGAGGAGTCCGGCCGGTATGAGACATACACGTCTCTTCTGTCCAGTTCTATTCCAGGAGTGCCCATGGCCCAAGTGCAGATGGCATGGGGTACTGGAGGTGTGATCCAAGAAGGGGGTATGTCAAATGTATTAACTGCCAATGTACTGTTGGGGACAGATTTGGGGCCGATGATGTGCCAATATAAGGTGGGGGCCACCCCAGCTCCCTGTGATCAGCTGTCTGTCCAGGCTGATATATCTGACACTGTACCTGTGGGACTACCTGCAGCAGGAGCTGGTAACCCTCCCTCTGAAATGTCTCCTCATATATTCTGTGAAAATGCTAATTCTACTGTCTCTGGGATTAATGTAGGTGTAAAGGAGCTGAGTGAGGACTGGGCTGTAGACCCGCCCACATCTGCGGGGGCCTCACCCCCCCCAGTCTGTGTCTCTATGTCTGCCAGTCCTCCCTCCAGCTCAGTGTGATAGAACCAATGCTGTTAATGATATTGCAAATGTCTGCCATGAAACTGTGGATGTTGTACCAGGTGGTTCGGTGTCTCTCTGGGCTCTCAGTGACGGTCCGGATGTAGGTCGGACTGCTGGTATTGCGGTGGTTACCCGCAGTCAAAGTGCCAAAGGGGTGGAAAGCCTTCCAACCTCTGCACCGGTCCCTCCGTCGCTCAGACGCATTCCTGAGACCCCCCTTCAGAAATTCCCCCACCCTAGAGCCGGAAGGGTCCGGCGGCTATGTAACATGCACCTCTCTTTTGTCTCACTCCAGCCAAGAATTCAGAGATGCTGTCCAAGCTGACCCTAGTCTGGACATATTGAAGGCGCGTGCCGCTCAACCACCCTCGGAGTCTTACAAGGCCCGAGTCTGCTGGGACCCCGGGGGGGGGGTTGTGAAGCCTTGGGGCCAGAGCCTGAGGAGCTGAAGCGGCAGAGGTGCTCTCAGAAGAGGGGCACAGGCCCCTACTTCCTACAAGCCCCATCTAAAGGGGGAGGTGTGATGATTCCGCTTAAATATGGCTATAACTCAAAGCTGTATTTTGATCTCTGGGTATCGTATCTCCCTATTCCTTCCATTGACTCATAATGTGCGCATCCCTAATCTTAGATGTATGTTATCAGTAGAGGCAACATTGTGACACTAGGGCTTTGTATCCATCCCAGAATGGCTCCATTGTATTCCTACATACACCTGGGTGATCAAATAAACATGCATTGATCAGCCTGGGCTGGTAGATCAGACATGGTTGATAACATTGTATCATTTCACTTGGTCTCAGCTCCTTATAAAGGATCTTGACTTGAGTGCGTTAATCAATCAGACTTGCCGTCGCCGATGACCTCATTCTGGGTGGTGTCATCAAGGGTATAAAAGATGAGGTAAGAGGTCAGTGAGGAGTTTTTACAGACAGACTACAAGAGATCACAGACAGACCACTGTGATGAGCATGCAGGCTGGATTGTTGTGTTGATGCCACATGCTAGGAGCCTCCACTGGTTACTCACACATACCAGAGCATGTGTGAGTGTTGGATTATAGAGCCACATCCAGGATATGTGTGGTAAAGTAATTATTTCAATTTTATTCCCTTTTATTTTATTAGTACTGTATATTGTAACTAGTAACTGTTAATGCTTGCATACATCTGCATATCTGTTCTGAACTGTATGTGTTAGATGTTAATACCGACCCATCTAGGGGTTAATAAATATATAAAATTTAGAAAGCTTGTCTTGTATTTATCTTGTGAACCCGGCACTCACTGGCGGTGAGTGTGGTTTTTTAGGACAGAGGTCTCAGGTGTGGGCCAACGCGGTGTTGGCGCACTGAGGATCTTTCACACTCCCTCACAGCCATGATATAACTCCACAACCCTAGTCTGTAGTATGTACATATGCCAGTAATCTAGGTACAGGTCACGGTAACTTCATTTCCTGTCATTAAAATGTTATAACCATAAGGGAAACTACGATATTCTGACCCTTATACTCAAACACCTATATTGCAGCCATTACTGATATCCCCTATGTTGACTCCAGGGATATACAGCTACCATTTCCTTTAGTGACTCAAATTCCACCAACTAATCTCCAGGCTACTCAGACTGCCCCAGTCTCCTGTCAGTCCTTCATGCCCCAGGTAAAGTCTTTTCAGAAGGTCCAGCAACACTTGGCGTTATTGGAGCAGATGTGGCTCCTTGCACTTCTACCTCCTCCTCCTCTATCTGTGCACTGGGTCTAGCACTTTGACTTTCCATTTTCACCAGCTTGCTTGCAGCAGTTTGCTTTGCAGAGACAGTTGTTTTTTTTTTTTGTAATGCGCCAGGAACGTGTCTTGTACATAACTCCCTTGTTTCTTTATGCTGGAGTACTTGGAGCGATACTCCAAAAATCATCCTGTTTCTGACACCATATGTGAAGCATGGGATTTTCCATAAAACAATCAGACCTTGATTGATGCAAAGAAATCCAAAAGGAGTTTATTCTAAGTCCAACTTTAACAGAGAAAATATGTCATCAGAAAATATCCATAATGCATACAACAGAATCCTTGCCTTTCAGGCTGCTGTAGTCTCACAGATTTCCCATTATATCAACTCCACCAACAACAACCCAGCTTGCTGGGTAATGGAATCCTTTTATATCATAGACATTTCCCATAATCCTGTGTAGTTTTCTCTATAAAACCCTGGAGTTGCTGCAGACTTGCCTCTTATAAGGCCAGGGCAGACACTCTCCAAATTGTGAGCATTTCCTTAGTTTTGGTACATTGTTTCCAGATGGCAAGACCAGAAAGAGTAGAAAAATCGAGCATAAGGTGGCCAATGAGGAAAGAAAGAAATAAGAAGCAGTAAAAGAACATTCACCTGGAGGATTTACCAGACCTGGGAACTCATGGACCACAACTAAGGTTACAAAACAGGATATCAGTTATAAACATAAAACAAAACATTTTACCTCTTCACAGTCGGCACCTGTATCAAAAAGGAGTGGTCTTATAAAGGACTCTTAAGCTGTTAATGGGTCAAGGCATGGCAGTATACAACAGAAAATCTTCCTAAGTTGTCACAGCAACCTTAAAGAAGCAACTGAAGAGACACTCCTGACATGTACACATCATACTATGGGCGGCCACAAGGAGGACATTATAGTGTGTGAGGACTACAAATGGATGTATTATACTATGTGGGGCCACAAGGAAGACATTATAGTGTCTATGGGCTACAATTGGGCCCGAGAACAGGGGTCCTGATTCTTCCCAATGAATAGAATGATGCCAATCTGCTCATCTCTTTGGGACTGCCAGAGATAATGGAACGCTGAACTCTACTTCCTATCAGCCTTCCCATAGAGATGACTGGAGCAGTAGTGCAAATGCAGGACCCCTGTAGTGATGATGGCGGGGTCAGGATAGGTGATAAGTGTCAGAGGTGGGGGATGGCTGCTGGGATAGATGATAAACTTAGGAAAAGGATGGACAGCACTCCAAATGATTTCTTTGATCTTGTGTAGTTTATTACATTATATCAGACTCCATGTATGATAAGAGGCCGCATTGTAACTTTACAAAATCATAGAGCTCGAGTACATAATCGATAAGCAACGTTTCTGTCCGAGAACGCCCGTCATCAGCATTTTTTTAATTTTTTCTTAATAACAAGTTTGGTGTAGTAGAAACATATTGACTTGGACATTCCTGTCCTTAAGGACTGTTCATAGAAAACTTTTGCTTTTACCCTTCCCCTGGGTTAGGTCCAAGGATTAAAGAGGCACCACTTGATTACCTTGACTACCTAACCCCACCTTCTTCTCTGCCGTCTTCCTTTCCTTCGCCTCCCTCCCCTCTTTCTCCTCCCCTATTCTTTTTTCTCTTATCATCTTTTACAGGTTTTGCCTTCCCACAGTTAAATGGCCAGACTTCAGTTGTGCTCCTTGAACATCAGAGGCTTCAACATACCGCAGAAGAGGACCCAGATACTCTACAACATGCACAAGCTAAGGGCTGACATCCTACTGCTACAGCAAACCTACTTTAAGATGGGCCACATGTCCACGATAGTAAACAGATATTTCTCTCACTGGTTCCACAGCTCCAACCCTGATGGTAAATCAAAGGGAGTTAGTGTTGGCTTACATAAACACCTCCAAGCCACGGTCATTTCCCAGTGCTCTGATGCACAGGGTAGATACTTGTTTCTAAAAATACCTATCCATGAAAAATTATTCACGATCCCTAATTTCAATCTCCCCAACCACAGCCAAGCTCAAGTCTTTCGCTCCTTTCTTCGTGCCTTAACTGAATTTGCTGAAAGGTCGGTGGTTATGGCAAGAGAGCCGAACTTAACCATGGATGCAATAATGGATTCCTCATTGGGCAGGTTCCCCATCCCTTTGTCAAATTTACAGGCCCTGAAATCTGAGTTCATTCAACAAGGTGCCTTCTTACTTAAATACAAACACCTGATTCCTCCCATAAATGCAACAGGGATTCACAAACGTTGGTGGACCTACTGGAAGCCAGATGCAAAGTGAAAGGCTGTTTAGACACCAAATATGAAGCACATAAATGCACTGAAAGGTTCCATTATGAGTTGACTAACAAGTGCAGCAGCTCCATAGAAAAAATTCTTCACCCATGGGTGCCCACTGACTTTGTTTCTAACTTCAAAAACGACACTGAGTAGTCCCTGTCCCACCCTGACAGGATCGATGATTATGTGTGAATTCTCTGATGTTTAATTTGTCAGTGAAACATTTCTCACATTCTGGGTATGAATAGGTCTTCTACCCTGTGTGAATTTTCTGATGTTTAAGAAGAGATGATTTAGAGCTAAAACATTTCCCACATTCTGGGCATGAAAATGGCTTCTCCCCTGTGTGAGTTCTCTGATGTATAACAAGTTCTGATTTACAGATAAAACATTTCCCACATTCTTGGCATGAATATGAATTCTCCCCTGTGTGATTTCTCTGATGTTTAACAAGATTTGATTTGTGAGTAAAACATTTCCCACATTCTGGGCATGAATATGGCTTCTCCCCTGTGTGAATTTTCTGATGTTTAACAAGATTTGATTTGTGAGGAAAACATTTCCCACATTCTGGGCATGAATATGGCTTCTCCCCTGTGTGAATTCTCTGATGTATAACAAGATTTGATTTGTGAGAAAAACATTTCCCACATTCTGGGCATGAATATGGCTTCTCCCCTGTGTGAGTTTTCTGATGTTTAACAAGATATGATTTAGAGATAAAACACTTCCCACATTCTGAGCATGAAAATGGTTTCTCCCCTGTGTGAGTTCTTTGATGTGTAACAAGGTCTGATTTAGAGAAAAAAATATTTTCCACATTCTGGGCATGAATATGGCTTCTCCCCTGTGTGAGTTCTCTGATGTCTAACAAGGTGTGATTTACTGATAAAACATTTCCCACATTCTAGGCATGAATATGGCTTCTCTCCTGTGTGAGTTCTCTGATGTATAACAAGTTTAGTTTTAGATCTAAAACACTTCCCACATTCTGAGCATGAAAATGGTTTCTCCCATGTGTGAGTTCTCTGATGTATAACAAGTTCTGATTTACAGATAAAACATTTCCCACATTCTAGGCATGAATATGGCTTCTCCCCTGTGTGAGTTCTCTGATGTATAACAAGTTCTGATTTACAGATAAAACATTTCCCACATTCTAGGCATGAATATGGCTTCTCCCCTGTGTGAGTTCTCTGATGTATAACAAGTTCTGATTTACAGATAAAACATTTTCCACATTCTGGGCATAAATATGGCTTCTCTCCTGTGTGAGTTCTCTGATGTATAACACCCCTCTTACGACTTTTATTTTGCTTAACAGACTGTGATGAATTAGAAGAAAGATCTTTCTCCTGAAGGGCTGAGGGTATATCTGGTGTAATGGCATGTTCTTCATATGGATCTTGTGTGATACCATGATCCTCTGCTTTATAATCTGTAGATATCAGATGTCCCTCTGAGCTCCTGGTACAGACATCTGACAAGAAGAAAACTGATGTTACTATTTTTGAATAACATAACCTTATAAGTATATTCCCCACTGAGCTGCCGCTGCCTGAGACACTTTAGACCGTGTGAAGAAGTGAAGTCAGTGGTACAGGCAGCAAACGACGGCAGCGCGGCCTACTTCATTAGTACTCACTGTGCTGAGACGGAGGTCAGTGATAGTGAATAGTAATGAAGCGGGGCAGGAGACGTCAACACTGCTCTAGGTCACTGTAGAGGTGAACACAATCCATGGCTGCTTAAATATGGCCACTTATGTGGAATAATACTGTAGGATGCCATAAATCTTACTGTATTACACCCATACAAACAATAGAATCCAAACCACTTCAGATGGATTTCCCAGCCCTAACTCACCGCGGATCTGCTGTCCCATACAGTATGTAGTATGGCTTGAAGAAGGGAATAGATGGGGGGCACCGAGCAGTCTGTGTAATCCTTAGGGGGGGTGATCCATTATTAGTGCACTGGATCAGCTCTAAAAATGGAAGTAAGAACACTCTTTCTCCAATGAGGTAGTGTTGACTCTTCCTCTAGGGTATATTTGATAGCAGCAGGAGCCTCTAATTCCCAATTGCAGGATGTAATAGTAAGGAGCACTGGATAGGCCAAATGGATGCCAATACGTGAGCCTTCTCTCTATGTTTCATAAGAAACATAAGAAACTTCTATAACATAGAGAGAAGGCTCACACATTGGCATCCATCTGACAAGAGGATCCTGCTCTGGTACCTTATCCCACTTAAAAAATGGGTGAAATAGCACGAAATGCGTTTTTGGCGTCGTATGTGATGGTTATGTTCTCAATAAACAAGTGTGTGTTTGAATACACCCAAGGTGAGCGCAGTGCCGTATTTTGTGATTGGCCTCCTCCACATAATGGGGGCACCACTTGGTCTGTGGAGGATGACTCAGCTTATGTATCCTCCATTTTAGATTTCACGGCCATGTGGACCATGCCTGTAGCCATTTTACATTCCTCTTTTGTCTAGAGAGCTCATCCCCCCACCACATGGCTTAAGGGGATGAGCCTCTCTTTTGTCTCTTATCCAATAGCCATGTGCCAGAACTATTTTACAACTTTGCCACCAATCATGTTATGTTAATTACAGTAACCCGACCTGTTCTTTGTCTACACTGTACTAAAAACCAAATGTTTCCCTCCATTAAAGCAGAACCCACTATATACACAATAGCTGTGCATATGTGTGTATCTCTCTCTCTGAGTTAGCTCATACATCAACTTTATGAATTTGGACTTCAATACGACGATACTTAGAGCGGATTGTGCTCACAGGTGTATCCAGTATGTAGTATGGGTCTGTGGAGTCACAAGGAAGCAGGGACTCCTAGCTTCATACATCACTAAGATACGGGGAGTCCTGGTGTGTGGACAGAGTTCGGGCTGGGAAATATGACTGATGTACAGACCAGATTTTCTAGTCCGGATTCCATAGTGTGATTGGGGTCTAAGGTGAGGCTTACACAGTGAAATTTGTAGAAGCCGCTTCAGGAATTCAGAAGAAGAATTTTTCTACCTTACCAAATCAGCCACCGAATCTCCATCACATTCCTTACTGGCCAGGCGGTATTTTCCACCTCCCATTTATTTCCATAGAGCTCTGAGGTGGAATCTGCCTGAAGATCGAGCAGGAGGATTATTTTTTCCGCTAGCTGAAATAATCTGCTATATAATTCTGGTAAATTCTTTCCCTTCACGAGTACTGACAGCCGGAGACGAAGAAATTTGCCTCGTTCACATAGATGTCAGGTCCATATTCCTGCTGTACGTTATATTCTATACTACATTTATTATCCCCTATAGCGGTATCACATTTATATTCATGTATTATTAGTATTTTAGCTGAATCCGGGAACAACAAATAGTCTAATAAATGACTGAATAGAATGAGTGACCCTTCTGTGCTTTATATAGTGGTGACTCCTCACCTGGGCGGTTACCTGTAGGAATGTCCTCCTCACACTCCTCATCACCACTCACATAGGGATCTTCCTTTATTGTCATAGATAGAGCATTAAAGTCCTTCAGATCTTTATCCTGATGGAAATGCTGTAATACAAATATTGGAAAGGTCAGCAGACAGGTGGAGAAGTCATGTCGAAATGTTTTAGATGTGGAGAAAAAAATCTTTTATCACCATAATGACCAAACATGACCTGACAGGAGGAGTTATCTGAGTGAAATAGCGGCAAATCTGAAGCTGGACATAGATATTAGATGACGGCTCAATGACAACTGCATGAACCTCATACATACAGTGGGGAAAAAAAAAGTATTTAGTCAGCCACCAATTGTGCAAGTTCTCCCACTTAAAAAGATGAGGCCGGCCTGTAATTGTCATCATAGGTAGACCTCAACTATGAGAGACAAAATGAGAAAACAAATCCAGAAAATCACATTGTCTGATTTTTTAAGAATTTATTTGCAAATTATGGTGGAAAATAAGTATTTGGTCACCTACAAACAAGCAAGATTTCTGTCTCTCACAGACCTGTAACGTCTTCTTTAAGAGGCTCCTCTGTCCTCCACTCATTCCCTGGAGTAATGGCTCCTGTATGACATTGTTATCAGTATAAAAGACTCCTGTCCACAACCTCAAACAGTCACACTCCAAACTCCACTATGGTGAAGACCAAAGAGCTGTGGAAGGACACCAGAGACAAAATGGTAGCCCTGCACCAGGCTGGGAAGACTGAATCTGCAATAGGCAAGCAGCTTGGTGTGAAGAAATCAACTGTGGGAGCAATAATTAGAAAATGGAAGACATACAAGACCACTGATAATCTCCCTCCATCAGGGGCTCCACGCAAGATCTCACCCCGTGGGGTCAAAATGATCACAAGAATGGTGAGCAAAAATCCCAGAACCACACGGGGGGGACCTAGTGAGTGACCTGCAGAAAGCTGGGACTAACGTAACAAAGGCTACCATCAGTAACACACTACGCCGCCAGGGACTCAGATCCTGCAGTGCCAGACGTGTCCTCCTGCTTAAGCCAGTACATATCCGGGCCCGTCTGAAGTTTGCCAGAGAGCATTTGGATGTTCCAGAAGAGTATTGGGAGAATGTCATATGGTCAGATGAAACCAAAGTAGAACTGTTTGGTAGAAACACAACTCGTGGTGTTTGGAGGAGAGTGAATGCTGAGTTGCATCCAAAGAACACCATACCTACTGTGAAGCATGGGGGGGCAACATCATGCTTTGGGGTTGTTTCTCTGCAAAGGGACCAGGACGACTGATCCGTGTACATGAAAGAATGAACGGGGCCATGTATGGTGAGATTTTGAGTGCAAACCTCCTTCCATCAGCAAGGGCATTGAAGATGAAACGTGGCTGGGTCTCTCAGCATGACAATGATCCCAAGCACACCGCCAGGGCAACGAAGGAGCGGCTTCGTAAGAAGCATTTCAAGGTCCTGGAGTGGCCTAGCCAGTCTCCAGATCTCAGCCCCATAGAAAACCTTTGGAGGGAGTTGAAAGTCCGTATTGCCCAGCGACAGCCCCAAAACATCCCTGCTCTAGAGGAGATCTGCATGGAGGAATGGGCCAACATACCAGCAACAGTGTGTGCCAACCTTGTGAGGACTTACAGAAAACGTTTGACCTCTGTCATTGCCAACAAAGGAGATAGAACAAAGTATTGAGACGAACTTTTGTTATTGACCAAATACTTATTTTCCACCATAATTTGCAAATAAATTCTTTAAAAAATCAGACAATGTGATTTTCTGGATTAGTTTTCTCATTTTGTCTCTCATAGTTGAGGTCTACCTATGATGTCAATTACAGGCCGGCGTCATCTTTTTAAGTGGGAGAACTTGCACAATTGGTGGCTGACTAAATAATTTTTTTCCCCGCTGTGTGTGTGTATATATATATATATATATATATATATATATATATATATATATATATATATATATATACAGTCATATGAAAATGTTTGGGTACCCCTATTAATCTTAATCATTTTTAGTTCTAAATATTTGGGTGTTTGCAACAGCCATTTCAATTTGATATCTCTAATAACTCATGGACACAGTAATATTTCAGGATTGAAATGAGGTTTATTGTACTAACAGAAAATGTGCAATATGCATTAAACCAAAATTTTTTAGATATGTTTTCTCATTTTGTCTCTTAAAGTTGAGGTCTACCTATGATGACAATTACAGGCCGGCCTCAGCTTTATAAGTGGGAGAATTTGCACCATTGGTGGCTAATTAAGGTCAGAAAGCTTGGTCTCAGTCGCAGGTCCTGGGTCTTGCAACAGGATAATAACCCAAAACACACAGCTAAAAACCCCCAAGAATGGCTAAGAGGAAAACATTGGACTATTCTGAAGTGGCCTTCTATGAGCCCTGACCTAAATCCTATTGAGCATCTTTGGAAGGAGCTGAAACATGGCGTCTGGAAAAGGCACCCTTCACACCCGAGACAACTGGAGCAGTTTGCTCATGAGGAGTGGCCAAAATACCTGCTGAGAGGTGCAGAAGTCTCATTGACAGTTACAGGAATCGTCTGATTGCAGGGATTGCCTCAAAAGGTTGTGCAACAAAGTATTAAGTTAAGGGAACCATCATTTCTGTCCAGGCCTGTTTCATGAGTTTTCTTTTATAAAAAATTCTGTTGAAGCCTGGTTGGAAAGCAATGTCTGACTTTCACTTGTTCATTTTCATTGAATTTTTATATATTATTACGTTTGTCAGATTCAAGTTATTTCTGTGACCATTGTGGGTTTTTCTTTCATTAAACGAGGGAGGGGACTAACAAGTTTGTCCACGTGTGTATACTTGGCATGGCTTGACGTGGTTCAGGATATTTCAATGGAGGAGATCAGATTCTACTTGATACATCCTGGGTTGCTTGTCTCTTGGGGAAATAACGAATTTAGTCTCTTGGTTCCTCATTCCAACCAGCAGCCTCCATCGCCAGAAGATTGTGACAACATGTAATGTCTATTGCCATCTTTATCCTCCATCTCCACCTCTCACTACACAAGTATAAAACATCTAATACTGCCGGATACAACAAGACTGACCACAAGGACTTCACAGCCCGTCTACACATCATAGGGAATATCTCCATCTACCTGATCATCCTGTGGAAGAAGAGGACTGGGACATCTCTCCGGTGTTGTCCTCTTACTGGATCTACCTGTAGGAAACACAGACAGGGACTGAATTCATTCTGTACATACAAATAATGGAAGTCCATGTGTATATAGTCATGTCTATTACCTGCTGATGTGAGGGGCTGGTGGTCCTCCATCATCACCTCCTTGTACAGATCCTTGTGTCCTTCTAAATACTCCCACTCCTCCATGGAGAAATAGACAGCGACATCCTGACACCTTATAGGAACCTGACAACACAATGATACAGTCATCACCCAGACCCCTCCAGTTACTGTATAATGTCCCAGCATTCCCAGCAGTGTCACCTCTCCAGTCAGCAGCTCCAGCATCTTGTTGGTGAGTTCTAGGATCTTCTGTCCATTGATCTCCTCCTGTATCAGGGGGTGAGGTGGAGACCCTGGGATTAGGCTCAGGGTTCCACCATATCCATCATAAACAGGAGCCTGACAGCGCCCACTAGAGGTCTTCTTCACTACTGTGTAATCCTGGTTATGGAGAGACACATTAATAAATATCACTACATACATGTGCAGAGTCCATCACCTCTCCAGTCATATCATCTGTTATTACTATAGATAAGAATGATGTAATGTGACATCATCAGAATCTCTCACCTCTCCAGTAAGCTGGTAGATGATCTCTAGGGTGAGATTTAATAGACTTTCCGCCATCTTGTTCCTGTGTCTTTCCATCCTTGATGGATCAGTCAGGAATATTCTCTTATATAGAAGATACTGAGAGGATTCTATATTGTAGGAACCTGAATGGAGAGAAGATGAGACAATGTAATCACTACACGGAATCCCATGTAATACATAGAACACTTATTATGAACACCAGGCGGGATCCACCTCAGATTTACAGAGATTTCTCTTGTCTTTTTGAACAGTTCTTGAAGAACCTGGTTGTGCCTCCTCTGAGCTTCAGCTCTTCTTCGTCTGCATTAAGACACCTTGACTGTACGTACAAGATGCCATTCAGTTCCGTACACTAGCAGCAGAGCTTGCGTGGAGCAACAAAGCCCTGGTGGTAACTTTTTGGGAAGGTCTTTCCAGCCGTATTAAAGATGAGTTGGCTGGTAGAGACCGAACAGCTGCCCTGGAGGTTTTGCCTTGGCTTATTGTATAGACCTACATTTCATAGAAGCTGCAGAGAAAGGAGGGGTCTGAGACTTGCCCCTTCCTCCCCGAGGCCTCTTCAGATCGTCACAATTTGACAATAGTAGTACAGTTTAGTACACGGTAAAGTACCACAGTATAGTACACAGTATAGTACACAGTACAAGTACCACAGTATAGTATAGTACACAGTATAGTACCACAGTATAGTACCACAGTATAGTACACAGCACAGTATAGTACACAGCACAGTATAGTACACAGAACAGTACACAGTATAGTACACAGTACAGTACACAGTACAGTACACAGTACAGTACACAGTACAGTACCACAGTATAGTACCACAGTATAGTACACAGTACAGTATACAGTATAGTACCACAGTATAGTACATAGTATAGTACACGGTACAGTACACGGTACAGTACACAGTATAGTACCGTACACAGTATAGTACCACAGTATAGTACACAGTATAGTACCACAGTATAGTACACAGTACAGTACCACAGTATAGTACCACAGTATAGTACACAGTATAGTACACAGTATAGTACCACAGTACAGCACACAGTATAGTACCACAGTACAGTACACAGACAAGAGGATCCTGCTCTGGTACCTTATCCCACTTAAAAAATGGGTGAAATAGCACGAAATGCGTTTTTGGCGTCGTATGTGATGGTTATGTTCTCAATAAACAAGTGTGTGTTTGAATAAACCCAAGGTGAGCGCAGTGCCGTATTTTGTGATTGGCCTCCTCCACATAATGGGGGCACCACTTGGTCTGTGGAGGATGACTCAGCTTATGTATCCTCCATTTTAGATTTCACGGCCATGTGGACCATGCCTGTAGCCATTTTACATTCCTCTTTTGTCTAGAGAGCTCATCCCCCCACCACATGGCTTAAGGGGATGAGCCTCTCTTTTGTCTCTTATCCAATAGCCATGTGCCAGAACTATTTTACAACTTTGCCACCAATCATGTTATGTTAATTACAGTAACCCGACCTGTTCTTTGTCTACACTGTACTAAAAACCAAATGTTTCCCTCCATTAAAGCAGAACCCACTATATACACAATAGCTGTGCATATGTGTGTATCTCTCTCTCTGAGTTAGCTCATACATCAACTTTATGAATTTGGACTTCAATACGACGATACTTAGAGCGGATTGTGCTCACAGGTGTATCCAGTATGTAGTATGGGTCTGTGGAGTCACAAGGAAGCAGGGACTCCTAGCTTCATACATCACTAAGATACGGGGAGTCCTGGTGTGTGGACAGAGTTCGGGCTGGGAAATATGACTGATGTACAGACCAGATTTCTAGTCCGGATTCCATAGTGTGATTGGGGTCTAAGGTGAGGTTTACACAGTGAAATTTGTAGAAGCTGCTTCAGGAATTCATTTGAAGAATTTTTCCGCTTTACCAAATCAGCCACCGAATCTCCATCACATTCCTTACTGGCCAGGCGGTATTTTCCACCTCCCATTTATTTCCATAGAGCTCTGAGGTGGAATCTGCCTGAAGATCGAGCAGGAGGATTATTTTTTCCGCTAGCTGAAATAATCTGCTATATAATTCTGGTAAATTCTTTCCCTTCACGAGTACTGACAGCCGGTGATAAAGAAATTTGCCTCGTTCACATAGATGTCAGGTCCATATTCCTGCTGTACGTTATATTCTATACTACATTTATTATCCCCTATAGCGGTATCACATTTATATTCATGTATTATTAGTATTTTAGCTGAATCCGGGAACAACAAATAGTCTAATAAATGACAGAATAGAATGAGTGACCCTTCTGTGCTTTATATAGTGGTGACTCCTCACCTGGGCGGTTACCTGTAGGAATGTCCTCCTCACACTCCTCATCACCACTCACATAGGGATCTTCCTTTATTGTCATAGATAGAGCATTAATGTCCTTCAGATCTTTATCCTGATGGAAATGCTGTAATACAAATATTATAAAGGTCAGCAGACAAATGGGGAAGTCATGTCGAAATGTTTTAGATGTGGATAAAAAAAATCTTTTATCACCATAATGAGTGAAATAGCGGCAAATCTGAAGCTGGACATAGATATTAGATGACGGCTCTATGACAACTGCATGAACCTCATATATATGTACACGTGGACAAAATTGTTGGTACCCCTCGCTTAATGAAATAAAAACCCACAATGGTCACAGATATAAAACTTAAAAAAGACAGAATGGAATTTGCCAAACTACATGTTGACAAGCCACAAAGCTTCTGGGAGAATGTCCTATGGACAGATGAGACAAAAATCGAAATATTTGGCAAGGCACATCAGCTCTATGTTCACAGACGGAAAAATGAAGCATATCTTGAAAAGAACACTGTCCCTACTGTGAAACATGGAGGAGGCTCTGTTATGTTCTGGGGCTGCTTTGCTGCATCTGGCACAGGGTGTCTTGAATCTGTGCAGGGTACAATGAAATCTCAAGACTATCAAGGGATTCTAGAGAGAAATGTGCTGCCCAGTTTCAGTAAGCTTGGTCTCCGTCACAGGTCATGGGTCTTGCAACAGGATAATAACCCAAAACACACAGCTAAAAACCCCCAAGAATGGCTAAGAGGAAAACATTGGACTATTCTGAAGTGGCCTTCTATGAGCCCTGACCTAAATCCTATTGAGCATCTTTGGAAGGAGCTGAAACATGGTGTCTGGAAAAGGCACCCTTCACACCCGAGACAACTGGAGCAGTTTGCTCATGAGGAGTGGCCAAAATACCTGCTGAGAGGTGCAGAAGTCTCATTGACAGTTACAGGAATCGTCTGATTGCAGGGATTGCCTCAAAAGGTTGTGCAACAAAGTATTAAGTTAAGGGTACCATCATTTCTGTCCAGGCCTGTTTCATGAGTTTTCTTTTATAAAAAATTCTGTTGAAGCCTGGTTGGAAAGCAATGTCTGACTTTCACTTGTTCATGTTCATTGAATTTTTATATATTATTACGTTTGTCAGATTCAAGTTATTTCTGTGACCATTGTGGGTTTTTCTTTCATTAAACGAGGGAGGGGACTAACAAGTTTGTCCACGTGTGTATACTTGGCATGGCTTGACGTGGTTCAGGATATTTCAATGGAGGAGATCAGATTCTACTTGATACATCCTGGGTTGCTTGTCTCTTGGGGAAATAACGAATTTAGTCTCTTGGTTCCTCATTCCAACCAGCAGCCTCCATCGCCAGAAGATTGTGACAACATGTAATGTCTATTGCCAGCTTTATCCTCCACCTCCACCTCTCATTACACAAGTATAAAACATATAATACTGACGGATACAACAAGACTGACCACAAGGACTTCACAGCCCGTCTACACATCATAGGGAATATCTCCATCTACCTGATCATCCTGTGGAAGAAGAGGACTGGGACATCTCTCCGGTGTTGTCCTCTTACTGGATCTACCTGTAGGAAACACAGACAGGGACTGAATTCATTCTGTACATACAAATAATGGAAGTCCATGTGTATATAGTCATGTCTATTACCTGCTGATGTGAGGGGCTGGTGGTCCTCCATCATCACCTCCTTGTACAGATCCTTGTGTCCTTCTAAATACTCCCACTCCTCCATGGAGAAATAGACAGCGACATCCTGACACCTTATAGGAACCTGACAACACAATGATACAGTCATCACCCAGACCCCTCCAGTTACTGTATAATGTCCCAGCATTCCCAGCAGTGTCACCTCTCCAGTCAGCAGCTCCAGCATCTTGTTGGTGAGTTCTAGGATCTTCTGTCCATTGATCTCCTCCTGTATCAGGGGGTGAGGTGGAGGCCCCGGGATTGGGCTCAGGGTTGCTCCATATCCTTCATACACAGGAGCCTGACAGCGCCCACTAGAGGTCTTCTTCACTACTATGTAATCCTGGTTATGGGGAGACACATTAATAAATATCACTACATACATGTCCAGAGTCCATCACCTCTCCAGTCATATCATCTGTTATTACTATAGATAAGAATGATGTAATGTGACATCATCAGAATCTCTCACCTCTCCAGTAAGCTGGTAGATGATCTCTAGGGTGAGATTTAATAGACTTTCCGCCATCTTGTTCCTGTCTCTTTCCATCCTTGATGGATCAGTCAGGAATATTCTCTTATATAGAAGATACTGAGAGGATTCTATATTGTAGGAACCTGAATGGAGAGAAGATGAGACAATGTAATCACTACACGGAATCCCATGTAATACATAGAACACTTATTATGAACACCAGACGGGATCCACCTCAGATTTACAGAGATTTCTCTTGACTTTTTGAACAGTTCTTGAAGAACCAGGTTGTGCCTCCTCTGAGCTTCAGCTCTTCTTCCTCTGCATTAAGACACCTTGACTGTACGTACAAGATGCCACTCAGTTCCGTACACTAGCAGCAGAGCTTGCGTGGAGCAACAAAGCCCTGGTGGTAACTTTTTGGGAAGGTCTTTCCAGCCGTATTAAAGATGAGTTGGCTGGTAGAGACCGAACAGATGCCCTGGAGGTTTTGCCTTGGCTTATTGTATAGACCTACATTTCATAGAAGCTGCAGAGAAAGGAGGGGTCTGAGACTTGCCCCTTCCTCCCCGAGGCCTCTTCAGATCGTCACAATTTGACAATAGTAGTACAGTTTAGTACACGGTAAAGTACCACAGTATAGTACACAGTATAGTACACAGTACAAGTACCACAGTATAGTATAGTACACAGTATAGTACCACAGTACAGTACACAGTATAGTACCACAGTATAGTACCACAGTATAGTACCACAGTATAGTACACAGAATAGTACACAATATAGTTCCACAGTATAGTACACAGTATAGTACACAGTACAGTACACAGTATAGTACCACAGTATAGTACACAGTATAGTACACAGTACAGTACACAGTACAGTACAGTATAGTACCACAGTATAGTACAGTACACAGTATAGTACCACAGTATAGTACACAGTATAGTACCACAGTACAGTACACAGTATAGTACCACAGTATAGTACACAGTATAGTACCACAGTACAGTACACAGTATAGTACCACAGTATAGTACACAGTATAGTACCACAGTATAGTACCACAGTACAGTACACAGTATAGTACCACAGTATAGTACACAGTATAGTACCACAGTATAGTACACAGTATAGTACACAGTATAGTACACAGTACAGTACACAGTACAGTACACAGTATAGTACCACAGTATAGTACCACAGTATAGTACCACAGTATAGTACCACAGTATAGTACACAGTATAGTACCACAGTATAGTACACAGCACAGTACACAGTATAATACCACAGTATAGTACATAGTATAGTACCACAGAACGGTACCAGAGCATAGTACACAGTAAAGTACCACAGTATAATACACAGAACAGTAGCACACAGTATAGCACCACAGTATAGTACATAGTATAGCTACCTCCTGTGTCACCCCCGCTACCTCCTGTGTCACCCCCTCTACCTCCTGTGTCACCCCCTGCTACCTCCTGTGTCACCCCCTGCTACCTCCTGTGTCACCCCCCCTCTACCTCCTGTGTCACCCCCGCTACCTCCTGTGTCACCCCCCGCTACCTCCTGTGTCACCCCCTCTACCTCCTGTGTCACCCCCGCTACCTCCTGTGTCACCCCCGCTACCTCCTGTGTCACCCCCCCGCTACCTCCTGTGTCACCCCCTCCTACCTCCTGTGTCACCCCCTCTACCTCCTGTGTCACCCCCTGCTACCCCCGTGTCACCCCCTCTACCTCCGTGTCACCCCCTCTACCCCCGTGTCACCCCCGCTACCTCCTGTGTCAACCCCCCTCTACCTCCTGTGTCACCCCCCGCTACCTCCTGTGTCACCCCCTCTACCTCCTGTGTCACCCCCTCTACTTCCTGTGTCACCCCCTCTACCTCCTGTGTCACCCCCTCTACCTCCTGTGTCACCCCCTCTACCTCCTGTGTCACCCCCTCTACCTCCTGTGTCACCCCCCCGCTACCTCCTGTGTCACCCCCGCTACCTCCTGTGTCACCCCCTCTACCTCCTGTGTCACCCCCGCTACCTCCTGTGTCACCCCCTGCTACCTCCTGTGTCACCCTCTGCAACCTCAGATGTCAGGGGTCCAATTGGGAAGGTCAGGGGCCGGGCCCGTCAGCATCCCGATCGGGCCCCTGACCAATGCATTTGCATTGGCAAAATGAGGACTAATAGCATACCTCCCAAACGTCCTGGATTCGGCAGGACAGTCTGGGTCCTGTTCGGCGGTCCCTGTCAGCAGGAGACATGTCCCGAATACAACTCATCTGCGTCCAGAGAGGACGCAGATGAGTTGAATACAGCGATGAAGCAGGAGCCATCCGCGGACAGCCCCCGCTTCATCACTGTGCTCCTGTATGCACCAGCCCTAGGAGTTGTACATATGATATGATGACGTCACTCACATCGCGCCTGTAGCTCCCTCAACAGTCTGGAGAGGCAGACCTTAGACAGAGCAGCAGGGGAGCGAGGAGAGGTGAGTATCAGTGTTTTATTATGTTAAACTGTGGGGGCAGATGGAGGGGGCAGATAGCGCATGACATTAAACTGGGGGCAGGTTGGGAGGGGACATTAATCTGGGGGCAGAAGTCAGGGAGGAGACAACAAAACAAAACATACCTGTCCTCAGCGTTCGCCACCACTGACAAGTCCAGCACAAACCGCATGTTTGCCGGTGGAAGCGCCTTTGCCACACATGAGTGCTGAGGCCAATCAGTGACCACAGGAAAGGAACTGATGATGTCACTTACATATGTCACTAGTTCCTTTCTTGTGGCCATGGATTGGCCTCAGCAGTCAGGTGCAGTGCAGAACTTCTGCCGGAAAAGGAACAGCACATGCTGGACCGGACAGTGGCGGCAGACACTGGTGTCAGGTGAGTAGGACTTTTTTTTTTTTTTTTAAATGTTGTACCTTCCTCGGTATCCTCTCTAAAATTCCTGGAAACCCCTTTAAAGATTTAAAGAAGTTGTCCAGAACAGGGGAGGTGAAAAAAAAACCCATACTCACCTGTCCCGGTGCTCTGCTGTCCTCCCAGGGTGGTCCAGTCCTGCAGTTCGGCTCCTTTCTAGCTGTGGAATTTGTCGCCGGCTGTGACGTTCCCTCAGCGGTCACGTGTGGCGGGTACAACAACAGAGCAGCAGGACCGGAGTGCGCAGGGAGGCACTGGAGCATCGGGGACAGGTGAGTATGTTTGTTTTTTTTCACCACCCCCCGGCCGATTTAAAAAATAATATTTGAGTCCATTTTTGCCTGGACAACCCCTTTAAGGGGATATGCAGGAGTACTATTATTATTAGGAGAACACAAGGGGCTTTATTAATTGATGGGCACTCTTAATTTAAAGGTTTAAACTTTTAATGCAGACAGCAGGGGAGGGTTATAATGAATCTTCCCCTCCTTACCGTCACTGGGTTGGCTGTCACCTTGTATGTATACAGAGCAGCTGCAGCATGGGCAGCCAAACACCGTATACTGCTGTACTGCTGAGCACAGGGATTGGCTGTAGCCGTCCTGTTAACATGATGTCACTGCTGCAGCCGCTCCGTATACAGAGCAGTGAAGGTGACAGGCGGCCCAGCAGAGGAACAGAAGGGAGGATACAGGTAACTGATAGCGCATTTTTATTTTATAACTCTCCCCTGCTGCATACATGTGACCGATTAGTCAGAGACGTCACCTGTAAATCACGGAATGTTACTGCCCTGTATACACCTAAATGGTCTGCAGAGCCCTGTGTAGAGTCGCTATATACTACTACTACTACTGTATAGTGATAATATTGGTATAACTTGGGTTGGGGGCTCACTTGGACATGTTTGCGCCCCCTGTGCCGCACCCCTAGCTATGCCACTGACGTACTGACGCTGTGCGGAGCGGCGGTTTCTGCATAGGAGCCCAGACCAGTAGTATGAAAGGTAAGTACAACGTAACTACGCAAACAAAACATTTCCCCCTATTTTGTCCCCAAATCTTTCAATTTCACTGACCACTATGATAACTACAACCCCCAGCAACTCCAAATGCTCTGGGTCTGTTGAGAGTTGGGTCTGAGAATAGGCCATAAAAAACATTAACCCTGGACAACCCCTTTAATATGCCCCACACAGTTTAATGCCCCCCCACAGGATGTCAGCCCCCATCACTGCTCCCACACAATATAATGGCCACACACACAGTATGGGGGACCAGTGAAGAGCCCACTGTATGGGGGGACCAGTGAAGTGACCATAGAAAAATTTGGCCCAAACAACCCCTTAAAAGAGGTTGTCCATAAACTGGAGCGACCCCTGTGTCGGCCGCCAGGGAGGTGTAAAAAAAACAAAAAACAAAACACTCACCTGTCCCCAGCACCCCGTTGTCCCCTGCCTGTCTGTTCGGTCTCATGGCGGCGCCTCATTTCTGGAAATCCTGTACCTAATTGGTCTTAGCGGTCACATGACGTGCAGGACTCCCAGCAAGAAGAACGAGTCTGAATGAACACTGACAGCAGACAATGGAGTGCCAGGGACAGGTGAGTATGCTTTATTATTTATTTATTGTACACCTCCTACAGATGGCCTGTCCTTAGGATAGGCCATCAGTATTACATCTGCGATGATACAATAGCCAGGACCTCTGCAGATCAGCTTTTCCAGGACAGTGCGGCTACAGGTAAGGTAACAATTCCAGGAGCCAGGCTGTTCACTTCCCATAGAGAGTGTAGCAGTAGGTTTAGGTAGTGCAGTGGTGCACATGGTATGGCGGGTGAGCTGCATGGCTCCCAACATGTTTCGGAACTGCTGATCTGCAGGGGTTCTGATGGTGGGCCTCTAGAAGCAATTCCATTGGTGGGCCCTAGACATCCAAGTCTGACACTGTATACAGCTACGGGTACATACACT
Organism: Leptodactylus fallax; assembly: GCA_947044405.1. Classification (NCBI taxonomy): domain Eukaryota; kingdom Metazoa; phylum Chordata; class Amphibia; order Anura; family Leptodactylidae; genus Leptodactylus; species Leptodactylus fallax. The sequence continues at coordinate 1,509,097 of CAMRHE010000179.1, read as the reverse complement.
GTATATACAGCTACAGGTACATACACTGTATATACAGCTACAGGTACATACACTATATATACAGCTACAGGTACATACACTATATATACAGCTACAGGTACATACACTATATATACAGCTACAGGTACATACACTATATATACAGCTACAGGTACATACACTATATATACAGCTACCGGTACATACACTATATATACAGGTACAGGTACATACACTATATATACAGCTACAGGTACATACACTATATATACAGCTACCGGTACATACACTATATATACAGGTACGTACACTATATATACAGCTACAGGTACATACACTATATATACAGCTACCGGTACATACACTATATATACAGCTACCGGTACATACACTATATATACAGCTACAGGTACATACACTATATATACAGCTACAGGTACATACACTATATATACAACTACCGGTACATACACTATATACAGCTACAGGTACATACACTATATATACAGCTACAGGTACATACACTATATATACAGCTACCGGTACATACAGTATATATACAGCTACAGGTACATACACTATATATACAGCTACCGGTACATACACTATATATACAGCTACCGGTACATACACTATATATACAGCTACAGGTACATACACTATATATACAGCTACCGGTACATACACTATATATACAGCTACAGGTACATACACTATATATACAGCTACAGGTACATACACTATATATACAGCTACCGGTACATACACTATATATACAGCTACAGGTACATACACTATATATACAGCTACCGGTACATACAGTATATATACAGCTACCGGTACATACACTATATATACAGCTACAGGTACATACACTATATATACAGCTACAGGTACATACACTATATATACAGCTACAGGTACATACACTATATATACAGCTACAGGTACATACACTATATATACAGCTACAGGTACATACACTGTATATACAGCTACCGGTACATACACTATATATACAGCTACCGGTACATACACTATATATACAGCTACAGGTACATACACTATATATACAGCTACAGGTACATACACTATATATACAGCTACAGGTACATACACTATATATACAGCTACCGGTACATACACTATATATACAGCTACAGGTACATACACTATATATACAGCTACAGGTACATACACTATATATACAGCTACCGGTACATACACTATATATACAGCTACCGGTACATACACTATATATACAGCTACAGGTACATACACTATATATACAGCTACCGGTACATACACTATATATACAGGTACATACACTATATATACAGCTACAGGTACATACACTATATATACAGGTACATACACTATATATACAGCTACAGGTACATACACTATATATACAGCTACCGGTACATACACTATATATACAGCTACCGGTACATACACTATATATACAGCTACCGGTACATACACTATATATACAGGTACATACACTATATATACAGCTACAGGTACATACACTATATATACAGGTACATACACTATATATATACAGCTACAGGTACATACACTATATATACAGCTACAGGTACATAGACTGTATATACAGCTACAGGTACATACACTATATATACAGCTACAGGTACATACACTATATATACAGCTACAGGTACATACACTATATATACAGCTACCGGTACATACACTATATATACAGCTACCGGTACATACACTATATATACAGCTACAGGTACATACACTATATATACAGCTACCGGTACATACACTATATATACAGCTACAGGTACATACACTATATATATACAGCTACAGGTACATACACTATATATACAGATACCGGTACATACACTATATATACAGCTACAGGTACATACACTATATATACAGCTACAGGTACATACACTATATATACAGCTACCGGTACATACACTATATATACAGCTACAGGTACATACACTATATATACAGCTACAAGTACATACACTGTTGTGAAGGATCCGGGTTTTAAGCAAGGACCGCACCTGGCTTACCTAAGATCGCTTCGATTACCTCACACCCACTTTCCGTGAGTGAGGCGGGTCAACAGAGTATAATACGCCAGATGCGCCTTCTAAATTTTATATACTTATTAACCCCTAAATGGGTCGGCACTAGACACTTAACACATACATAGAATACATGCATTGATTAACAAGGAGATACAAGTGAAAACAGCATAACATGGTATATAAAATAAAAATGGGGATAAAAGAAAGAAAAGAATATATATTACCAACACCAGCTTGTGCAGGTATCTCGGACTTCCAAGGGCTAGCCAGTGCACTTTCTTATGGGACGACCAGCAGCAGACCACCTTAGCAGGGTAAAATGGCTGAAGACCATGTACTGTCTGAGTGCTTTGCTTTTCTGTGTTCCCTGCCCCCAACCAGAGTGATGTCACGGGGGGAGGGAAGTTACACCTACAAGCATGGAGCCTCTGAACTCTAAAATCGTTCTATACGTACGTATACAGGTACATACACTATATATACAGCTACAGGTACATACACTATATATACAGCTACCGGTACATACACTATATATACAGCTACCGATACATACACTATATATACAGGTACATACACTGTATATACAGCTACAGGTACATACACTGTATATACAGCTACAGGTACATACACTATATATACAGCTACAGGTACATACACTATATATACAGCTACAGGTACATACACTATATATACAGCTACCGGTACATACACTATATATACAGCTACAGGTACATACACTATATATACTGCTACCGGTACATACACTATATATATATACAGCTACAGGTACATACACTATATATACAGCTACCGGTACATACACTATATATACAGCTACCGGTACATACACTATATATACAGCTACCGGTACATACACTATATATACAGCTACAGGTACATACACTATATATACAGCTACCGGTACATACACTATATATACAGCTACCGGTACATACACTATATATACAGCTACCGGTACATACACTATATATACAGCTACCGGTACATACACTATATATACAGCTACAGGTACATACACTATATATACAGCTACAGGTACATACACTATATATACAGCTACCGGTACATACACTATATATACAGCTACCGGTACATACACTATATATACAGCTACAGGTACATACACTATATATACAGCTACCGATACATACACTATATATACAGCTACAGGTACATACACTATATATACAGCTACAGGTACATACACTATATATACAGCTACAGGTACATACACTATATATACAGCTACAGGTACATACACTATATATACAGCTACCGGTACATACACTATATATACAGCTACAGGTACATACACTATATATACAGCTACAGGTACATACACTATATATACAGCTACAGGTACATACACTATATATACAGCTACAGGTACATACACTATATATACAGCTACCGGTACATACACTATATATACAGATACCGGTACATACACTATATATACAGGTACATACACTATATATACAGCTACAGGTACATACACTGTATATACAGCTACAGGTACATACACTATATATACAGCTACAGGTACATACACTATATATATACAGCTACAGGTACATACACTATATATACAGATACCGGTACATACACTATATATACAGCTACAGGTACATACACTATATATACAGCTACAGGTACATACACTATATATATACAGCTACAGGTACATACACTATATATACAGATACCGGTACATACACTATATATACAGATACCGGTACATACACTATATATACAGCTACAGGTACATACACTGTTGTGAAGGATCCGGGTTTTAAGCAAGGACCGCGCCTGGCTTACCTAAGATCGCTTCGATTACCTCACACCCACTTTCCGTGAGTGAGGCGGGTCAACAGAGTATAATACGCCAGATGCGCCTTCTAAATTTTATATATTTATTAACCCCTAAATGGGTCGGCACTAGACACTTAACACATACATAGAATACATGCATTGATTAACAAGGAGATACAATTGAAAACAGCATAACATGGTATATAAAATAAAAATGGGGATAAAAGAAAGAAAAGAATATATATTACCAACACCAGCTTGTGCAGGTATCTCGGACTTCCAAGGGCTAGCCAGTGCACTTTCTTATGGGACGACCAGCAGCAGACCACCTTAGCAGGGTAAAATGGCTGAAGACCATGTACTGTCTGAGTGCTTTGCTTTTGTGTGTTCCCTGCCCCCAACCAGAGTGATGTCACGGGGGGAGGGAAGTTACACCTACAAGCATGGAGCCTCTGAACTCTAAAATCGTTCTATACGTACGTATACAGGTACATACACTATATATACAGCTACAGGTACATACACTATATATACAGCTACCGGTACATACACTATATATACAGCTACCGGTACATACACTATATATACAGCTACAGGTACATACACTATATATACAGCTACAGGTACATACACTATATATACAGCTCCCGGTACATACACTATATATACAGCTACAGGTACATACACTATATATACAGCTACCGGTACATACACTATATATACAGCTACAGGTACATACACTATATATACAGCTACAGGTACATACACTATATATACAGCTACCGGAACATACACTATATATACAGCTACCGGTACATACACTATATATACAGCTACCGGTACATACACTATATATACAGCTACAGGTACATACACTATATATACAGCTACAGGTACATACACTATATATACAGCTACAGGTACATACACTATATATACAGCTACCGGTACATACACTGTATATACAGCTACCGGTACATACACTATATATACAGCTACAGGTACATACACTGTATATACAGCTACAGCTACATACACTATATTTACAGCTACAGGTACATACACTATATATACAGCTACAGGTACATACACTATATATACAGCTACAGGTACATACACTATATATACAGCTACCGGTACATACACTATATATACAGCTACAGGTACATACACTGTATATACAGCTACAGGTACATACACTATATATACAGCTACCGGTACATACACTATATATACAGGTACATACACTATATATATACAGCTACAGGTACATACACTATATATACAGCTACCGGTACATACACTATATATACAGCTACCGGTACATACACTATATATACAGCTACAGGTACATACACTATATTTACAGCTACAGGTACATACACTATATATACAGGTACATACACTATATATACAGCTACCGGTACATACACTATATATACAGCTACCGGTACATACACTATATATACAGCTACAGGTACATACACTATATATACAGCTACAGGTACATACACTGTATATACAGCTACAGGTACATACACTATATATACAGCTACCGGTACATACACTATATATACAGGTACATACACTATATATATACAGCTACAGGTACATACACTATATATACAGCTACCGGTACATACACTATATATACAGCTACCGGTACATACACTATATATACAGCTACAGGTACATACACTATATATATACAGCTACAGGTACATACACTATATATATACAGCTACCGGTACATACACTATATATACAGCTACCGGTACATACACTATATATACAGCTACAGGTACATACACTATATATACAGCTACAGGTACATACACTATATATATACAGCTACAGGTACATACACTATATATACAGCTACAGGTACATAGACTGTATATACAGCTACAGGTACATAGACTATATATACAGCTACAGGTACATACACTATATATACAGCTACCGGTACATACACTATATATACAGCTACAGGTACATACACTATATATACAGCTACAGGTACATACACTATATATACAGCTACAGGTACATACACTATATATACAGCTACAGGTACATACACTATATATACAGCTACAGGTACATACACTATATATACAGCTACCGGTACATACACTATATATACAGCTACCGGTACATACACTATATATACAGCTACAGGTACATACACTATATATACAGCTACCGGTACATACACTATATATACAGGTACATACACTATATATATACAGCTACAGGTACATACACTATATATACAGCTACCGGTACATACACTATATATACAGCTACAGGTACATACACTATATATACAGCTACAGGTACATACACTATATATACAGGTACATACACTATATATACAGGTACATACACTATATATACAGCTACCGGTACATACACTATATATACAGCTACCGGTACATACACTATATATACAGCTACAGGTACATACACTATATATACAGCTACAGGTACATACACTGTATATACAGCTACAGGTACATACACTATATATACAGCTACCGGTACATACACTATATATACAGGTACATACACTATATATATACAGCTACAGGTACATACACTATATATACAGCTACCGGTACATACACTATATATACAGCTACCGGTACATACACTATATATACAGCTACAGGTACATACACTATATATATACAGCTACAGGTACATACACTATATATATACAGCTACCGGTACATACACTATATATACAGCTACCGGTACATACACTATATATACAGCTACAGGTACATACACTATATATACAGCTACAGGTACATACACTATATATACAGCTACAGGTACATACACTATATATACAGCTACTGGTACATACACTATATATACAGCTACCGGTACATACACTATATATACAGCTACAGGTACATACACTATATATACAGCTACCGGTACATACACTATATATACAGCTACCGGTACATACACTATATATACAGCTACAGGTACATACACTATATATACAGCTACAGGTACATACACTATATATACAGCTACAGGTACATACACTATATATACAGCTACCGGTACATACACTATATATACAGCTACCGGTACATACACTATATATACAGCTACAGGTACATACACTATATATACAGCTACCGGTACATACACTATATATACAGGTACATACACTATATATATACAGCTACAGGTACATACACTATATATACAGCTACCGGTACATACACTATATATACAGCTACAGGTACATACACTATATATACAGGTACATACACTATATATACAGGTACATACACTATATATACAGCTACCGGTACATACACTATATATACAGCTACCGGTACATACACTATATATACAGCTACAGGTACATACACTATATATACAGCTACAGGTACATACACTGTATATACAGCTACAGGTACATACACTATATATACAGCTACCGGTACATACACTATATATACAGGTACATACACTATATATATACAGCTACCGGTACATACACTATATATACAGCTACCGGTACATACACTATATATACAGCTACCGGTACATACACTATATATACAGCTACAGGTACATACACTATATATATACAGCTACAGGTACATACACTATATATATACAGCTACCGGTACATACACTATATATACAGCTACCGGTACATACACTATATATACAGCTACAGGTACATACACTATATATACAGCTACAGGTACATACACTATATATACAGCTACCGGTACATACACTATATATACAGCTACCGGTACATACACTATATATACAGCTACAGGTACATACACTGTATATACAGCTACAGGTACATACACTATATATACAGCTACCGATATATACACTATATATACAGGTGTAAGAGACAGCCAATGTTGTCTTAAGCTTCATTTGTCTGTATAAACTGTTAATGTTGAATGTATTTCTGTGATTCTGTTCCTTTAAGACAGCAGCCATTGTAATTGTGACATGATGCTGGAGTGAGACCCCCCCCCTTTTATGTGAGCTTGCCTGTTCTGCAGACAGAGTGTGAGCAGAGAAGCAGGAAGTGACGAGACAGAGAGCAGCAGCCATCTTGGCAAGTGTTGTATTGAACTGGTGTGGAGATTTTTCTGTACAGCTAAGCTGTATCTTGGTCCAGAGACAAACAGAGTGTAAAGAGACAACAGGACTAGTGAGTCCACGTGAAAGGAACTGTGCTCAGTGGCTGATCAGTGAGACTGACATTGTGACTGTGTATATGGATACCACAGATAGAGACTCGCAGTGCTGTTGATGTACTGGACGGCACCTGCTAAATCCCGCTTTACATCCCAGCTCAGTGTATGGATTCGGCAGGACTGTCAGTGTGCTGAGTGGAATCTGCTGTTGGATTACATTGCATTCAGTTGGTTTCCCTGTCTGTTAAAGAGGACTTCATTTCTCCCAAGATCCTGATAACCGTGAGGAGAGGACGCTTCACTATAAAAGAAAGGACCGACTTTGGGCCCCACCGCGCGCTTCTACGGACTGTAAGCGGTCCACCTGGACCACTGGGGAAAAGGGGGTGCACCCAAATGTGAAGTCAGGGTCAGTTAGGGATAGTTTTGAGTATATTGTTCATTCAGTGTCCATACTGCAGAAGTGGACAGAGTAAAAGTAGAAACCATTGCAGAATTTGCCTTGAAATTGTTCATGCTATATTGTATATTTTGCTTGTCTTTAGCCCTGTCATTTTACCTTTAACTAGCCTTTATTAACTTATAGTAAATATATATTTTTTTTCTTGAACTACCGCGTGTGCGTTCATTTCTGGTTGCGGAGTCCAAACCACCTGCCTTGCTCTCGGTTCACACAGGTACATACACTGTATATACAGCTACAGGTACATACACTATATATACAGCTACAGGTACATACACTATATATACAGCTCCCGGTACATACACTATATATACAGCTACAGGTACATACACTATATATACAGGTACAGGTACATACACTATATATACAGCTACCGGTACATACACTATATATACAGCTACCGGTACATACACTATATATACAGCTACAGGTACATACACTATATATATACAGGTACATACACTGAATATACAGCTACCGGTACATACACTATATATACAGCTACCGGTACATACACTATATATACAGCTACCGGTACATACACTATATATACAGCTACCGGTACATACACTATATATACAGCTACAGGTACATACACTATATATATACAGCTACAGGTACATACACTGAATATACAGCTACCGGTACATACACTATATATACAGCTACCGGTACATACACTATATATACAGCTACCGGTACATACACTGTATATATAGCTACCGGTACATACACTATATATACAGCTACCGGTACATACACTATATATACAGCTACCGGTACATACACTATATATACAGCTACCGGTACATACACTATATATACAGCTACCGGTACATACACTATATATACAGCTACCGGTACATACACTATATATACAGCTACCGGTACATACACTGTATATATACAGCTACCGATACATACACTATATATACAGCTACAGGTACATACACTATATATACAGCTACAGGTACATACATTATATATACAGCTACCGGTACATACACTGTATATATACAGCTACCGGTACATACACTATATATACAGCTACCGGTACATACACTGTATATATACAGCTACCGGTACATACACTATATATACAGCTACCGGTACATACACTATATACAGTACAGACCAAAAGTTTGGACACACCTTCTCATTCCAAGAGTTTTCTGTATTTTCATGACTATAAAAATTGAAGATTCACACTGAAGGGATCAAAACTATGAATTAACACATGTGGAATTATATACTTAAAGGGGTATTCCCATGTACATAACCATTTTTAAATTTGTAGATAATTAAAAGTTAAACATTTTTGTAAATATAAATAATTAAATATTTTGCAGAGTTTTAAAGATTTTCGCTAAATATCTTGTAGTCACAGTCTTGTTGTGATCGGTTGGCAGTGGTTACGAACATGAATGCAGGACCTTTCTAAGGTCAGAAAATGAGCCATGATTTCCTTATTGTGGCCGGGATATCTTCTCCTACATGTAGTGTCCCTGCCTGATAACCCAGCTACAATAAGAAAATCATGGCTGTGTTTTTCACAAGTCCCAGACCATATAAAGTTTCTGCATTTGTGGCCGTATCCATTGGCAACTGATCAAGACTACAGGCTGTCACCATTTAGATAGTTAGGGAAAATCTTTAAAAAATCTCCAGAATTTTTAACTACTTATATTTGCAAAAATGTTTAACTTTTAATTATCTACAAATATAGATATGATTATGTTCATGGGAATACCCCTTTAACAAAAAAGTGTGAAACACTTGAAAATATGTCTTATATTCTAGGTTCTTCAAAGTAGCCACCTTTTGCTTTGATTACTGCTTTGCACACTGTTGGCATTCTCTTGATGAGCTTCAAGAGGTAGTCACCTGAAATGGTTTTCACTTCACAGGTGTGCCCTGTCAGGTTTAATAAGTGGGATTTCTTGCCTTATAAATGGGGTTGGGACCATCAGTTGTGTTGTTCAGAAGTCAGGTGGATACACAGCTGATAGTCCTACTGAATGGAGTGTTAGAATTTGTATTATGCCAAGAAAAACGAGTGGCCATCATTACTTTAAGAAATGAAGGTCAGTCAGTCCTAAAAATTGGGAAAACTTTTAAAGTGTCCCCAAGTGCAGTGGCCAAAACCATCAAGCACTACAAAGAAACTGGCTCACATGAGGACCGCCCCAGGAAAGGAAGACCAAGAGTCACCTCTGCTGCGGAGGATAAGTTCATCCGAGTCACCAGCCTCAGAAATCGCAGGTTAACAGCAGCTCAGATTAGAGACCAGGTCAATGCCACACAGAGTTCTAGCAGCAGACACATCTCTACAACAACTGTTAAGAGGAGACTGTGTGCAGCAGGCCTTCATGGTAAAATAGCTGCTAGGAAACCACTGCTAAGGACAGGCAACAAGCACAAGAGACTTGTTTGGGCTAAAGAACACAAGGAATGGACATTAGACCTGTGGAAATCTGTGCTTTGGTCTGATGAGTCCAAATTTGAGATCTTTGGTTCCAACCACCGTGTCTTTGTGCGACGCAGAAAAGGTGAACGAATGGACTCTACATGCCTGGTTCCCACCGTGAAGCATGGAGGAGGAGGTGTGATGGTGTGGGGGGGCTTTGCTGGTGACACTGTTGGGGATTTATTCAAAATTGAAGGAATACTGAACCAGCATGGTTACCACAGCATCTTGCTGCGGCATGCTATTCCATCCGGTTTGGGTTTAGTTGGACCATCATTTATTTTTCAACAGGACAATGACCCCAAACACACCTCCAGACTGTGTAAGGGCTATTTGACCAAGAAGGAGAGTGATGGGGTGCTACGCCAGTTGACCTGGCCTCCACAGTCACCAGACCTGAACCCAATCCAGATGGTTTGGGGTGAGCTGGACCGCAGAGTGAAGGCAAAAGGGCCAACAAGTGCGAAGCATCTCTGGGAACTCCTTCAAGACTGTTGGAAGACCATTTCAGGTGACTACCTCTTGAAGCTCATCAAGAGAATGCCAAGAGTGTGCAAAGCAGTAATCAAAGCAAAAGGTGGCTACTTTGAAGAACCTAGAATATAAGACATATTTTCAGTTGTTTCACACTTTTTTGTTAAGTATATAATTCCACATGTGTTAATTCATAGTTTTGATGCCTTCAGTGTGAATCTACAATTTTTATAGTCATGAAAATACAGAAAACTCTTGGAATGAGAAGATGTGTCCAAACGTTTGGTCTGTACTGTATATATATATATATATATCTCTTATATATTGTGACAGCTTGGGGAAATTAAACTCAAATGGTGGCTTTTCCTGGTCCAGACAGCGGTCGTCCGTGGTACTGGGCGCCGGAAAGATAGCTTTCAGACGGTCCGAGTGTAAATAAAAGTGGCTTTTATTCAGCTTAAACTGCAACGTAACAAAACAATAAATGCCTAGGCCGCCGTTAGGGCCCTAACTCACTTATAGAGCCCCTCACTAGCCTGACTCTTGCTCAGCTCTATCAAAGAGTCTCTGTGGGACCCAGCCTATCTCTCTTGTCCTAGCTGGTCCACTTGAGCAGCCGGACTAATGCTCCACTCAGTAATCTGTGCCGCTGGTCCACCACCTCCTGCTCCATGCAATATACTCCAGCCTTCTGGAGTTACACGCCACACCCTCAAAGGTGTGGCTGAAGGCCTTTTCAGGGCTGGGCCTGGGTCGCTCCACAGCGCCCTCTGGCTCACATACCTACAATATATAAAAATGAGTTTCTGTCTGTCTGTCTGTTCTTTATGCGAGACCAAACGACTGGACCGATCCTCACCAAATTTGGCACACATGTACATCAGGTGTCCGGGAATATTATAGACTGGGTCTCAGCTCTCTTGGACGTACCGTTCCTGAGATACAGTATTCCCAAAAAATGACCAGCATTAGTCTATACAAGCCTGCAAGTCTTTCACTCATATTCCAACTGCCATACACACGGTCACATGTCCCTTATCAGCCAATAAGAGCTCGCAGGCGCTTACTCTCCTCAGACACACAGGTTTCCATAGCAACCAAGCTATGTATGACCTGTATTAGTCAATAGCAGTTCACAGGACCTTAAATATTCAGTCATATCACGTTTATCAGCCAATATAAGTTCACATTTAATTTACCAGGTTTCCATAACAACACAGCCACAAATAGACTGTACCTATACTGGACTCAGTGGCGTAACTAGCAATGGCTGGGCCCCAAGGCGAACATTTGACATGGGACCCCCCCCCCCCCGCACAAACTGCATTCTTGCACACACTATTATTCCCCATAGTGGCCCCTGCATACACTATTAGGCCCCATAGTGGCCCTTGCACACAGTATTCTGCCCCATAGTGGCCCCTGCACACAGTATCATAGTGGCTCCTTCATATAGTATTATGCGCACTTCCCGCTACATCTTCAATGTTGGACCAGATGTCACGTGAGCCAGGCATGTATCGCAACACATAATGACGTCGGACTGGCCCACCAACATCTGGGACGCCACCAAGGAGGCCCGAAGCCTGCTGAAAAGACCCCAGAGTATAATGATAGCAGTGTTTGTGGGGTTCACGGCCCACAGGCCTTACTTACCAATCCCCGCTCCTGCTCACAGCCGCCTCTGCAGAAGGTGAAGTGCAGGCGGCCGTGAACAGTAGTGGGGATCGGAAAGTAAATAGGGCCCGTTACCTGCTGGTGTTAAAAAAAAAAAAAAAACAACATCAGAGGCCCGCCGGGTCCCCTAATGTCCCGGGCCCTGTGGCAGCCGCTACCACTGCTACCCCGGTATTTACGCCACTGACTGGACTGCCATACTGGATTTCAGCATTCTTATAAATTTAAACGTTTTTTAAACTACTCATGTCCCCTGCAGCAAAACGCATGGCTGCTGCTCGAGCTAATGAAAACTCTCAGCAGACCCAAGCCTGTCTCCAATCTGATAAGGTATGTTACAGACAACAGTGAGCTGCTGAAACTCCCCAGCAGACCCAAGCCCGTCTCCAATCTGACAAAGCATTGTCAGCCACATGCACACAGCTGCACTCCAGGTTTCAATAACAACCAAGCCATTTTTCTTCACTGCTGTAGGTCAGCTTTAAAGGGGCCGGGCGCTGTGGATGACACTGTTACACAAGGTCACATACACACAGCTTTACTCCAGGTTTTCCATAACAACCGATCGCAGGTTTTTCACTGATATCCAAACTGAGATGCACATGATAACATGACACATATGGACCAATGGAAAATCGCAGGTTCAGTCTTGACATACACACAGCTTTACACCAGGTTTCCATAGCAACCAAGCTATTTATGTCCTGCATGAGTCAATAGCAGTTCGCAGGTTCTTAAATATTCAGTCATATGACGTGTATTAGCCAATATAAGTTCACATATCATTTACCAGGTTTCCATAGCAACACAGCCATAAATAGACTATACCTATACTGGACTGCCATACTGGATGTCAAGTGCAAAACTGGCCAATTTTTATGGGGTCACTACACAAACAAAAAATAAAATATACCCGTGCGAAGCCGGGTCCTTCTGCTAGTACTCTATAATTTGGCATCACTTGGCAATCAGAGGTGACCCAGGTTGGTTCCGATAACAGAAGTCAATCAAGTTAGTAAACTTTTTCAGGGGTTATGTAACAATTTTCAAAAAAATATTTGTTCCCAGTTGTTAAGTGTGTTTTGCTGATTGTTTGTACCTTAAATGAATAGAAAAAAGTTATTATTCCCTGTAAACTTTGCTTTTGTGGTCAGCACAATGATATTTTGAAATTGATCTATTTTTAAGAATATTCGCAATATTTCAAGATACTTAAGAAGCTTCTGGAATTGTGAGAACTATCAAGAAGTTTCTAGAACTGCCCAGAATTATCTAGAACTTTCTGGGACTGTACAGAATTGTAGGTAGCTGTATAACTACAGTTATATAGGGCCACTATAGCCCTTCCTGAGAGACGGAGAGACAGGATCTAATTGATTGGGATTGCATAGTAAGTGGGCAATGGCCATCACAGACAAAGGGGAATTGACCTAGACAGACAGGTGTGAATTCAATATCTATACAGATTCTGATAACGACAGTATTCACACTTCACCCCACACCCATTACAGGAGGAGCTTAGGAATGTAAATGTATATATTGTGTGTTACTCTGGTACCGGGTGATCAATCTTGCTCTGCTGAATCCTCAGTACACTCTTGAACTTTAATACTGCATGGAATAAAGACCATTTTTATCAAGTTTGGAGAGACATCCTTTTTCCTTACAGTTCACAGCAACTTAGTCAATTTAGATGGCATCAAGAGGTTGCATACATCCAGCAGACGCATTTTGCTACGTATGTGGCCAGTTTATAAAGACAAGAGCGAAAAAGTACTCTGTGGAAGCATCTGCTAAGATGTGTGAGGCCTACAAAGCATACTTCGGCATGCCTGATGGTGACCAAGACAAACCATGGGCTCCTCATTTCACATGTAAGTGGATAAATGTTACTCTCTTAAATAGCAGATTAACTGTGTTAATATTGTAAATATCACTAGTCATTAGTGTGAAATAGGCCTAAATCAAATTCTCAATCCAAATATTATTTTGTTTGCTTATAGGTTGGTACAGGGGAGAGAAGAGAGCCATGCATTTTGCTATCCCAAGAATTTGGCGTGAACCGACTGATCACTCAACAAATTGCTACTTCTGCATGGTGGACCCTTCCAAACGTCGCACTGGCAAAAATGCACCGCCTGTAACGTATCCTGACATTCCGTCATCTATTGCCCCAGTACCACACTGCCCTGAACTTCCTGTACCAACACCTCCAGACAGAGCTACGCCACCTTCAAAAGAAAGCAGCAGGTCAGACATCGAGGAAGACGTTGAAGATCACGATTTCTCTTCATATGCAGATGAGGAGCGGAAGCCATACTACCCTAACCAAAAAGACCTCAACGATCTGATCAGAGACCTTGGTCTCACCAAGTCCAACGCTGAGCTTCTGACATCAAGGCTCAAGCAATGGAACTTATTAGATGAAAGCGTCCAAGTCACAGATCAAAGGAAGCGTCACCAAGTTTGTTTCATCTTCTTCAGTCATCAAGATGGACTGTGCTTCTGCAACAATGTGGCCGGTCTATTCGAGGCTATAGGTATCACCTGTAACCCGAATGAGTGGCGCCTCTTCATAGACAGCTCATGCAAGAGCCTCAAAGCCGTGCTGCTTCACAATGGGAAAAAGTATCCGTCTCTTCCTGTAGCTCACTCGGTGCACCTGAAAGAGGAATACACCAGTGTCAAGATGTTGCTAGGTGGTTTGAAGTATGATGAGTACGGCTGGGAAGTTATCGGAGATTTCAAAATGGTGTCATTCCTGATGGGCCTCCAAGGTGGTTTTACTAAGTATCCTTGCTTTATTTGCCTTTGGGACAGCCGGGATACTGAAGCGCACTACCACAGGCGGGACTGGCCTCAGCAGACAGAGTTCACTGTGGGGAAGAACAATGTAAAGTGGGAGCCACTGGTGGACCCACGCAAGGTGCTGATGTCACCACTACACATCAAGTTGGGGCTCATAAAACAATTTGTCAGGGCTCTAGATAAGGAGTCGAGAGCTTTCAGTTACCTCCAAGATCTTTTACCTAAGCTATCTGAAGCAAAGATCAAAGCTGGTGTCTTTGTCGGACCACAAATCAAGAAGATCATAGAGTGCAGGGAATTTCCCAAGAAGCTGAATAGGAAGGAGAGAGGAGCTTGGAACAGTTTTGTCACAGTGGTTCGCGGGTTCCTAGGCAATCATAAAGATGAAAACTATGTACAACTGGTTCAGACTCTGATAAAGAACTATGCTGCAATGGGCTGGAGGATGTCACTCAAAATCCATATCCTTGATGCTCATCTTCATAAGTTCAAAGAGAACATGGGAGCTTATTCAGAGGAGCAAGACGAGCGCTTTCACCAGGACATTATGAACTTTGAACGCCGTTACCAAGGACAATATAACGAAAACATGATGGGCGACTATATTTGGGGATTGATTCGTGAAACTGATTTGTAGTATCGTCGTAAATCTTCGAAAACCGCACACTTCTGAACAGTTTTTGGTAATCTGTGTAAATTTGCAATGCATATAGTGTTCTTAGTCTGACTGTATAAATGAGAAGATGCAAAATCGTCTGTTTCTATAGTAAAAATGCATAATTTTCGTTGCCGTGGTCACAAAAGCGAAGTTTATGATGAATGTAAGCAATTTTTAATTTGTTTTAGACATAAGCAATTGGAATCTAACATTTAAAAGCTGGGAACAAAATTTGTGTTACAAAATTTGTGTTTACATCTACAGTAGATAAAGACATCTTATATTTATTTATTGTCCTATGTGACCCACTATATGGAATGTGCATTGTGAAGTAGCAAATATATTCGGGGGCATCAAATGGAAACTCCTATAGTTAAAATCAAACAATCCATAGAAATGTGAGTTTGTATTTGTGTAAGTCACACATGAGGTTTGAGTGTCAGTGACAACTGCCAGGACATGAAGGCAATGATGGCTGAATAACAAGAATACAAAGTTGTTTAGGTGAAGAGATTTTCATGAATATTTTATAGAATTCATTTTCCAAAATATTCTTCATCTTTGTTTAATATTGACAAATGACAAATGTTTATCGGGGTAATTGGATTAAACCCTTAATGACGCCGGGTAGTTTGCACGTTAATGCTCGGCGACTTTTTTTGATATTTTCCTTCCCCACCTTTGTTACTTTCTGTGCACACAGCTATGTGAGGGCTTATTCTTTGTACTTTTATTTGCCACCATTTTGGGATACATATAATGTTTAGCTTTTATTTACCTTTTTGGGGGTCCATGTGAAATATCACACAATTCTATCATCTTTGTTTGCATTTTGTTGTTACGGCATTCACTCTGCATTATACATGACATGGCGGCTTTGTCCGGGGGTTCATTACGATTACAGCGATACCAGATTTATATCGGTTTTATTACATTTTACCACTTTTACAAATAAAACGTCACTTCGTGAAAATGAAGAATTTTCCTGGGGTCTCCGAATTCTGACACCGATAACTTTATTACTGTATTGTTGATAGAGATCTGTCAGGGTTCATTATTTGCAGGACAAGTTGTAGTTTCTATTGGTACCAATATTCAGTATATAGGACTTTCTGATTACTTTTTATTCTTATTTTGTGGGGAAAGCAAAGTGACCAAAATACGTTAATTTGCACATTGCGGTATTTATTTATTTGTTACGGCGTTCCACGTACGGCATGAATAATGCTATTTTTGGATAGTGGGGACTTGTGCGCACATGAAGATACCAAACATGTCTGTAATTTTTTACCTTTCTATTGTTTGTTTATTAGTGTGTATTGTAAACAATGTGCGCTGTTTTTTTTTTTGTTTGTTTTTTTTACTTTTTACATGCCCCACATGGGGGACTTGAAGCTCAGATCCCCTGTGCAACGTCCTGGAATACATAGTATTGAAGAATACGCACATTAGCTTTCTGGCTTTCACATTCAACGCAACATAAAATAACAGAGTAGAGCGTTAAGGGGTTAGATAACAGATTTTTTTTTCAGCTTAGCGAGGCTGTGAGACTGGTTATTGGGTGAGAAACAATAAAGTGCTTAAGGATCGGATATTTTTTCTGATTAGCAGAGTGCCCCATACTGTTTATTGGGTGTCTTAAAGAGGAGCTGTCACCTCACAGAAAATCCTAAATGCCATATATCATATTTACAGTCTGTCTACCCAATCAATGACTATAGCACCTGGAAGATCATGTGTAAACTAGCTCTGATTCTCCATGTGGGCGGGAACCTTTTAGAAAAACATAAGGTTACTGCCCAAATGGAGAATCAGAGATAATTTACCCCACTGAATATCACCCCCTTTCCTGGCCCCCATACAGTATAATGTCCCATATACACACACTATAATGTCCTAAAGTGACCCGTCCTCACAGTATAATGTCCCATACTGGCCCCTCCACATACAGTATAATGTTCCATAGCAACTTCCATACAGTATTATGTCCCATTGTGGCCCCAATGGTGTTCATGCAAATATCGCAAAACTTTTGGGTTCAGCAGAACCCTAATTTTTGGGGTACATCACTCATGAACTATTATGATATAGATAAGAGGCCCAGGTGAGGTGACAAACATAAAAACCAGTGGTACTCAACTCTCCTGGGTTCCGCCGCGGTCCTCTTCAATGACGTCACAAATGTGAGTTATACAGGCGTCATTATGCGTCGCAATGCCATCCTGACCCTCGTGGTGTCTGGATTATGGGATTTAGTATTTTGCACTTGGTGGAAATCCTCTTTACATAACAGAGATTTATTCAGATTAGTCCAGGCAGAATCAGCATTTTGCTGTTAGAACAGCAGTTTGTATGTACAGGAGCATCTCAATAAATGAGAATATCTGTGAAACGTTCCTTCATTTCAGTAATTCAGTAATACAATCCATAATCAGCGACTTCCATGATTGTATGTCCTACTGAACCAGACTGAGGGACCATTTAAAGGCTTAGGAAACCTTGGCAGGTGACACTGAATTTACAAGACTGAACTGAACTTACAATATTCTCATTTTCTTAGATTTGGGTTTTCATGACCTGTAATCCATAATCAACATTTACAGAAATAAAACACTTGAAATAGAAGACTCTGTGTGTAAAGAATCTAGAAAATATAGGAGGTCACATTATTAATTTAATTACTGAAAGAAATAAACGTTTCAAAGATATTCTAATTTATTGAGATGCAGCTGTATTTAATTAAATTAAATTAAAAAGCTATGTATTATTGTGTATGTTTTATTACTTATTCATACTAGTCATATCCAGTGGGGAAAAAAAGTATTTAGTCAGCCACCAATTGTGCAAGGTCTCCCACTTAAAAAGATGAGGCCGGCCTGTAATTGACATCATAGGTAGATCTCAACTATGAGAGACAAAATGAGAAAACAAATCCAGAAAATCACATTGTCTGATTTTTTAAGAATTTATTTGCAAATTATGGTGGAAAATAAGTATTTGGTCACCTACAAACAAACAAGATTTCTGGCTCTCACAGACCTGTAACTTCTTCTTTAAGAGGCTCCTCTGTCCTCCACTCATTACCTGGAGTAATGGCTCCTGTGTGACATTGTTATCAGTATAAAAGACCCCTGTCCACAACCTCAAACAGTCACACTCCAAACTCCACTATGGTGAAGACCAAAGAGCTGTGGAAGGACCAGAAACAAAATGGTAGACCTGCACCAGGCTGGGAAGACTGAATCTGCAATAGGCAAGCAGCTTGGTGTGAAGAAATCACCTGTGGGAGCAATAATTAGAAAATGGAAGACATACAAGACCACTGATAATCTCCCTCCATCAGGGGCTCCACGCAAGATCTCACCCCGTGGGGTCAAAATGATCACAAGAACGGTGAGCAAAAATCCCAGAACCACACAGGGGGACCTAGTGAGTGACCTGCAGAAAGCTGGGACTAACGTAACAAAGGCTACCGTCAGTAACACACTACACCGCCAGGGACTCAGATCCTGCAGTGCCAGACGTGTCCCCCTGCTTAAGCCAGTACATATCCGGGCCCGTCTGAAGTTTGCTAGAGAGCATTTGGATGTTCCAGAAGAGTATTGGGAGAATGTCATATGGTCAGATGTAACCAAAGTAGAACTGTTTGGTAGAAACACAACTCGTGGTGTTTGGAGGAGAGTGAATGCTGAGTTGCATCCAAAGAACACCATACCTACTGTGAAGAATGGGGGGGCAACATCATGTATGGGGCTGTTTCTCTGCAAAGGGACCAGGACGACTAATCCGTGTACATGAAAGAATGAATGGGGCCATGTATCGTGAGATTTTGAGTGCAAACCTCCTTCCATCAGCAAGGGCATTGAAGATGAAACGTGGCTGGGTCTTTCAGCATGACAATGATCCCAAGCACACCGCCAGGGCAACGAAGGAGCCGCTTCGTAAGAAGCATTTCAAGGTCCTGGAGTGGCCTAGCCAGTCTCCAGATCTCAACCCCATAGGAAACCTTTGGAGGGAGTTGAAAGTCCGTGTTGCCCAGTGACAGCCCCAAAACATCCCTGTACTAGAGGAGATCTGCATGGAGGAATGGGCCAACATACCAGCAACAGTGTGCGCCAACCTTGTGAAGACTTACAGAAAACGTTTGACCTCTGTCATTGCCAACAAAGGATATAGAACAAAGTATTTTAACCCCTTAACAAAAATACAAAACTTTGCAAAAAAAATTTTTTTTTCTAAAAGTGGCCCTATTCTAACACCGTAACTTTTTTATATTTCCGTGTATGGTGATGTATAGGGCGTCTTTTTTTTTTATGGGGTCAGGTGTACTTTTTACGTAGTTATACCATTTTGGAGAATGTCTATTGCTTTGATCACTTTTTATTCAAATTTTTAACTGAGGTGAAACAGCAAAAAAACAGCAGCTCAGCACTTTTGATTTTTTTTTTCCCCCTACGGTGTTCACAGTAGGGGGAAAAATATTTTTATAGGTTTGTAAACCAAGCTTGTTTGGATACAGGGATATCTAATGTGTTTCACAGTATTTTTTTTTATCTTTTATATGTTTATCTTTTTTTTTTTCTTTGGATTTTTTAGACCCTCCGGGTTTTGAATCACAAGGGGTCTTATTACTAATGCAGTGCAAAATATCAGCATTTGTATGACAGACTGTATAGAGCAGCCGGTCATACAAATCATAGCCAGACAAGCCTGGGAGCCTTCAATAGTCTCCCAGCTGTTATGGCAACAGAACGCCGGCCCTGAATCTCGTTCTGTACTATTACGGCAGATGTTGGGAAGGGGTTAAAGGGGTTTTTCATGGTCAAATTGATTTTCCATACTGATAACATATCCACAGCAGCCACCTGTATGTCGTGGAATGGGCCATTGAACTACTACTATTACTTGAATTGGAACGGTGCTGCATGCGCTCCCCCCGTACACTAGAACAGCTGATCTGTGCAGGGTCTGGGTTTAGTACCCAGCAAGACCACATATTGATGACCCACCTATCCTGTGAATAGATCATCAGTATGAAAAATCAATTTTGGGGCAAAAAGAACCCCTTTAATTGTTTTGGGATATCTTTGAACTCTCCATGTGCCATAAAATAAGATCTACATCAGGTATGAGCTTTCCATAGATTTCTGCTATGATTTCTCCCAATTTCTGGTGTACATTATAGTGAATTTGGCAGTCCACAGGTGACCACCTCCTCCACTAATCCCCACCCATTATTAAAATGTGGCCAAAGCCGCGGAAAATTCTAAGATGTTGCAACATTTTAAGCAAAAAAAGTCCATATGTTTACCAATAAAGTGTCACAAATCACTTAATCTGCCCCTATAGAACAATGTTTAATAATCCTAAATGAAGAAAAATTAAAAATTCTCTTACATAAAACTTTACAATATCTTACAAAAACAGAACAAACCACTAAAATATAATTGATACCTCCAGATCTGGAATGAGCTAAAAATGATCCTGATATTTATCATACAAGGTAAATGTCTCAAAAAGAACTGAAAATCACCAACAAAACGGGAATAAAAGGACATCAAACACTTGTGTGTACCTGAAAAGGCAACCGATGAAAACTACAAGTCATCCCACACACACCGAGCCCTCACACCGGGCACAATATACTGTGTGGGGGCCACAAGGAGGACATTATACTGTGTGAGGGCTACAACGAGGACATTATACTGGGTGAGGGCCACAAGGAGGACATTATACTGGGTGGGGGCCACAAAGAGGACATTATACTGTGTGGGGGCCACAAGGAGGACATTATACTGTGTGGGGGCCACAAGGAGGACATTATACTGGGTGGGGGCCACAAGGAGGACATTATACTGTTTGGGGGCCACAAGGAGGACATTATACTGGGTGGGGGCCACAAATAGACAAAAATGAAAAAAAGAGTTTTTCTAGCCCAAGAAAAAAAAAAACTCATTTAAAATAAATTAATTAATTAATAAAATCAAACTTTTAATTCCCATGAGGAGACATAAAACCTATGGATGGAATACAATGTACATTAACCCGTTTACGCATTTTAGGGCTTCTTCTCCTTAGCCATAGCATAGAATTCACAGCATATTGTTCACCATAAAATCCTTTTTCACAAACACTTGGGTGTTAATTCATGGCAGGTAAAGTAGGCACAAAACACGGTTGGGGGTAAAATCCCGGATCACAGTTACCAACCGTCTGATCTCAGTGAATATAATAATAATAATAATAATAATAATAATAATCCTTTAATAGTCCCACAATGGGGAAATTCAGTGTGTTACAGCAGCAAAGATAAGCAGATACAAATACAAAATGAACAGGAATGTTCCAAGGTGAGAGGCATTACATTGATAGTAGACAAGCGATACCTTTTAGAGGCTAACTGAGTATATTTATAAGTAAGCTTTCAAGAGTACTGTCTCTTCTTCAGACATGGTGTTATACAAGAACTGAAAATTCACAGATTATTTATACTCTATACACATGATCTTCAAAGGATTTTAGAGTCCTTAAAAAAAACCAAAACAAAATGCAATCTAAGTAGAGAAGTTATTTACAACAGGTCAAAAAACAATCTGGAAAGTTGTGGTGCGTGACAGAGGGATCTGTTGTCTGTTTGCTATCAGGTGGTGATTTGTGACCCTCACAGGTCATACATAGTGTGACATGATGCTGGCATGAATATTAAGTCCAAATTGCAGAGTTTGAAATTTTTGCATAAACTTGTATTCCGATTCTTTCCTTTCCTCCTGCGTCTTAAAATGTCCCATTAAAACTACAACCCGCAAATCTTTAATAGAGTGGTTTTCTCCGGAGAAATGTGCGGCCACTGGGAGATCTGTTCTGCTGTTATTAATATTGCATCTATGTGAGTTCATTCGCTGACTAAGTCTCTGCCCTGTTTCCCCCACATAGAGGCCTGTGGTGGGACATTGCACACACATTATGAGGTACACCACATTGGAAGACCTGCAGGAAAATGTCCCCCCAATTCTGTGCACCTGTTGTGACTGTGGGATAGGTACACTGTCAGCGGTGTGGATGTGCCTGCAGGTCATGCACCTTTTTTGTAGGCAAGGTGAGGTGCCATTTTCAGTTGGGGCCTTCAGGGCACTCCGGACAATAATACGCCTCAGGTTTGGTGGTTGTCGAAAGGAGAGGAGAGGGGGGACTGGAAATATGTCATTGAGTCTGTTGTCCCTATGTAGCACAGGTTGGAGCTCCTTGGCAATCCTTCGTAGGATCTCCAGCTGTGGGTTGTAGGTGACTACTAGGGGCACTCGGGCATCTTTCTGGGTCTCTCTATATGTGAGCAGACTGTCTCTGTTAATGGTTGCCGCTTTGTTTAATTGGTTGTCCGTCATTTTTGGTTTGTATCCCAATCGGAGAAATTTCATCCTCAGATCCTGGAGGTGCTTGTCCAGGTCTGCTTTGTCGGAGCAAATATGACTGTATCGTATAGCCTGGCTGTAGATAATTGATTGTCTTGTGTGCTTGGGGTGGAAGCTGTCGTTTCTCAGGTAGGCCAGTCTGTCTGTGGGTTTGTGGTATATTGATGTGAGTAGCCGGTGGTCTTTGATGTATATTGTGGTATCCAGAAAGTGGATTTCATTCCCTGAATAGCTAAGTTTAAGGTTGATGGTCGGGTGAAAGTCATTGAAGTCATTATGGAATTGAAGTAGGGCCTCCTCACCTGCAGTCCAGATGACAAGGATATCATCGATATAACGAAGGTAAATCATAGGTTTGGTGGCGCATGTTGATAAATATGTTCCTTCCAGTTCTGCCATAAAGAGATTTGCATACTGGGGTGCACATCTGGTCCCCATTGAAGTTCCCATTTGCTGTAGATATAGATCCTCTCCAAAGGTAAAATGGTTGTGGCTAAGGATTAATTGTATGAGCTGCGTTACTGGTTCTGTTGGGAGGTTTTGTTTCTCCAGGTGTACCCGATATGCTGCAACTCCATCCTTGTGGGGAATGTTGGTATACAGGGATTCCACATCCATGGTGGCCAAAATGGTACCCTCAGGTAGTGGGCCCAGGGCATTCAGTTTGTTAAGAAGGTCAGTGGTGTCCTGGATATAGCTTGGAGTATCCCTAACAAGGGGTTTTAGGAGATTTTACACCCAACCTGAGATGTTTTCTGTCAGTGTCCCAATGCCAGAAATGATAGGCCTCCCAGGGTTGCCATCTTTGTGTATCTTTGGGAGCATATAGAAGCAGCCCGGCCTGGGATCTTGTGGGATAAGTCCTTTTACCGGATTCTGGACCTGGATTGGAAACTCCTTGATCATACTCTTTAGTTCTTTCATATAGGCCTCTGTGGGATCACTTCCAAGTTACTCACATCAATATACCACAAACCTACAGACAGAACGGCCTACCTGAGAAACGACAGCTTCCACCCCAAGCACACAAGACAATCAATTATCTACAGCCAGGCTATACGATACAATCGTATTTGCTCCGACAAAGCAGACCTGGACAAGCACCTCCTGGATCTGAGGATGAAATTTCTCCGATTGGGATACAAACCAAAAGTGACGGACAACCAATTAAACAAAGCGGCAGCCATTAACAGAGACAGTCTGCTCACATATAGAGAGACCCAGAAAGATGCCCGAGTGCCCCTAGTTGTCACCTACAACCCACAGCTGGAAATCCTACGAAGGATTGCCAAGGAGCTCCAACCTGTGCTACATAGGGACAACAGACTCAAGGACATATTTCCAGTCCCCCCTCTCCTTTCCTTTCGACAACCACCAAACCTGAGGCGTATTATTGTCCGGAGTGCCCTGAAGGCCCCAACTGAAAATGGCACCTCACCTTGCCTACAAAAAAGGTGCATGACCTGCAAGCACATCCACACCGCTGACAGTGTACCTATCCCACAGTCACAACAGGTGCACAGAATTAGGGGGACATTTTCCTGCAGGTCTTCCAATGTGGTGTACCTCATAATGTGTGTGCAATGTCCCACCACAGGCCTCTATGTGGGGGAAACAGGGCAGAGACTTAGTCAACGAATGAACTCACATAGATGCAATATTAATAACAGTAGAACAGATCTCCCAGTGGCCGCACATTAAAGATTTGCGGGTTGTGGTTTTAATGGGACATTTTAAGACGCAGGAGGAAAGGAAAGAATCGGAATACAAGTTTATGCAAAAATTTCAAACTCTGCAATTTGGACTTAATATTCATGCCAGCTTCATGTCACACTATGTATGAACTGTGAGGGTCACAAATCACCACCTGATAGCAAACAGATAACAGATCCCTCTGTCACGCAGCACAACTTTCCAGATTGTTTTTTGACCTGTTGTAAATAACTTCTCTACTTAGATTGCATTTTGTTTTGGTTTTTTTAAGGACTCTAAAATCCTTTGAAGACCATGTATATAGAGTATAAATAATCTGTGAATTTTCAGTTCTTGTATAACACCATGTCTGAAGAAGAGAGCCAGTACTCTTGAAAGCTTACTTATAAATATACTCAGTTAGCCTCTAAAAGGTATCGCCTGATTTCTTCACTCTTCCACTACTTTCAATGGCTAACACGGTACAACATTATACTACTATTGATAGTAGACAGACAGATAGGAAGTAGCAGAGGAGGGGGGGGGATTTAACAGGCAGAGAGATATTTCAGTTCTCTGTGTGTAATGATCTCCGCTTAGGTCGGTGTTGGTTGTACAGCCTAACCGCGGTGGGGAGGAAAGACTTCCGATAGCGCTCCTTCTCACACCTAGGGTGGAGCAGTCGGTCACTGACAGTACTACCCAGCGCTATCACGGTCTCATGCATGGGATGGGACTTCTTCTTCCGCATGGAGCTCACCATGGACAGTATCCTTCTGTTACCCACCACCTGCACTGGGTCCAGTGGGCTCCCCAGGACAGAGCTGGCCCTTCTAATCAGCTTGTCAAGTTTATTCCTATCCCTGGTTGATATACTGCTCCCCCAGCAGGCCACGCCAAAGAAGATGGCTGATGCCACTACCCCCTGGACTCCAAAGGCTCTCAGCCTCCTAAGCAGGTAGAGCCTGCTGTGGCCCTTCCTGTACAGGACCTCCATATGATCTGCCCAGTCCAGCTTATCATTAAGGAACAAACCCAGGTACTTATAGGTCTTCACAATCTCAATGCCATTCCCCTGGATGTCCACTGGTTTAGGAGGGCATCTGCATTTATGGAAGTCCACCACCATCTCCTTGGTCTTCCCCACGTTAATCTTCAGGTGGTTCCGCTGGCACCAGTCCACAAAATCCCGGTTCAGTTCTCTGTACTCCCTGTCATCATCGTCTGTGATGAGACCTACTATTGCAGAGTCATCAGAATACTTCTGTAGGTAGCAGCTGGATGAGTTGTACCTAAAATCTGCAGTGTACAGTGTAAAGAGGAAAGGGGTGAGAGGTGGTGGTCCACTCCAGCAAGGCCCAGCTTGTCTCTCAGTAACCCGGGCTGTATGGTGTTAAAAGCACTATATACTCAAATATACTCAAAAGCAGCAACAAAACCGCAGCAAGAAAAGAACAGAAAACAGATCCTAGAACTAGATACAAGACGCCTTACTGACAGAGCCGACACAATAAAGGATATATAGAAAGTAAAAAAATAAAGCAATGAACAGATCGATCCATCTGCACTATAGCAATGTTATACAAAAGCAGCCAGATGAAAAAGACATAGAGATCACTAACGGAATTTGTTCATACCTGTTTTATGTTACTGAAAGTCCCCATGGCCATCTCGGGATTTATCAAAAACTCCAGAATATTATAATGCCCTTTATGTAAAAAATTCCAGAATCTGTGCCAGGAATAGTCCATGGCAGATCAGCCATGTAATGAAAAAGCAGGAAACCACAGTGATCATGTGACCTGAGACACGTGTCTGTGAGAACCTGATAGATATGAACGACACAACCTGAGATCAACCTTCTAGAAGATCGCTATCCAGCAGGCCTCAATCTCACATCACATTTATCTTATTTTTATTACAGAACACTTTTTTAATAACATTTTTTTTTTTGGTATTTCCGGGGGTGTGGCATGAGTTCAAGCGGCTTCTTCCCTTAAGAGCTCCACTCCGTGCCCTGATGTAACCGAGTGTTCTGCTGCTAAAAATGGGCAAGCCGATGGCCAGAAGATCAGCAGGGGATTCCCCTTCCTCCCTGCCACCGGAGGTTGCCATATCAAATTACTTTCTCCTGCTGAGAGAAACGCGGGTCCTCAGACAGCGAAGGCCGGTTTGGAAGCGCCGGCGCTGCCATCTTTGATCCTCCATGTGTGCTCTGCTGGCTCGCTGAGCGGTACCTCCGCTTCGCTGCAACATGTGAGGCAGCGCTCATCCTCTACTTCCTCCTCTGGGTCCTGCTCTCCTGTGCTGCTCCAGGCAGCCCAAACCACAGTAACACCGCCAGAACCTAATCCTGGACCTGCACCCAGCTCCACCTGACTTCTGAGTGCTCCTCTGGTGGGATCAGCGACAACATGGGCACTGCTGCTCTCCGATCCTCCAAATGCTGCTGGGGCCTATGGCGAGGCTGGGGGTTTGTCCCAGGGACTCCTTCTGACCCCTCCATCACTTAAGCCAGCAGGCTCCCAGCCCTCTGCTTGTGCCAGAGACTCTGAATGGGTGTTAGCCCCCTCTCTAAGAAGTCCCTATTCCGCTCCTACAGACCAGGACAGTGGTTCCCTGTGACCCCATCTTCCCCATCAGGCTCTGACTTATCATCTGGAGAGGAAGCAGTCCCCGCTGTCACCTGTAAGAAGAACCTGAGTGGCAATACTGCACCCGCTACTCGCCGTACTGAGGCACTTTCTTTTATATCTCACCTACCTCCGCCAGAGGAGACGGCACTCACTCTCCAGAAACATCCAGAACTACAGGCTCTACCTGCCTTAAGTAAAAGGGATGTGGACAGTCTAGCTACTGACCTGAAGCACGCATGGCGCCAGGACTTACAAGTGGTTAAATCTGACATTTCTGATCTGCAGCACAGGGTGGCTACTCTGGAACAGTTCCAGTCCTCAGTGACGGCCTCGCTCCACACCCTGCATCAGATCGCCGTAGTCTATACTTCTCACTACCGCAAACTCATCTCTCATATAGATGACATAGAGAACCACAACTGCTGGAATAATGCAATAATATATGGATTCGCATCTTCAACTCTCTCCTGGGCCGCTCTTCTGAGACTCTCATAGAAATGGACCGCGCACAACGCACCCTCCGACCTTGTAGCGCTGACCCTGCTAAACCCCGGGATGTCATTTGTGTTGGTATATACTACCTCTTGAAGCTCATCAAGAGAATGCCAAGAGTGTGCAAAGCAGTAATCAAAGCAAAAGGTGGCTACTTTGAAGAACCTAGAATATAAGACATATTTTCAGTTGTTTCACACTTTTTTGTTAAGTATATAATTCCACATGTGTTAATTCATAGTTTTGATGCCTTCAGTGTGAATCTACAATTTTTATAGTCATGAAAATACAGAAAACTCTTGGAATGAGAAGGTGTGTCCAAACTTTTGGTCTGTACTGTATATGCAACAGATAGACTTATTTGTGTGCAGGAGGAGTTTACATCTATCTGACAGTACACTGTGTGCAGAATTATTAGGCAAGTTGTATTTGAGATGATTATTTTTATTATTGAACAACAACTATGTTCTCAATCAACCCAAAAGACTCATAAATATCAAAGCTTAATATTTTTGGAAGTTGTAGTGGTTTTTTTTTTAGATTTGGCTATCTTAGGAGGATATCTGTTTGTGCAGGTAACTATTACTGTGCAGAATTATTAGGCATCTTAATAAAAACCAAATATATACCCATCTCACTTGTTTATTTTCACCAGGTAAACCAATATAACAACAGAAAATTTTGAAATAAACATTTCTGACATTCAAAAACAAATCCAAAAACAAATCAGTGACCAATATAGCCACCTTTCTTTATGATGCCACTCAGAAGCCTTCCATCCATAGATTGTGTCAGTTGCTTGATCTGTTTCCGATCACATTGCGTGCAGCGGCCACCACAGCCTCCCAGACACTGCTCAGAGAGGTGGACTTACTGTTTTCCCTCCCTGTAGATCTCAAATTTTATGAGGGACCACAGGTTCTCTATGGGGTTCAGATCAGGTGCACAAGGGGGCCATGTCATTATTTTTTCTTCTTTTAGACCTTTACTGGCCAGCCACGCTGTGGAGTATTTGGATGCATGTGATGGAGCATTGTCCTGCATGAAAATCATGTTTTTCTTGAACAATACCGACTTCTTCCTGTACCACTGCTTGAAGAAGGTGTCTTCCAGAAACTGGCAGTAGGTCTGGGAGTTTAGCTTCACTCCATCTTCCACCCAAAAAGGTCCCACAAGTTCATCTTTGATGATACCAGCCCATACCAGTACCCCACCTCCACCTTGCTGACGTCTTGCTGAGTCGGAGTGGAGCTCTCTGCCCTTTACTGATCCAGCCTCGGGCCCATCCATCTGGCCCATCAAGAGTCACTCTCATTTCATCAGTCCATAAAACCTTTGAAAAATCAGTTTTAAGATATTTCTTGCCCCAGTCTTGACGTTTTATCTTATGTTTCTTGTTCAAAGGTGGTCGTTTTTCAGCCTTCCTTACCTTGACCATGTCCCTGAGTATCGCACACCTTGTGCTTTTTGATACTCCAGTAACGTTTGCAGCTCTGAAATATGGCTAAACTGGTGGCTAATGGCATCTTGGCAGCTTCACGCTTGATTTTCCTCAATTCATTAGCAGTTATTTTGCACCTTTTTTTTTCTACATGCTTCTTGCGACCCTGTTGGCTATTTGCCATGAAACGCTTGATTGTTCGGTGATCACGCTTCAAAAGTTTGGCAATTTCAAGACTGCTGCATCCCTCTGCAAGACATCTCACAATTTTTGACTTTTCAGAGTCCGTCAAATCTCTCTTCTGACCCATTTTGCCAAAGGAAAGGAAGTTGCCTAATAATTAAGCACACCTTATGTAGGGTGTTGATGTCATTAGACCACGCCCCTCCTCATTACAGAGATGCACATCACCAGATTTACTTAATTGGTAGTTCGCTTCTAAGCCTATACAGCTTGAAGTAGGAAAACATGTATAAAAAGGATGATGTGATCAAAATAGTCATTTGCCTAATAATTGTGCACACAGTGTAGATGGCGATGTTATTAGTGTTATATGCTGAATAGAGTGTAATGGTATGCTATGTGAGACTTGCTGTACCTTGCTTTTATCTCTCTATAGAAAAAGGTCCTACTTACTTTCAGTTTTGCTGTGTTAAAGTCTTGATGCTGTTTACCTCATGTTCTAAGAAGTAAATGCTGATTATCCCTTATAATCTACTCTCAAGCTTCTTCTGTGACACAACTATGCAACAGGTTATGGGCCCAGGCATAGAAGACAAACAGACCCGGTGAATGCAAAAGGATTCTTCAGAACAATTCTCTCCAAACAAGTTAAAATGACCAGCGATTCAGAACTCAGACTTACAGTAGCTAAGCTGAACAATAAGAACTATCAGTTATGGAAGTTCAAAGTGGAGATGTTATTGTCTAAAGATGATTTATGGGATGTAATCACTACAGATAGACCCAATGATAATAATGAGACATGGGATAAGAAAAACAGACAAGCAAGAGCTACTATCAGCTTATTAGTGGAAGATGATCAGTTAATCCACATAAGGAATGAGAATACAGCAAAGGGAATGTGGGAAGCATTGAGAAAGTTACATGAAAGATCCAGCTTAAATCACAAATTGTTTCTGCTAAGGAAACTTTACAAGATGAGATTAAGTGCACAGGAAGACATGCAGGAGCACATAAACTCCATGATGGAAGTGATAACACAGCTGAGATCAGTTGGTGAAGATATTAAAGAAAGTCATGTAGCAGCAATATTATTGTGTAGCTTGCCGGATTCATACACTGCTTTGATAAATGCACTAGAAACAAGACCTGAAGCAGACATTACACTAGAGTTTGTAAAAACACGACTCATAGATGAATACCAGAGAAGGAAAGAACAAACAAATGATTCCACAGAAAAGGACAGTGTAAATGCTCTTAAAATGACAGATAAGAGGACCTATAAAACAGAGACAAGAGAATGTTTCAGATGCAAGAAAAAGGGACATTTAAAGAAAGACTGTACTATATGGAAAGCATCTTGTTATACCATAAAGAAAGTAAACAGAAGGTGAAAAGCACAATATCTAACCCACATGCAGATCACTGGAATGGTACATTTAAAGTAACCGATAAAAGGTTATCAATGAGTTGGTATATTGACTCAGGAGCAACAAGTCACATGACAAGTAATAAGAGCTTCTTTACTGAACTTGATCTAAATAAGAAGGAAGCTATTTACCTTGCAGATGGGAGCAAAATAACCGCGGAAGGTACTGGACAAGGAATGCTAATCTATTCTGATAAATTTGGGCATAATTCAAAGATACTAGTCAAGGATGTGTTATATGTTCCAGGACTACATGGAGGACTATTATCTGTAAAATGTCTAACAGCTAAAGGACTTACTGTAAAATTTAAAGATGATGAATGTACAATCCTAGCAGGAGACAAGATAATAATAAATGTAAAAGCAGGTGAACAATTATATCATCTAGACACATTAAAGGAACAGATGAAGTTATGTACACATGATCACAAGAATTGTATTCACATGTGGCATAGATGCTTAGGACACAGACATCCTGAGAGTATCATGGCATTACAGAACAAAAATTTGACAAAAGATCTGTTGATATCTGATTGCTCAATTATTGTAAGATGTGAATGTTGTATAAAATCTAAAGCTACAAGAGTGTCTATACCTAAAGAGAGTGAAACAAAAGGCACAAAACCACTTGACTTGGTGCATACTGATGTATGTGGACCCATGAAAGTAACCACATCAGGAGGTAATAGATATATGGTGACTTTTATAGATGACTACTCAAGATATAAAGTCACGTTCTTAATAAAGAACAAAAGTGAAGTTTTCAGTAAATTAGAAGAATACGTGTCAAAGTCGTATAATAAGTTTCAGAGGAAGCCAATCATCATTAGAAGTAATAATGGAGGTGAATTCACAGGACACCAAATAGAGAACTATTTAAGACAGAATGGAATAGAGCATCACAAAACTGTTCCATACACACCTGAACAAAATGGCGTAGCAGAAAGGAAAAACAGAACTCTGACTGAAATGATAAGATGCATGCTAACAGATTCCAAACTACCAGAGAAATACTGGGGTGAAGCAGCAATGACAGCTACTTATCTGCAAAATAGACTTTTTTCAAGAAAACTGAAAAAAAAAAACCATATGAACTGTGGCATGGTAAGAAACCAAGTGTCAATCATTTAAGAGTTTTTGGTTGCAAAGCTTTTGTTTTTGTTCCAGAAGAGAAACGCTTCAAACTTCAAAACAGAGCCATAGAAGGAATATTTGTTGGATATAGTGACAACTGCAAAGGATACAGAATCCTAGATCCTAAGAAAGACAGAGTTACGGTGAGTAACAGTGTAACATTCATTGAAGATCTAAATGATAACATTATGACATCACTGCAAATGAGAAATGAGAGAGACAACAGTGATATAAGTGCAGGAACATCTGATGAGAAAGAAGTTGAAATTGATAAAGTTGAAAATACTGAAAAAGTGAAGAGATAGAACTACAGACAGACACAGAACCAAGACGTTCAATGAGAGAAAACAAAGGAAAACCACCTGTACGTCTTTCATACAAGGCAAGTACAAATAAAGTATATGAACCTACATCTTGGGAGGATATATCTCAACTTTCAGAAGAAGAGGCCAATAAGTGTGTGAAAGATCCTCAGTGCGCCAACACCGCGTTGGCCCACACCTGAGTCTTCTTTCATAAAAAATCACACTCACCGCCAGTGAGTGTTGGGTCCACAAGATAAATACAAGATAAGCTTTCTAAATTTTATATATTTATTAACCCCTAAATGGGTCGGTATTAACATCTAACACATGCAGTTCAGAACAGATATGCAGATGTATACAAGCATTAACAGTTACTAGTTACAAGATACAGTGCAATGAAATAAAAGGGCATAAAAGTGAAATAGTTACTTTACCACGCATCCCCTTGATGTGGTTATATAGTCCAACACTCATACATGCTCTGATATGTGTGACTAACCCAGTGGAGGCTCTTAGCATGTGGCATCAACACAACAATCCAGACTGCATGCTCCTCACAGTATTCCAATATTCTCTCACAGTGGAAGTCTGTCTGTAATCTCCTGTAATCTGTCTGTAAAAACTTCTGTAGTCTGTGATGGTCTGTCTCACTGACCTCTTACCTCATCTTTTATACCCTTGATGACACCACCCAGAATGAGGTCATCAACAACAGCAAGTCTGATTGATTAACGGACTCAAGTCACGATTCTTTGTATGGAGATGAGACCAAGTGAAATGATACAATGTTATCAACCATGTCTGATCTACCAGCTCAGGCTGACCAATGCATGTTTGTTTGATCACTCAGGGCTGTGTAGGAATTCAATGGAGCCCTGCTGGGATGGATACAAAGCCCTATTGTTCCAGTCCGGCCACTATTGTCAATATACCTATGAGTAGGCTGTGCACATTATGAATAAATGCAAGTAAGAAGGGAGATACTATACCCAGAGATCAAAATACAGCTTTGAGTTATAGCCATATTTAAGTGGAATCATCACACCTCCCCCTTTTAGATGGGGCTTTCAGGAAGTAGGGGCCTACTCCCCTCTTCTGAAAGCACCTCCGCCTCCAGCTTCTCAGGCTCTGGCCCCAAGGCTCCCTCACCTCCCCCCGGGGTCCCAGCAGACTCGGGCCTTGTCAGACTCCGAGGGTGGTTGAGCGCCACGTGCCTTCAATATGTCCAGACTAGGGTCAGCTTGGACAGCCTCTCTGAAGTCTTGGCTGGAGTGAGACAAAAGAGAGGTGCATGTTACATAGCTGCCGGACCCTTCTGGCTCTCTAGTCTGACTAGGGACGCTTCTAAGGCCCAGGCTCTGAGCCACGTACACTTGGCTACCTCCTGCCTGTTCTGGGTCCGCTTTCTGAGTGCGGGCATCCCGCAGCTTTACACTCATGACCTCAGGCCCTTGGGATACCATTCCAGAGATCCCATCCCGGCAATTTCTGCTCTCTTGGCTACCCTTGGCCTGCTCTCTCAGGGTCTTCCCCATACTAGCCGCTAGTTGGGAGAGTTCTAGGGGGTTCTGCACCTCCCCCTTTGCTTCCAAACCTACATCCTGTTCCTCCTGTACTTGGGTGGGTGATGGTGATACTTTGGGCAAATGACTGAGATCATGCTTCCCTAAACCATCCCCCCACAATACATTGACAGGTAATACAGTTGACATACCCCCTTCTTGGATCACACCTCCAGTACCCCATGCCATCTGCACATGGGCCATGGGCACTCCTGGAATAGAACTGGACAGAAGAGACGTGTATGTCTCATACCGGCCGGACTCCTCCGGCTTTAAGGGAGTGAGGCTAGTCATGGCGGTCTCAGCACCGACTCCAGGTGGTGTAGGCAACGGTTCAAGGGTCGGAACGCCCTTCACCCTTGTAGCACTCTGGCTGCGGGCTAACACTGCACTACCAGTAGTCCGTCCCTCACCTGGATCGGCCATGAGATCCCCATAGCCTACCTGACTACCTGGCACATGGTCAGCAGTTGGGTGCTTATCAGATGCACTGGGCGAAATAGTAGAAGTCGCTTCCAGTGATTCAGAAGAGCTACCCTGTACACTTTCACAACAAGCATTGGCAATTACATTGACAGTACATTCTTTAGCAATTGTTAATTCACACCGGGTCTCCGTAATGCGTCCGAGCGACGGAGGGACCGGTGCAGAGGCTGGAAGGCTTTCCACCCCTTTGGCACTTTGACTGCGGGTAACCACCGCAATAGCAGCAGTCCGTACTTCATCCGGACCGTCACTGAGAGCCCAGAGAGACACCGATCCACCTGGTACAACATCCACAGTTTCATGGCAGACATTTGCAATATCATTAACAGCATTGGTTCTATCACACTGAGCTGGAGGGAGGACTGGCGGACATAGGGACACAGACTTGGGGGGTGAGGCACCCGCAGATGTGGGCGGGTCTACAGCCCAGTCCTCACTCAGCTCCTTTACATCTACATTAATCCCAGATACATTAGAATTAGCATTTTCACAGAATGTATAAGGAGACATTTCAGAGGAAGGGTTACCAGCCCCCTCTGCAGGTAGTCCCACAGGTACAATATCAGACATATCAGCATGGACAGACAGCTGATCACAGGGAGCTGGGGGGCCCCCACCCCATATTGGCACATCATAGGCCCCAAATCTGTCCCCAACAGTACATTGGCAGGCAACTCAGACATCACTCCCACATCCCGCATTCCTTTCCCTGCACCCCAGTCTAAATGAACACAAGCCATGGGTACAGTAAAACGTTCCAATCCAATACCCCGTAGGGTCAGAGATTTCCCGGGAATAATACTGTCTGGGGGGACCAAATCTGGTTGTACCAGCGTGACATCTGCCCCACTGTCCTGGAATCCCATCACCACTTTGTCCTCCACAGTGACCTGTTGATGGTTAGCATTAAGCTGGGGCCCCTCCCTCGCAACCAGATACACAGATGGGCCGGCCGCTGTAGTTTGGGGAGCAGGGGGGTTCCTAGGGCGGTAGGGGCAGTCTCGTTGTAAATGTCCCGTTTGGTTACAGGCGTGGCACCGCCTGATCTCTCCCTGGGGTATGAGAGAGGTCGCCGGGAAGCTCAGAGCTCGAGGGGCAGGGGATGTATAGGAACCACCCGGGACAGAGTTTGGCCTACCCCACCTGGAATCATGAGGGCTGTGGTGACCTCCAGCTTGGTTCAGGATTCCCCGGGACAGATTGTGTCTTACCCCTCCTCCAGCCGTCGCTGACAGGTTTCCACGGCAACTGGTTGGCAACATAACGATCCGCCATTGCTGCGGCTGTTTCAAGGTCCTTGGGCTCTCGGTCCAAGAGGTATTTTTGCACTTTCTCGGTACAAATGTTCAAGAACTGCTCTTGAAGCATGAGGTCTGCAAGGCTTTCTTGCGAGGTAACGGACTTGCCCTCCGTCCACTCCCCGGAACCACACGCGCAGCTGGGCCGCTGTATCCTTATGGCTCTCTGAAGGCTTTTTCTGCAGTCCTCGGAATCTTCGACAGTATAGCTCCGGCGTGAGTTGGTATCTCCGGATCAGCGCTGCTTTAACGGACTCATAGTCCTGGTCAACTGGCAAATTGGCGTAAGTGTCCAGGGCTTTTCCCCTCAACACTTTCTCAAAGGCCCGCAAGAACGAGTCCAAATCCCCGTTTGTTTCAAGGATTGGAAAGTCTTCGGATCGGAGCCTTGGTACTTGGGCTTCTGGAGTGTGTGCAGTGACAGACGGTGCCTGCTGGGAGAGCTCTATTCTTTTGAGCTCAAGCTGATACTGCCATTCTCGTTCTGCAGCTTCACGATCGGCCTGCCATTCTCGTTCTGCAGCTTCACGATCGGCCTGCCGTTCTGCAGCTTCCTGAAAGCGGCACAACACCTGCAGGTATGTGTTAGGGTCACTGGTGCCTACTTGCTGCAGGACCATTTGCCAGTGTGAAGCCATTCCTCCCACAAGGCTGGGGCTACTGGCCTCTCCTGGTGAAGTAATCCTTGGGACCGGGCTGCTTGCTGGACTTCCTGGCCTAGCCCCAAAATCAGGACTCTGCTCGATTCTCTGCATAGCTGTGGCTGCCTCCATTTCAGCCATACTCTCAGGATCTCCAAAAGCCTGGTTCAGCAGTTCTGGGGCTCTGCTTCTGAGCCCACTAGCCATCCACTGGTATTTGCCAAATAAAAGATAGGATAGAATACAAAGAGTAAGGGAGGGGAACAGCACTGTATCAAACTTTCACTGTATCTTAAAGCTTGCTTTAATACTGAGCTTGTCTCATAGGATTACTACAATCCCCAGCGTTTGAGTGATAAAGGTCACCAACACACGCTGTTTATCCTAAGATCCCACTACGCTGCCACCAATGTGAAAGATCCTCAGTGCACCAACACCGCATTGGCCCACACCTGAGTCTTCTTTCATAAAAAATCACACTCACCGCCAGTGAGTGTTGGGTCCACAAGATAAATACAAGACAAGCTTTCTAAATTTTATATATTTATTAACCCCTAAATGGGTTGGTATTAACATCTAACACATGCAGTTCAGAACAGATATGCAGATGTATACAAGCATTAACAGTTACTAGTTACAGGATACAGTGCAATGAAATAAAAGGGCATAAAAGTGAAATAGTTACTTTACCACGCATCTCCTTGATGTGGTTATATAGTCCAACACTCATACACGCTCTAATATGTGTGAATAACCCAGTGGAGGCTCTTAGCATGTGGCATCAACACAACAATCCAGACTGCATGCTCCTCACAGTATTCCAATAGTCTCTCACAGTGGAAGTCTGTCTGTAATCTCCTGTAATCTGTCTGTAAAAACTTCTGTAGTCTGTGATGGTCTGTCTCACTGACCTCTTACCTCATCTTTTATACCCTTGATGACACCACCCAGAATGAGGTCATCAACAACAGCAAGTCTGATTGATTAACGGACTCAAGTCACTATTCTTTGTATGGAGATGAGACCAAGTGAAATGATACAATGTTATCAATCATGTCTGATCTACCAGCTCAGGCTGACCAATGCATGTTTGTTTGATCACTCAGGGCTGTGTAGGAATTCAATGGAGCCCTGCTGGGATGGATACAAAGCCCTATTGTTCCAGTCTGGCCACTATTGTCAATATACCTATGAGTAGGCTGTGCACATTATGAATAAATGCAAGTAAGAAGGGAGATACTATACCCAGAGATCAAAATACAGCTTTGAGTTATAGCCATATTTAAGCGGAATCATCACAAAGTGGATAAAGGCTGCAGAAACAGAAATGAAATCCATGCATGATTCAAAGACATGGACACTGACAGAATTACCAAAAGGGAGAAAAGCTATAGGATGTAAATGGGTTTTTAAAGTTAAATACCAAACAGATGGCACCGCTGAACAATACCGAGCAAGACTCGTAGCTAAAGGTTATTCTCAAAAATACGGAGAAGACTATGATGATTTGCTCTGGTTGTCAAGCATACTACAATCAGAACTTTGCTTGCGGTTGCAGCTACTAAAGGAATGCAATTGAAACATCTGGATGTAAAGACAGCATTTCTGAATGGAGATTTAACAGAAGAAATTTACATGGAACAATCTCCAGGATTCAAAGATAAAGAGAAACCAAACATGGTTTGTAAGCTACAGAAAAGTATATACGGTTTAAAACAAGCCGCTAAAGCGTGGAATGATAAAATCACTGAAGTGCTCATAAATGAACATTTTCTAAGAAGCAAAGCGGAGCCCTGTCTATAAACAAAGAAACTAGATGACAGATGGATCTATGTACTGATATATGTTGATGATATTTTAGTTTGTTTTGAAAGAAAAAGGGATGAAGCCGAAATACTGAAAATTTTGGATCAACACTTTGAGATCAAAGATCTGGGAAATGTGAAGCATTACCTAGGGATACAGATAGAAAGAGAAGAAGATGGGAGTTTCTAACTTAACCAAAATCACATGATCCAAGATATAATAGAAACATTTGGACTGAAAGATGCGAAACCAGTAAAGTCTCCAATGGAAACTAATTATCTGAAGGAAATTAAAAGTGAACAAAATATGTTACCAGATAATGAGCTATACAGAAAAGCAATGGGAAGATTACTATATTTAGCGACTGTTACAAGGCCAGACATTGCAGCAGCAGTAGGAATTTTGAGCAGAAAAGTGTCAAACCCCAATGAAATGGATTGGAAAGCTGTAAAGAGAGTAATACGTTATCTGAAAGGAACTAGCAACGTTAAACTGAAACTACCTGCAAGTGATGAATGCGTTTTAACTGGATATGTTGATGCAGACTGGGCTGGAGATCCAATTGATAGAAAATCTACCAGTGGCTATCTTTTCTTACTCTTGGGTGGACCAATTAGTTGGACTAGTAAAAAACAATCTATAGTAACACTATCGTCTACAGAAGCAGAATATGTAGCCGCCGCTCATGCGAGTCAAGAAGTTCTTTGGTTAAGACAACGACTAACAGACTTAGGACAACAACAGTTAGGACCAACAACGTTACATGAAGACAATCAAGGATGTCTTGTTCTTGCTCAGATGGAAAGAGTTAATCCCAGAACTAAACACATTGATGTGAAGTTTCATTTCTTACGGGATCATCAGGAACAAGGAATTCTGAATTTAGAATACTGCCCAACTGAAGATATGACAGCAGATATTTTCACAAAGGTGTTGAGTGCTGAAAGACACCAGAGACTGATGAAGAGATTATGTTTAACTGAATAAGTTCTTACTGTTGAGAAAGGGTGTTGGTATATACTATATATATATATATATATATATATATATATATATATATATATACAGTAATACCTCGTACACTCGCGTTTCCGAATTTGCGAATTCACAGATTCGCGATATTTTTTTGGCAACTAACATATATAGATTTTTCTCTTTTTTTCTCAGATCTGTGAAATTTAATAAAAAAAAAACACCTTCGCTATTGGGTAGTAGTGTCCTGTTCGTTACGTACCCGGTAATTAGTTTCATTTTACTGTGACTGCATAAGAAAAATGAATGAATGTATTAATATACAGTACTGTACAGTATACTTTAGTATACTGTACAGTACTGTAGGGTAAAGTTTATTGATATTTAGGGGTTAAACATTAGAAATCGGCATTGTAAGCGCTTCTAAGCGCTTGTACCAAACATTCGCGATTCCTCGCGATCCGCGACCCGCTCTGTAACCTAACCTCGCGAATGTACGAGGTATTACTGTATATATATATATATATATATGCAACAGATACACTTATTTGTGTGCAGGAGGAGTTTACATCTATCTGACAGTAGATGGCGATGTTATTAATGTTATATGCTGAATAGAGTGTAATGGTATGCTATGTGACACTTGTTGTACCTTGTTTTTTACCTCTCTATAGAAAAGGTCCTACTTACTTTCAGTTTTGTTGTGTTAAAGTCTTGATGCTGTTTACCTCATGTTCTAAAGAAATAAATGCTGATTATCCCATATAATCTACTCTCAAGCTTCTTCTGCGACAGAACTATGCAACAATTTGTAGGATTCACTTCTACGGTGCCAAGGAAGAAATTATGCTCAAGGCCAAGGACTGCAAAACTATAGACTTTGGTGGTGCCTGACTCTCCATTTTCCCAGATCTCTCCAGACATACCTAGCGCCAGAGAACAGCCCTGAAGCCTTTGCTTGCTCTGCTCCAGGAACGTGCATTTGCATTTCTCATTGTACACACGAACATATTCCTGTCTTTTCTCATCTCTTTCTT
Source organism: Leptodactylus fallax (assembly GCA_947044405.1). Lineage (NCBI taxonomy): Eukaryota > Metazoa > Chordata > Amphibia > Anura > Leptodactylidae > Leptodactylus > Leptodactylus fallax. The sequence goes on along the minus strand of CAMRHE010000179.1, from coordinate 1,467,932 downwards.
TATTAGGGCCGGCATGGCTCTGTTTCCTCTTTTTCTTCTGCTTCTCACCATTTGTTGCCCTGCTGCTCGGGACCGCCTGGAGACTTGTGCTCCCACCCCGTAGGCCCTTTGAGGGTATTCTATCCGCCCTCTCCCACTTGTCTGGTCCTCTTACACCCACCTATATTTCCATAGTCTAACTTTTCTCCTTAGACTTCTTTTTTTCTGTGCTCCCTGCTTTTTCCATCCTTGTGATCTCCTTCTCTGCCTTACCTTCCCCCTCCTCTCTACATGGCAGACGTCACTGTATCGTCCTTTAATGTTAAGGGGCTGAATGTCCCTGAGAAACGCTCTCAGGTCTTGTATGATGCTCATAAGCGCAAAATACAGATACTCTGTCTGCAAGAGACACATTTTCTAGCGGAGCGTATGCCTGCGATCAAAAACTGTTACTTCCCTCTGTGGTCACACAGCGGTAGTGCACAGGGTAAGACTAAAGGGGTAGCCACTTTTTTTTCATAAAAATCTCCCGATTAAGATATTGAACTCCCTGATAGATCAGGATACCAGATACCTATATCTCATCTGTGAAATATATGGAGCACTGTATACCATAGCTAACCTATACATGCCCTCCAGTCTTTCGCTAAGGGTCACCTCATTCTGTGTGGCGACTCTAACCTCCCCATAAACCCTCTAATTGACACGTCAGCGGGCAGGTCCCCGATCCCCTACAGCACCCTAAACAAGCTCCGGAAACTGTGGCACTCCGCTTTTGTGTGATGCTTGGCGGATTCTCCATCCAGCTGACAGAGATTTTTCCTTCTACTCCCATGCCCACAATTCCTATAGCAGGATTGATTACGTACTCCTATCTCATGCTCTTCGCTCCCAAGTGACTGCGGCTAGGATGGACACGGCCTACCTTTCCGACCATTCTCCTGTCTCCTGCTCTATCCGTCTCCTTTCTCTTGGACCACACTCTAACTCCTGGACACTGAATGAGTCGCTCTTGCTTGACGCTCAGTGCCTGGCAGATCTCAAACTCTCTATCTCTAATTTTGTGCAGGACCACTCCTGTGACATCACTACCCCACAGTTGCAGTGGGAAGCCCTAAAATGCAGATCTTCGACGGGTAGTGATGAAGCATGAAGCTTGACTGAAGAGGGAATCCAGCCTGAAATTCCACTCACTCCTTTGAGACCTAGCAATTCTGGAAGCGCAGCATAAGCAAACCCTCAAGCAGTCTACTCTAGATAGCGACTCGTCAGGAGATCAGGTTCTTGCTTGAGCACAAGCAACAGCGACTCTGCCAGTTGGGTCAGTGCTCCTTCTATGAATGGGGTAACAAGGCGAGTTGTCTTCTGGCCCGAGCGGTGAGGGAACGACATGCTGCTTCACATATTATGGCCATTAAGGGCCCTTCGGGCACCACCTCTCACCTTACTGCTAATATTGCTACAGCATTCCGTGATTATTATGAATCCCTCTACAACCTTCCTTACCCGCGCACCGTTAATCCAGCACCTGACCCACCGCTCACTCTTCCCCAGTATATAGCTAACATGGTTCTCCCCTCGCTTAGGTCTGAGGGGAGTCCCTCCTTGAGTCACCATTTTCGGCCCAAGAGCTTGAAAATAGGAATTAGACCTACCGGTAATTGGGTTTCCAGGAGTCCTTCATGACAGCATCACAGCAGGTTGCCCTCTTGACCTCTGAGCGGGACAGGAAGTTAGAGAGGTTAAAGGTCCCCAACCCACCTCCCCTCTCCAGTGCCTCTTCCAAATTACCACACCAGAGTTTCAACCGAAATATACTGAGATATATATAAATAAATCATCATAATGTGTGGATACCCACTAAATACATTTTTTTTTTTTTTTTGGTATATGTTACATCACATACACCCCATAAAAATATCTGCTAACCAGAAATAACGCAAAGGGGAGGGAATTTCAGGGTGCTGTCATGAAGGACTCCTGGAAACCCAATTACCGGTAGGTCTAATTCCTATTTTCCAGGACGTCCCTCATGACAGCACCACAGGAGCAGTTCCAAATTACTCCAATCAGGGGGGGGGGGGGGGACTACTGCTTGTAGAACTTTGCGTCCAAAGCCAGTATCCTGACTGGAAAGAATGTCCAGTCTATAATGTTTAATAAAAGTATGGAAACTAGACCATGTAGCAGCCTTACAAATCTGATCAACAGAAGCTTCCCCTCTCTCTGCCCAGGAAGAGGCCACTGCCCTAGTGGAGTGTGCTTTGATTCCCTCTGGTGGAGGGAGATCTTGTGCAATATAGGCTTGTTGGATTAAAGTCCTTATCCATCTTGACAGGGTGCTTTGAGATGCCTTCTTACCCTTGTTTTTCCCTGAGAAGAGGACAAATAAGTTCGGATCTTTTCGGAAGGGAGACATTTCTTCCAAGTAATCAAGAACTATCCTCCTTACGTCTAGGCAATGGAACACTTCCTCCTGAGGGTTTTTGGAAGTTGGGCAGAAAGAGGGAAGCACAATCTCCTGACTTCTGTGGAAGGTAGAAGCTATTTTCGGGTAAAGGATGGGTCTAGTCTAAATATAACCCTTTCCTCCATTATTCTTAAATATGGCTGCCGTATAGACAAGGAGTGAATTTCCCCAATTCTCCTAGCAGATGTAATTGCTACCAAAAAAGCTGTTTTTAAGGTTAGAGTTTTAAGGTCCAGACAATTTATAGGTTCAAAGGGGAGAGAAACTAAAGCTCTAAGGACTAGGTTTAGGTTCCAGGATGCTATAGATCTCTTAATAGAAGGCCTCAGTCTAGAAATCGCCTGAAAGAATCTTTTGACCCATCTATGTTCAGCTAGACTAGCATCATAGAAGTGACTTAATGCAGAGATTTGTACTTTTAGGGTACTGGGAGATAGGCCCTTATTAAATCCTGTCTGCAAGAAATCAAGGATATTTGCTATATTTGGATGGAATGGATCCGGGATATTCGGGAGCTGCCAGGAGGAAAACTTTTTCCAGATCTTTTTATAGATAGCCGAAGTTACATTTTTATGACTTTGCTTAAGAGTGGAAATAACTTAGTCTGATAAGCCTCTCCTCCTCAGGATGGCCCTTTCAGGATCCAGGCCGAAAGTTTCAAAGTGTCTAGGTCTGGGTGTAGTGGCGGCTCCTGAGATAACAGGTCCGGTCTCAAGGGAAGAGAAACTGGGTCCTCCAGGGCCAGTTGTTTTAGGATGGGAAACCAACTTCTCTTGGGCCAAGACGGGACCACCAGGATCAATTTTGTCTTTTCCCTTAATAATTTGTGTAGAACCAATAGAATTAAAGGAAACGGAGGGAAGGCATAAGCCAGCTTCATGTCCCAATACTGAGACAGAGCATCGATTGCTGCTTCGTCCCTCTTTTTTGATGGAAAAGAAGCACCTTACTTTGGTGTTCTCTGAAGAAGCAAAGAGGTCTACCTCTGGGATTCCCACTTGAGTGTTAGTTGGGAGAAAACGTCCTGATTTAGGGACCAAGCCCCTGGATCTAACCTTTTGCGGCTGAGGAAGTCTGCAGACGGGTTCTCTGAGCCTTTTATGTGCACTGCCGTAAGGGAGGAAACATTCAGTTCTGCCCAAGAGAAAATTTTTGTGGCTAAAGCCTGAAGGTGCGCGTGCCTGGTTCCTCCTTGGTGGCGAAGAAAGGAGACCACCATGACATTGTCTGACATCACCTTCAGGTGTGATTCGTGTAGAAGATTGCCTGATTTCTTCAGAGTCTCCCAAACCGCCCTCAACTCTCTGTAATTTGAGGAGCGGCTCTGAATATGAACAGGCCAAAGACCTTGAAGGTAAGAGCCTTTTACAGATGCTCCCCAGCCTGTTCCACTGGCGTCCGTGACTATGATAGTCTGAGGACTTAGATACCACAGCTGTAACGTCTCTGCCGTTTCGGGTCTCGGCGCCGCCCTCCGCTCGCACGCTGTGGCGAAGGAGGCGTCTTCAGTTTGGTTCTTTGTGTAAGTTTCTTGATGCTCAGTCTGAACATGGTCCTAGTTCCCTTGCTGTGTAAAGCCACACCCGTGTAATTAGGAACATTTCTCTCTGGACTGCATAGAGTTAATCTCTTCCTGGCCTGTGTGATTGACAGCCTGTGTACCTATCAGCTCTGGGGCTGGTCCCAGACTTTCTATAAACAGGTTGTCAAGCCCTCACATGGTCGCCGGTTATTGCACTTTTGTTTGCCAGCTCTCTTTACTATATTCCTTGATACTTTGTTACTTGATTCTCTGACCCTTTGGCTTGCCTCTGACTATTCTCTTGGATTTTGACTTTGTACTTCTTTGCTCGTTTGTTACTGACCCCTTGGCTTGCTCACTTTGCTTCTGTGTTGTTTTGTCTTGTCCTGTTCTCTGTGTCACTTACCCAGTATAGGGCTTGTCTTCGAGTTGTCCTTTTACCGTTTAGGGTAACTGAGGCAATAGGAAGGGACAGTGGTTGGGGTGAGATTAGGGCTCACTTGTCTCTGTCCTTCCTCCCAGACCGCTGCAGTAGTGTCAGGGTATTGCTACATTTGGCAAGACCCTTACAGAATAACTGGCCCAAACATTCTGCCATTGCTTCCTATAGGGTCAGCATGGATCCTATTCAGGGCCTTGCAGCCAAGTTGGAAGGTTTGGTAGGTCTGGTAGCTGAGCTTGCTAAACAGGTGCAGACGCTTACTGATGCTGCTGCGGCATCCCCAGTTGTTTCTGCCCCTTTTAGGGTTAAGATGCTACTCCCTGACCGTTTTTCAGGGGATCGTGAAAAATTTGAGACTTTCCGGGAGTCTTGTCGCTTGTATTTCCGGATTAATCCACATGCATCCCAGGCCCAAATGGTGGGAGTACTTATATCCCTCCTACAGGGGGATCCACAAGCTTGGGCCCTTAAACTCCCTCCAGGGGCTGCCGAATGGATTAACTTTGAAAAAAAATTTTTGTCTTTGGGGTCTATATATGCTGAGCCAGACCACATTGGGCTTGCGGAATCGCAACTCCTCACCATGCGGCAGGGCAAACGCTCTGCTGAGCAATATTGCGCAGAATTCCGCAAGTGCAGCGTGACTGCAGGTTGGTGTGAGTCAGCTCTAAAGGCCCACTTTAAACAAGGCCTGTGTGACCGTGTTAAGGAGCTCTGGGTTGGTCACCCAGATCCTCCCACTCTTGAGCAGGCCATGACTTTGGCTGCCCGTATTGACCGTAGGATCCGGGAAAATGTTAAAGAGAGAATAGGGTCTGTTTCTTTCAAGTTTTCTGTCTCTCCCTCACTCTCTCCTGAGAAACCTGTTATTTCTCCCATGACTCCTGGTGAGGAACCTATGCAACTGGGAATTATGGATGCCAAGACGCGACGAGAGCATCGTCTTAGGAACAACCTCTGCCTGTATTGTGGTGCTTCCGGTCATTTTATCAGTGACTGCTCGATCAGACCTCGCAGACCATCAGAAAAACTTCAGTGCCTGAGTGGTAATCAGAAGAACCACTCAGGCAACCAGGTATTTGCCAGTAATAACAATAAGATGTTGTTATCTGTGTCTCTGTCCTCTGGGGACAGATCTGTTTCTGGCCAGGCCTTAGTTGACTCTGGGTCTGCGGCAAACTTTGTCACATTCTCGTTTGTCTCAGTTTTAGGCATTGAGCTTTTGCCACTTGACACTCCTCTGGCGGTTACTGGAGCGGATTTTGCCCCACTGGCCAGGGGTAAGGTCCGATTCAAGACCCCCTTAATAACGTTGCAAGTGGGTTCAGCTCATTCAGAGGTCATGAGCTTTTTTGTTATGGAGCATCTGTCTTCCGATATTATTTTGGGGCTCCCCTGGTTGAACCTCCATGACCCTATTTTTGATTGGGGTAAAAGGGAGTTGGTAAAATGGGGAGATCAGTGCTCATCCCACTGTATTGTTTTGCACACCTTAAATTGTGTTACTGAGGAGACTGTCTCGGCTGCAAAAGGTGGGAAACACCAGGTGAATAAAAAATGTTTGCCTGGCCCACCAGTGTCTGTGGTTGTGCAAAAAGACCCTGAATTGAAGGCAGAGAAAATACTGGGTCCTACTAAAACTGGTTTATCTGGTGAGGGTCCGGTGGCCCCTCATAAAGGGGGGGGGTACTGTAACGTCTCTGCCATTTCGGGTCTCGGCGCCGCCCTCCGCTCGCACGCTGTGGCGAAGGAGGCGTCTTCAGTTTGGTTCTTTGTGTAAGTTTCTTGATGCTCAGTCTGAACATGGTCCTAGTTCCCTTGCTGTGTAAAGCCACACCCGTGTAATTAGGAACATTTCTCTCTGGACTGCATAGAGTTAATCTCTTCCTGGCCTGTGTGATTGACAGCCTGTGTACCTATCAGCTCTGGGGCTGGTCCCAGACTTTCTATAAACAGGTTGTCAGCCCTCACATGGTCGCCGGTTATTGCACTTGTGTTTGCCAGCTCTCTTTACTATATTCCTTGATACTTTGTTACTTGATTCTCTGACCCTTTGGCTTGCCTCTGACTATTCTCTTGGATTTTGACTTTGTACTTCTTTGCTCGTTTGTTACTGACCCCTTGGCTTGCTCACTTTGCTTCTGTGTTGTTTTGTCTTGTCCTGTTCTCTGTGTCACTTACCCAGTATAGGGCTTGTCTTCGAGTTGTCCTTTTACCGTTTAGGGTAACTGAGGCAATAGGAAGGGACAGTGGCTGGGGTGAGATTAGGGCTCACTTGTCTCTGTCCTTCCTCTCAGACTGCTGCAGTAGTGTCAGGGTATTGCTACGTTTGGCAAGACCCTTACAACAGCACTCCTTTGCCCAGATTTGCTGGATCGAGTCACCATAGAAGGGAGGATTTTATTTGTTGGGGAATCTGAATCCTGCTGTCTAGGGAATTCTGATCTCCGTCCCAATTTGAGAGCAGAAGATTTTGTAAGGGTCTTGAATGAAATTGGGCCCAAGGAACCGCTTGAATACAAGAGGTCATGAGACCTAAGACTCTCATCCCATCTCTTATGGAACAGCTCTTCTTCCTGGAAAAACTCCGAATATTCTGGAGGACGTTCTCCTGTTTTTCCTTGGGGAGAAAAGATGTCTGAAGAGTGGCATCTAACAGTACGCCTAAGAAGGTTACTTGAGCTGAAGGTAACAGGTTTTTTCCCAATTTATGATCCATCCCAGAGACTGAAGTAGAGATAGAACTGAATCCCTCTGATCGAACAGCTCCTCCCTGGAGTTAGAGATCAGGAGAAAGTCGTCGAGATAGGGAACAATCAGGATATTTTGCTATCTTAGGAAGGCTGTAATCTCCACCACTATTTTTGTAAAAACCCTTGGAGCAGATGATATCCCAAAGGGTAGGCAGCGTGATAGTGAAGGGTCCTTCCTTCTACCTGAACTGCAAACCTCAGGAACTTGTGGTATGATGGATGAATTGGCACATGATAATATACGTCCTTGAGATCTATGGTGCACATCATTGCATCTGGACAGGGGAATCGTAGATCTTATAGACTCCATTTTGAATCTTATATATTTTACGGACTTGCTGAGGTGTTTTAGATTGATAATAGTCCGGAAGGAACCGTTTGTTTTTTCTATTAAGAAGAGCCTTGAATAATGACCCCTGAAATATTCATCCTTTGGGACGGGAACAATCGCATTTAGATGCAACAGTTTCCTTATGTCCAGAAGGAGGGCTTGCTGTAAATTCTGGGATGGGAAGGAAGTGAGCACAAATTTTTCTGGAGGAAGCTCCACAAACTCTATCCTGTACCCTTCTGTTATGGTATTTAATACCCATGGGTTCGAAGTGATACTAGACCACTGGTTGGAAAAAGCCGCCAATCTTCCTCCTACTGAGCTGGCGTCATTGTCTCCCTGAAGGGCCAGGGTTGTTGGGGTTAAGCAAAAACCCTTGGCCCTCACCTCCTTTTGGATAGCTCCAGCGACCAGTTTTCCCTTTTTCTTCATAGGAAGTGGAGGTGGTAGAGGGAAACTGGCAATTCCTCCGAAAGGACTGCCTTTTAACTTTTTCCTCAGGAAAATTCTTTTTCCTATCCCCTGCCTTTTCAAGGATGTTATCCAGAACAGGACCAAACAGAAAACCGCCAGTAAAGGGGATATTACAAAGCTTGTTCTTACAAGCCGTGTCTCCAGACCACATTTTCAACCATAAGGCCCTTCTGGTGGAATTTGACAGGGCTGCGTTTCTGGCAGCGAAACAGACTGTTTCAGCTGAGGAATCTGCCACAAACCCTGTTGCCTGTTTCAAGAGGGGGATGGAGCTCAAGATCTCTTCCCTAGAGGTTCCCTTCTTAAGATGCTCTTCTAATTGACCCAGCCAGAGAAACATGGAACTGGCTACGGAGGTAGCCGCTATGTTAGTAGAAATGATGAGGACTCCCAGGATTTTTTAAGCAGACCGTCCGCCTTTCTCTCCATAGGGTTCTTTAGCTGTGAAGAGTCTTCAAAGGGAATAGGAGTTTTCTTGGCTACTTTATGTACTCGAATATCTAATCTACTTTAGATAGCTCATCCCATAATCTGGAATCTTCGGGATTAAAGAACAGCCGATTTTTAAATTCCCTAGGGATAAACAACAGTTTCTCCGCGTCCTCCCATTCATACATAATTAGGCGCTTAAGGAAAAATCGCCGACTTCCTTGGCACCAGACCACCAAACATCTCATCCTGAATAGAATGCGGTTGTTCTTCATCATGAATATTCATTGTGGCCCTTACTGCCTGAATTCAAATTTCCACATTCTCGGAGGCGAAACAGAATCTCTGTTTTCCTGGGAAACTGGGGGAGTGGATAAGCTCCCCTCTTCTTCTAACTCCCCCTCAGAGAGATAGAAGCACTCTTCCTCTGAATCGGACCCCTTAGTACTCATATGAGAGCTCAGGGGGAAGATCAGAAACCAGCCGTGGTCTTTTGACGGGAGGTTCTTTCTCAGACACAGATTCCTGCGACTGGAGCAGGGAGGAAACAGAGCTTTTTACTTCGTCCCTGATTAGTGTCCTTAACTCAGACATAAAGAAAGGTGTTTCATCTTTAATCAGTTTAGTCAGACAGTCCTGACATATCTGTTTCTTATATGCATCAGGCAAGGGCTTGGCACAATTAACACATTTCCTACGTTTTTTAGTGTCGGATTTCTGTGGAATCTCTTTATCCTAAAAAACACAACAAAGCTAGTCTAAGAACACCACAATACAAAAACAGTGCCAAGCCCCCTTGCATAACAGTGCTTACATGCCCCTGGGCCAAGTCAGCCTCAGGGCGAGGTTTTTGGGTTCCCTCCTTTCTCTGCTCCATTACAACAAAGTTATACAGTTGTAACACACAATATCACGAAGGCCACATTGCTGTGGCGTCTTACTCACCATTTGAAGTCTTCAGGCAGGTGAGCAGGAGGAGGTACCGCTGGTGCACCGCCTCATCCGGCCGACGCCGCAGCCGTCGTGCTCCAACCTGCCTATTCTGCGTCTGCCACCTCCAAGATGGCGGACGTGACACTTCCAGTCACGTGATGACGTCATACGGCGACCGGAAGTGTGCAGAGCAGAATGGGGAACGCTGGCAGGCAGGACGAGAAGCCCAGAGAGGGGGAGCGGCTGCCGCACACATGGGGGCCCAGGAAGCAGAGGAACCCCTGCAACTGCCCCCAGACCCCCTGGCTAGGGGACCCCTACCCTGAGGGGTGCTGGCCACGAACCAGGGAGTTTCAAAGGAGGGCAGACAGAGACCCTCAATCCGCCTCCCTGTCCAGGTAAGATGAATCCTCTCCACGTCCTGCCTCTGAGAGGGACAGGAAGAACACTGGAGAGGGGAGGTGGGTTGGGGACCTTTAACCTTTCTAACTTCCTGTCTCACTCAGAGGTCAAGAGGGCAACCTCCTGTGGTGCTGTCATGAGGGACGTCCTGGAAATAGGTATTTCATCTTTACCAATGGGTAAGAGCCCCAGCCCGGATGGCTTCACAGCCCGGTTCTATAAGACTTTACAATCTGCATTAGCACCCCTCTTGCTGAAATCCTACAACTCTATGACACTCCCTTCGACATGTCATTCCTACATGCACACATCACAGTTATCCCTAAGGAGGGTAAGGATCATCTGCTCTGCCCTAGTTACAGGCCGATTTCCCTAATCAACACTGATGCGAAGCTCTATGCCAAATTGATAGCCAACCGATTGAGTCAACACATGTAGGATCTTGTACATCTTGATCAGGTGGGATTCGTCCCTCATATGGAGGCCCGAGATAATACACTAAATGCCTTCTCCGTGATCTGTCACGCTCAGTGCTCTCGGACTCCTATGATGCTGCTTTCTCTGGACGCGGAGAAGGCTTTTGATAGAGTGGAATTGAGGTTCCTGTAGGACACCCTTATACAGATAGGTCTTGGCCCCACTATGCTCACCCATATTCGCTCTGTCTACAACTCAGCTAAGAGCGCTAATATGAGTTAATGGTACGCTCTCTTCCCCTCTCACTATTCATAATGGTACCCGGCAAGGCTGTCCCCTATCCCCAATGCTATACGCACTGGTGATGGAACACTTACTTGTGGCAATTAGGGATAACCCAGATATCCAGGGTCTCCGTGTCCGTGATCTGCATTTAAAAATCTCAGCATTTGCAGATGATATCTTGCTTTTTTTTTTTTTTGCTCACAACTATCCCTTCCCTCCTCCGTGAAATTAGCACTTATAGTTACTATAGTAATTATAAAATTAATCTATCCAAAAGCACCGCCCTCAGTGTTTCATTACCTACGCCTTTACTCAGTAATGTCCGATCCGCCTTTCCCTTTACATGGTCCTCAAGGGCGATCAAATACCTGGGTGCGCAGCTTCCTAATAGCTTGTCTGATACATACTCTTTGAACTTCTCCCCCCGATTCTGCGGACTCTCCAGACGGATCTTGCTTGCTGGGATACCAAGGGCTTTCCTGGCTAGGTTGCATCAACCTACTGAAAATGAATGTACTCCCCCACCTTCTCTACCTCTTTCAAACCACCCCATAATATTACCTAAGCATTTCTTTGCCATGGTCCGGAAAACCTTCACTAAGTTTATCTGGGCATTAAAGCCCCAGCAAATCGCAAAAAGTACTCTCGTTAGGCAGAAAAGGATGGGGGGTGTTTGGCGGTCCCAGATTGCTCTACTTCCTGGCCGCAGTCACAACTCGCATTCTTGACTGGCACTACTCAGCACGCTCTAAACATTAGGATCTCTGAGCCCACTCCCTCTCACTGCTCTCCCGTGGCTTCATAAGTGTTTTTGGTTGGACAGTAAGACTCATGTACCAGGTACTCAGATCTTGCCAGCATGGTGCTGTGCGGAGGCTCTTCTGAAATGATGGCCCTATGACCCCAATCTTGGGCAACCCGAACTTTCCTGCCACACTTCACTCCTCTTTCCTCTCTCACACTGTGGGTCAACTTACCCTTAGATTCCATCGGGTTATATCGGCCTCCTCCCCCGCTCTGAGTTACTCACTACGAGCCCAGACCCTGACTCCATTGCCTCTCACTGGCAGTATACCCAGCTTTCCCATTTCTATACTACTCTTAGGACGTCACATAATCTTCATAGGGCATTGCTGCCTTTTAAGCGTCTGTGCTTTTCAACTAGTGCTCCAACTCATACTGTCTCGCTTATGTAAGGGTCTTGCCAACCGTAGCAATACCCTGACACTACTGCAGCGGTCTGGGAGGAAGGACAGAGACAAGTGAGCCCTAATCTCACCCCAACCACTGTCCCTTCCTATTGCCTCAGTTACCCTAAATGGTAAAAGGACAACCTGAAGACAAGCCCTATACTGAGTAAGTGACACACAGAACAGGACAAGACAAAACAAACACAGAAGCAGAGTGAGCAAGCCAAGGGGTCGGTAACAAACGAGCAATGCAGTACAAAATCAAAATCCAAGAGAATAGTCAATAGGCAAGCCAGAGGTCAGAGAAATAGTACAGTCAATATCAAGGGCACAAAGAGAGCAGGCAAAGTCAGAGCAATAACCGGCGACTTGCTGAGAAAGTGACATCCTGTATATAGAAAGTCTGGGCCCAGCCCCAGACCTGATAGGTACACAGGCTGTCAATCACACAGGCCAGGAAGAGATTAACTCTATGCAGTCCAGAGAGAAATGCTCAAAATACGGGTGTGGCCGGAAATCCATTACCTAGTCTAGGACCATGTTCAGACTGAGTAACAAGAAAACTACGCAAGGAATCAAACCGAACACGCCTCCTTCGCCACAGCGTGCGAGCGGAGGGTGGCGCCGAGACCCGAACAGGCAGAGACGTTACAGCTTATCTATGGCATGCTCACGGAGGATTCCATCAACAGTCTATCAGATTTCACGGGTAGTTTGGGGGGTCTTGTTCTCACCAGATGCGTGGTCTTTGGCTTTCTAGGCGTGCCATAAGTTCTCTATATCTTGCAAGGCGCAGAAAACGAACTATAAGATCCTCTTCCGATGGTACAGAGTCCCGTCTGTCCTTCATGAGATTTACCCCTCCAACTCGGACAGGTGCTGGAGATGTAACGCCGCCCGGGGCACAATGGCGCACATCTGGTGGGGATGTACACTCCTACGCCCCTTTTGGTCGGATGTCCGTCATATTATTCAGATGGTCACTGGCATTGCTCCTTTCTATCTTCCTGCTTTTAAACTCGTTTTATTGAAAATTGTGTACCAGACACAAGAAAAGGAAACCGAACATATATAACAGGTTGCGCACAAGAAAAACAAGAATTTTGATACAGAGTCACTCAAAGTACTACATCACCACCTCGTCAGTCTATCGCCCACGCACCACTTGGACAATACAACGTAGACTCGGTACAAAAAAAAAGAGATATGCAGAACATATATAATACCGTATAAATCAATTATAAATATACAAAAACATGCAATCAATAAATCAAGGATAACAACAAGAATACAATCCAAGATGAGAGGTCGTGGATACTCCTGGCATCTCCCACCCCTCACGGCGTAAGTAAATGAATGGCAGTACGCAATGAGGGAGCCGTATATTGAGTTACCGAAGAATTGCACCATGTTCCCCACACCTTATGGAATTTCTGAGGACATCCTCTCCCTTTATACACAATCTGGTTAAAAGGAAGAACAGTATTAACAAGTTTCCTCCACTGAGATACTGATGGGGGTCTCAAAGCCATCCATCGCAGTGCGATAGCTTTTCTGGCATAAAATAAAGACTCCCGCAAGAAGATTATAACATGGTATTGCCATAATTCTTCATCTAATATGCCAAAGAGGCATACCTCTGGGGTTAATGGTATAGGTTTAGCCAGAACTTCCACCAGGAGATCCACGACCCCTTTCCAAAAACATTGTATGATCGGACAGACCCAAATCATATGCCAAAAATCTGACTGTGGACAGGGACACCTAAGGCAACCTGGGTTGGGTAGTCGTCCCATTTTGTAAAGACGGAAAGGTGTCAGGTAGCATTGGTGTAGAATATATGTTTGAATCAGTTTGTTATTTGCTGAGGGTGACACATGCTGAGGAGATTCAAGGATGTCTTGAAACATCTCATTTGTGAGAGCTGGGATATGAATGCGCCATCGCGTCAGGGCCGGGGCGTCCAATAAGGATACCTTGGCCTGTATCAGATGTGCATACAAAGTAGAGATCAAACCCCCAGGGCCCTGCAAGCGAAGTATTCCGATAAGCGGATACTCAGATATATTGTCCATCCGATCTGGGAACTGAGAAGAGAGTGCATGTCGAATCTGTAAATATCTAAAGAACTGTGCTCTAGGGATGCCATAGGAAGAGCGTAGTGAGTCAAACGTTCTAAAAATGCCTTGGATATACAGGTCTTTAAAAGAGGACACGCCATATTGCGACCAGGCCTGAGCGCCAGGCAGGGCAAATAGCGCCGGCAGACCAGGGTTGCGCCAAAGCGGGGTCTCCGCAGGTACATCAGAGTAGGCAAACACCTTTTTCGCCTGACGCCAAACCTGTCCCGCTAGAGCATGAATAGGCAACAATTTCCCCCTGAACATGGTTGGGTGTTCCAACACCGGCCACAGAATACGCAGACCCAGGTGGTGAGCCAGATGTGCCTTGGACCCCGGCAAGGGATCAGATGAGAGCCACTTCTGGATGAAACGGAGCTGTCCTGCCAGGTAGTAAAGAAACAGATCAGGGAGCGATATACCACCGAGCTGTTTCGGTCGTTGTAGAGATGACAACCTAAGCTTAGATCTAGAATTCCCCCATACAAAGGAGATAATAAGAGAGTCCATTTGTTTAAAAAATCTAAGGGGCACAGACACAACAGAATGGCTTAAAGCATATAGACATTTAGGCAGCACTATCATTTTAATAAGGTTGATTCTACCAGCCACCGACAAAGGTAGTGTAGCCCAGAGGTTAAACTTGGCCCTAAAGTGCGAGATGAGCAGAAAAATGTTCTGTTCCAAAAAATACTTATGGTCTTTAGATATAAAAATGCCCAAATATTTGCATGTTGAGACAGTCGTCAACCCACATACCACATCCCCCTCAGCTACACTCGACGCGCGGCCAATATGCATGTATGAGGACTTAGTCCAATTAGTCCGCAGGTCAGAATAATTACCAAACTCATCAATTATAGCCATGGCTCTGGGCAGGGACCGGGGGGGGGGGGGGGTCACTCATGAACAGGAGTAAATCATCAGCGTAAAGTGCTGTCCTCTCCTCCCGGGTGCCTATCATTATGCCTCTGTATATGGGGTCGTTCCGAAGCAGTATTGCCAAGGGCTCCACCGCCAAAGCAAACAGTAGTGGTGACAATGGGCAGCCCTATCTTGTACCCGTACCTAGGGGAAAGTAGGGAGACAATGTGCCATTAATCAACAGCACCGCTCTAGGGGAACTGTATAAAAGGGAAATCCAGGTAATGAACCCCTCTCCAAATCCGTATCCACGAAACACCTGCAATAAGAAAGGCCATTCGACAGAGTCGAACGCCTTTGTTGCATCTAAAGAGGCCACCGCCCAGTCATGTGAGGATGATGCACCAATCTGAGTTATCACCTGAACCCGTCTGAGATTATCCGATGTGGATTTTCTAGGCATAAAGCCTGTCTGATCCGGGTGAACAAGGTCGAGAACAACAGAATTGAGCCTATTTGCCAACATTTTAGTAAGGAGTTTATAGTCTATATTAAGCAGTGATATAGGCCTATATGAGCCGCAGTCCAGCAGATCCTTGTCAGGCTTAAGTAACAGGATAATAGTGGCATCGTAAAAGGACCCCGGGAGACTGCGGCCCATAAAGGCAGCATTGTAACATTCAAGCAACACAGGGAGAAGCAGGTCCCCATACTGGGCGTAAACCTCCACCAGGATGCCATCCGGGCCAGGTGATTTGCCCCTTGCCATATCTGCCAGGGCTCCCGAAAGTTCCTCCAGCGTAAAAGGGGAATCCAAAAAAGCACGTTGGTCATCTGACAAAGTAGGAAGGGGGACCAAATCCAAATAGGTAGCAAGTTCCCGTTCGGTGACTCTAAGCTTGGAGAGGTATAACTCACTGTAATACCTATGAAATCTGTCACTAATGGCCGAGCTATTGGACAGTACCTCCCCCGTCTCTGAATGCACCCATAATATTGCAGGTGAGGCTGTGTTTTGATATATCAGTTGAGCCAGAAGGCTGCTTGACTGGTTACCAAGTTCGTAAAACTTCTGTTTGCTAAAAAACAGAGACCTACGTGCCTTGTCATGTAGTATATGCAGATACTGTCTTCCCGTCTGTAACCACTGAGATCTAGCCTCATCAGTTGGATTAGCCACGTAGGCGGCTTCGAGAGAAGCACACTGGGTCGCCAAGGTAGTTTCCAACAGTGAGGACTCCCTTTTACAAAGGAAATAGAGGACTTAATACAACCTCTAAGATATGCCTTCGTGGTCTCCCATAAGAGGAGTGGTGAAGTATCTGGGGAATTAATGGTCAAAAACGTCTGAAGTTGGTCAGGTATTCGATCATGTGGTACAATTAGTTTCAACCAAAATGGGTGGATTTGCCAACCCTGTCGTGGTCTGGCAGCCGTACTACTATTTAATTGGACTAACAAAGGGGAATGATCAGACACTGCCCTGGGTAAATAGGATATGGTCTGCAACAGAGAACAGGTTTTAGTATTTCCAAAAACATGGTCAATCCTAGACAGAGTATGTCTGTTGGCAGAGTGACAGGAAAAAGTGCGGGCCCCTGGAAACCGAACCCGCCACAAATCCTGCCATCCTAGTTCATGGATCATTTTGGCCATTGTAGTAGGGCGAAGTAGAGAGGGGGAGTCCGGCTCCGCAGAGAACCGGTCCAAAGCAATATCCATAACTGTATTAAAATCACCCAGACATAATACAATAGCCCCCGGGATTCTGCTCGCAAACTGCGCAGCCTGCTGGAGCACAGAGAGATCAGACGCTGGTGGCAGGTACACGCCTAGGATAACATACAGGACCGAATCAACCCAGGCCTGGGCAAAAACGTATTGTCCCTCGGGGTCCCTTACAATGAGGCCCGGCTCCCACCTGAATCTACGATGCACCAAGATGGACACCCCTCTGGAATAGGAAGTATGTGTAGAATGAGCCGCCCCCTGAACCCATGGCTTTTGAAGTCGTCTGGAATTGTCTGGAACCAAATGAGTTTCTTGAAGGCATATGAGGTGTGGGTCAGCCCTCCTAATCTGGGAAAAAACTAGCGACCTCTTTCGTGTGCTGCCCAGACCCCTCACATTCCAAGATAGTACACTAAATGACGCCATGGTCGTCTAAGAATATAATCATGGCAGTTCAGGACCCCAAAAATGACCCACATATGAGAGTGTAGTGCGAGGTTGAGTGAGACACAGAGTGGTTGCAGCAACCTAAGAACCGTATACAAACTAAATAAACCATTGCACCCCTAAAGGGTGTGAGACATATTACTGACATAAACAAAACAATATTCATTAAGATAACCGTGGCTACAAATAACGGGGGTAAGAAGTGCACCCAAAATGGTTGGTATACGGGGCACTGTCTTAAAGGTATAGGTGATCAATAGGCTAGAGGATACACTTTCAACAGAGCCAGGTTCACATAAGTAAATAGGATAGGATACACCGGCGCCTCGGGGGCCGCCAGCCAAGGTAACTATAAAGATACAGGATAATATGATAACAGAACCGCACATTATCGTAAAACTACTATGCAGTAAAACGAGAACATCCCGTAAAACAGAAGTCCTTATGTATGGTCCAACCGGACCCCTCACCACACGCCCTCAGGATCAGCGCCTCGGAGATCGAGGTAGAAGAGATTGCCAGTCCTCCACATCCTTTGGTGAAGTGAAGAAGAGGGACCTGCCGTCATGGATGACACAAAGACGAGCTGGGTAAATCATGGAGTATTGTATAGCCTTTTCTCGCAGCCGTCTTTTCACGGCCACGAAGGATGCTCGGGTCTTCTGGAGAGCCGCCGAGAAATCTGGAAACATGGCCACTGCAGCTCCATTGTATTTAAGCTCACCAGCCTGGCGTGCAGCTCACAATGCCGTATCTCGATCTGTGCTATTAATCAGACGGGCCAACAAGGGCCGAGGAGGTGCACCCTGAGGCGGCGGTTTAGCTGGAACCCTGTGGGCCCGTTCCACTGCAAATATTGGTGAGAAGTGAGCCTCCGGCAAGACATTCTTCAGCCACCCCTCCACAAAGGCCCGAGGATGGTCACTCTCCGCCCGCTCCGGCAGGCCCAGAATACGGAGATTATTTCATCGCAGTCTATTCTCCAAATCATTTGCACGCTGAGTCCACAGGTTTGCAGCCCTCTCCAGGTCCTGGAGCTTGGCAGGAAGTGGGTTAACAGTGTCCTCCACCTGAGAGACCCGATCCTCCACCTCACGCACCCTGTCTCGTAAGGTCTGAAAGTCCTGGCGGAGCAGGCCCAGGTCAATTTTTACCTCTTCAATTTTCCCGGTCAGCGAGGAAGTGCCGGCATGGATCGCCTCCAGTAGCTGTCCAGTAACTTGTTTTAAAGTGGGCTCGGGGTCTTCCTCTGGAAGGGCAGGATAGGCTGCCTCAAGCGATGAGGATGCAGAAGAGGATGCGGCCCTGGAGAACCCCCTCAGGCGATCAGAGACAGAGGTTGATTGCGGGCGACTCATCTTAGAGAGTCAGCGGCCGCTTTCCCTGCGTACCGTAAGGGTGGGTATGGTGGCAAAGGAGGAGGTGTGGTTATGGCAAGACCAGGTCGGTCTCAGAGGATTATAAGCAAAGTCTCTGGCTAAAACCGTTGAACGGTAAGAGCCTCTGTGTCGGGCCACCAGGGCCAATCAACCAGCCGAGGACAGACGGTAACTCAACAGTCCAATAGTACAGATGGCAACTGTCACTGGATTATAAGCGATGGCTCCAAGAGAGAGCCGTCAGCGGAGTAGTGAAATAAATAGATTGCCAGGAGGAACTAGGAGAAGGCGGATGGTAACTCAACAGTCCAATAGTACCGATAGCAACATTCACTGGATTATAAGTAAAGCCTCCAAGAGAGAGCTGTCAGCGAAGTAATGAAGTAGATAGATTGCCAAGAGGAGCTAGAGGAGGACAGATGGTAACTCAACAGTCCAATAGTGCATACAGCAACCTTCACTGTATTATAAGTAAAGCCTCCAAGAAAGAGCAGTCAGCGGGGTGACAAACCATACAGAAGCACACACCTTCAATGGGTCAGAAACAGTTGATGGCTGCAGCAGATGTTGTTTTGCAGTGTTGCCCAGAGGAGTTAGGGGAAGGTCCCCACGTGCAGAGTAGCAAGCAGGAGAGAGGAGTGCCGGCTTCCAGACCTCCAGGCAGGGACAGAGGGATCAGTCAGAAAAAGGCCCAGCTCACAAGAGACTCCAGTCTCAGCGCCCCCCACCAGCAGATGTCCGAGCAGCTGAGGATGAAAATGGCCGCTGGCCACAAGGAGAGAGGGGAGACCGCAGTCCGAGCGGCAGCAGGATCAGCGGTGTCAGCGCAGCCCCAGGCCGGCACATAAGCATAGCCCCAGAACGGCAGTATAGACGCAGCTCCAGGCAGTAGCAGCACGGGTCAGAGCAACGCTGACAGTGGCGATAATGGAATATGGCCGCCGGCCATGTACAGCGGCTACCGACCACAGCCCAGCGGGGACCAATATCGGCAGAACGGGAGTCCCGAAGCCAAGGGAGGGACCCCAGATGTGCGTTCCAGCAGACAGCTAACCCGGGCGCCAGTGAGTCAGGATTATATACAGGATTAATGAGCGGCTCTAACCGGAGCTCCGCTCACATGCAACCGACCGTGTTGAGCGCTAGCCACACCCCCCCCCTCCCCTCTATCTTCCTGCTTAAGAAGTATACACGCAAGCTATTGGGTTTCCTATTAGTGGCGACGAGATCCGTTATCCATAGATTGTGTAAATCCGCAGTAACCCTCTCTGTGCTGTCTTGGCTTTAGGAGGTTTTATGCATATGCAGCATGGAAAATTTGCTTGCAGAACTGAAGCAAGACTATAGAGCCCACCAGCAGAAGTGGCTGCTATGGAATCACTTTTACTATTCTGCTGAATTCCAGTCTGCCTTCTCCTCTGTGTCCTCTTGATTTTCCCTTTCCCCCTCCTTTTGTTTCCTTTCTTTTCTACATGACATGATGTTTGTTTACCGTTGTTCTTGTTCCTGAATTATTTGCCTCTGCTGTGACAGAGCTCTTGTTTCCCTCCTTCCCCTATGTTCCTCCCTGTTACCCACCTGCCATCTCTTGTTCTCCACCCTCTCCTCCGTTCTCCAGCCTCCCCCCTGTGCACCCTTTATGGCTGATACCTTGTTTGACTTGTTTTTTGTAATTTAACAAAACTTAAAATTCTTAATGTTAAAAAAATAAATCTTTGTGTTTTTTTGTTCCTTTAGTTTTGTGATGTTTTGTTCAGTTTCTTTGCCAATATTTGTGTTTTTTTTATTTCTTATCTATTATAAGCTTTTCCATATTGTATTTACCGGGCAGGCAGGACACATGACTTTGCCATGTGATCATCCAGAGGGTTGGTCTCAGGGTGTGTCATTCATATCTGTCAGGTTCTTAGGAAAAGGATGGACAGCACTCCAAATGATTTCTTTGATCTTGTGTATTTTATTACAACATATCAGACTCCATGTATGATAAAAAGCCGCATTGTAACTTCACAAAATCATAGAGCTCGAGGGCATAATCGATAAGCAATGTTTCAGGGCGAGAATGCCTTTCATCAGGTCTGAAGTTCATATAATTGAGTCCTTTTGCTGGCCAGGATACACCCCATCCCCTCCAGGTGGCCCACAGTCCCTTCATGAAACAAATGGGGCACAGGAGGAGAGGGCGAGGCCAACCCACAAGAGATTTGGGATGCACAGGTGTAAGCCACAATTTTTCAATTTCACCACCCAAAAAGGAATATTGCACAGATGGGTTGCCCAATAATAGTGAAGGATGTGTGGGACAGCCAAACTTCTCTGCCCCCTCCCAGCCAACATGACCAACCTGGGAATGCGGTGGCACTTGGCGTTCCATATGAACTGGAAAATGGCTCACTGTAAGTCGTGTAGTTCCATGCGGGGAACAGCAACTGGCTGGGTCACAAAATAATAAAGCAACTTCGGGAGGAGCATCATCTTAACCTCCGCAATGCATCCCAGTAAGGAAATATGCCAAGGCTTCCACTTGTCTAACAAAGCCGGAGCGCACAGAAAAGACTATGGTACCATGTTTCTCCAAAAATAAGACCTATCCCGAAAATAAAATACATTTTCCAGGTTTTTTGGAGTAGGCATGAAATATAAGCCCTACTCCAAAAATAAGCCCTAGCTAATTTAACCCCTTCCTGACATCCCCCGCGCGATTACAGAGGATGCCGGGTCCTTAAAGATGGCGGCCGCTCTGCTGCAGAGCGGTTACCATAGCTTCCCGCACCGGGTCTCTGCAGAGACCTGGAGTTAATGCCCGCGATCACTGTCTATCCTGATCGCGGGCATTGTTCAGCGTGACTTCCCTTTCCCTTCCCTCCCACCAAAGTAGCAAAACCCGGAGTTAATGCCCGTGATCAGAATGGACTCTGACCGCGGGCATTGCATAGTGTGACCTCCGCGCTTCTCCCCCGGTCCCCACCCCCTATAGCTGCTATACCGAGTCTCCTTGTACACCGGAGACCCGCAGTTAATGCCCGCGATCAGAGTCCACTGATCGCGGGCATTGTTAGGTCTGTCAGTCCGTGACCCCCCCCCCTCCAAATCGACACCCCAAAGCAGAGTAACTATCCCCGGGACGGGTCCCCACCTGACCCGTACCTTTCATGTTGCAGATCGGCTCCCAGGCGGCGTGATCGTGGGAGCCGACCAGTTCCTTTGACAGCCGGGAGCGTTATGAAGGCTCCCAGGCCTGTCATAGGAATATTACTATTGAGGTCCAGCCTCAGTAGTAATATAGATAATCTCCCGTAGACTGCAATAGGTTGTATTGCAGTCTATGAGATGATTGCAAGTTCAAACCCTCCTAGGAGGGGTTAATAGTAAAAAAAAAAAAAGTTAAAAAAAAATATTAAAAAAAACAAACAAAATAAAAGTTCAAGCCCCCTCCCACTTTCACTAGAATACATATAAAAATAAAATATTACTGTGAAACACGTACACATTAGGTATCCCTGTGTCCGAAAACGCCCGGTCTACAAACTTATAAAATTATTTTACCTCTATAGTGAATGCCGTAGCGAAAAAAAAAAATGATCAAAAGTGCCAAACTGCTGTTTTTTCTCTGTTTCACTTCTGATAAAAGTTGAAAGAAAAAGCGATCAAATGCGTGATTGTTGTTCATGGAAAAAATTAAGACCTACCCCGAAAATAAGCCCTAGCCCTTTTTTTTTGGAAAAAAAATTATATAAGACCCTGTCTTATTTTCGGAGAAGCACGGTAGTTAGCAGAATAAAGAGAGCTGTAGGAGCGAGTGATCTGGATTCCCAGATAGTGGAGGGAAGCCGATCGCCATTGGAAATTGTAGTTACTTCGGAGGACAATCAGGAGAACCTGGGGAATATTAGCAGGCAGCTCCTTGGTTTTACAGGAGTTTATCTTATAGCCGGAGAGGTAGTTATAATATCTATGACTCACAGCAGGTTAGGTAGGGTAGTATGAGGGGTGGTGAGGGTGTGAAAAGGGAGACCTTAATATCAGGGGAGTGCTGTATCCTGGCCACCAGCAGTTCAATACAGAGAACGAAGAAAAGGGGGGAGAAGGGACAAGCTTGGCGCATCCCGTAATGAATGGAGAGGGAACCGGATAACAAGTGGGGATGTTTCACTACCACCGTCGGGAGAGAGTAAAGGGCCCAGATCGCCATGATGAAGACTCCAGAAAAAGCGAAGGCCTTCAGCGCAGCCAACATGAAGGATTCTGGGCAAAACATGTCCCATATTCTGGGCATGAATATGGCTTCTCTCCTGTGTGAATTCTCAGATGTTCAACAAGATTTGATTTACGCGTAAAATGTTTCCCACATTCTGGGCATAAAAATGGCTTCTCTCATGTATGAACTTTTTGATGTTTAATGAGACTTGCTCTCTGCATAAAACATTTCCCACATTCTGGGCATGAAAATGGCTTCTCCCCTGTGTGAAGTCTCTGATGTATAATAAGATTTGCTTTCTGAGGAAAACATTTCCCACATTCTGGGCATAAATATGGCTTCTCCCCTGTGTGAATTCTCTTATGTGTATTAAGAGTTGATTTCTGAGCAAAACATTTTCCACATTCTGGGCATGAATATGGCTTCTCCCCTGTGTGAATTCTCTGATGTGTAACAAGACTTGATTTCTCATTAAAACATCTCCCACATTCTGGGCATGAATATGACTTCTCTCCTGTGTGAATTCTATAATGTATATCTAGATGTGATTTAAAGGCAAAACATTTATGACATTCTGGGCATGAATATGACTTCTCTCCTGTGTGAGTTCTCTGGTGTTTAACACCCCTTCTGCAGCATTCACTGTGCTTAACAGACTGTGATGAATTAGAAGAAAGCTCTTTCTCCTGAAGGGCTGAGGGTATATCTGGGGTAATGACATGTTCTTCATATGGATCTTGTGTGATACCATGATCCTCTGCTTTATAATCTGTAGATATCAGATGTCCCTCTGAGCTCCTGGTCCAGGCATCTGACAAGAAGAAAACTGAGGTTACTATTACTGAATAACATAACCTTATAAGTATATTCCCCACTGAGCTGCCGATGCCTGAGACGCTTCAGACCGTGTGAAGAAGTGAAGTCAGTGGCACAGGCAGCAAACGACGGCAGCGCGGCCTACTTCATTAGTACTCACTGTGCTGAGACGGAGGTCAGTGATAGTGAATAGTAATGAAGTGGGGCAGGAGACGCCACCACTGCTCTAGGTCACTGTAGAGGTGCTGGTAGTGGGTGAAAGAAGCGGGCCCACCCAGTCACAGCACTAAGGAAAAGGGGCGGTGGCACTTACATAGAGATGCATCACATTCAATTAATTTCTGGTGCAAGCTACCGGTTTCCTTTTTCCAGCACCAGCACTGTTCTGATGGTGGACTTGATGGTGACCCTTCTGTGCTTTATATAGTGGTGACTCCTCACCTGGGCGGTTACCTGTAGGAATGTCCTCCTCACACTCCTCATCACCACTCACATAGGGATCTTCCTTTTTTGTCCTAGATATAGCATTAATGTCGTTCAGATCTTTAACTTCATGGAAAATCTGTGAAACAAATAATGTAAAAGTCACTGGAAAATGGGGAAGTCACAGAGAATGTTCTAGATCATTAATCCGCATGAAGATCAAAGATGTCCTGACAGGTCTCTGAGAAGCTGGATAAACATATTAGATCGCGGCTCAATGACACCGCCCATGTATATAACCATATAATACTGCTGGATACAACAAGACTGACCACAAGGACTTCACAGCCCGTCTACACATCATAGGGAATATCTCCATCTACCTGATCATCCTGTGGAAGAAGAGGACTGGGACATCTCTCCGGTGTTGTCCTCTTACTGGATCTACCTGTAGGAAACACAGACAGGGACTGAATTCATTCTGTACATACAAATAATGGAAGTCCATGTGTATATAGTCATGTCTATTACCTGGTGATGTGAGGGGCTGGTGGTCCTCCATCATCACCTCCTTGTACAGATCCTTGTGTCCTTCTAAATACTCCCACTCCTCCATGGAGAAATAGACAGCGACATCCTGACACCTTATAGGAACCTGACAACACAATGATACAGTCATCACCCAGACCCTTCCAGTTACTGTATAACAGTAATGTGAACCTTTTAGAGACCGGGTGCCCAAACTGCAACCAAAACCCACTAATTTATCGCAAAGTGCCAAGAAGACAATTTAACCTTAATAGATCTAAGAGATTAATGGGGGTGCAACACCCAGGGCCCCTGCTGATCAACTGTTGGTGTTTCTGCGAGCATTCTCATCCCTTCACTATTTACACTGCACAGGATCTGTTTTATAGTGACCATGCAATGTTATTACAGCCTGTAATAATATCCAATGTCTGCTATAAAACAGATCCTGTGTGAAATAAATACTGAAGGGCCCCTACACATTACAATCTGCTCCACAGTGTCCCCCCACACAGTACAATCTGCTTCACACTGGCCTCCACACAGTACAATCTGCTCCACAGCGCCCCTCACACTGTAAAATCTGCTGCACAGTGGCCCCAACAGAGCATAATCTGCTTCACAGTGGCCCCCACACAGTATAATATATTCCATAGTGGCCCCCACACAGTACAATCTGCTCAACAGTGGCCCCAACACAGTACAATCTGCTCCACAATGGCCCCCATATAGTATAAAATACTACATAGCGGCCTTGACACAGTACAATCTGCTCCACAGTGGCCCCCATACAGTATAATATACTCCAGAGTGGCCTCCCACAGTACAATCTGCTCCACATTGGCCCCCGAACAGTACAATCTGCTCCACAGTGGTCCCCACACAGTATAATATACTCCACAGTGGCCCACATACAGTACAATCTGCTCCGCAATGACCCCCATACAGTATAGAATACTCCATAGTGGCCTTGACACAGTACAATCTGTTCCACAGTGGCCCCCCCACAGTACAATCTACTCCGCAGTGGCCTCCTCATAGTACAATCTGCTCCACAGTGGCCCCCACACAGTACAATCTGCTCCACAGTGGCCCCCACACAGTACAATCTGCTCCATAATGGCCCCCATACAGTATAATATACTCCACAGTGGTCCACACACAGTACAATCTGCTCCACAGTGGTCCTAACACAGTACAATCTGGTCCACAGTGGCCCCCGCACAGTACAATCTGCTACTCAGTGGCCCTCCCACAAAGTGGCTCCACACAGTACAATCTGCTCCACAGTCGCCCCCTTACAGTATAAAATACTCCCAAGAGCCACCCTCAAGCTGCTTCATGCGAACCCAATGAAATTTATTTTGTCATCCGGTTCGTTTTGGTGGTATTATTATAGTCTGGGTCTCCTCTGGGGAAGCAGAGTAAAAATAAATACTTATACTCACCTTGCCTCACCTCTCCTGGGCATCCTTGCTCCGGCTCTCTCAAGCATCCTCTTCGGTCCTCTTCTTCCTGCCCTAGCCTGCCCAGTGGAGGTGATTAATTAAAAAAACAACAAACACTTATATTCACCTCTCTTGGACTTCTGGTGGTTCCCAGCATCCTCGTTGGGGCTTTGAGGTCACGCGCCCCAGAGGTCACTGCTGGGGCCTATGATTGGGCCTCAGCTGGCACATGGAGCACGCCAGTGTACACCACGTGACTGCTAATGCCAAATCACAGACCCCAACAGTGACCTCTGGGGCGCGTGACCTCTGAGCCCCGAAAAAGATGCTGGGAACCCTCAAAGTCCTGGAGAGGTGCGTATAAGTGTTTAAAAAAAAAAAAAAAACCCTACAACCTCCTCCACTGGGCAAGCTGCTATTGGTAAGGGCCCAGTGATACAGTTGTGCTAAAAAGTTTACATACCCCAGCAGATTTTTTGGTTTTTTGGCCTTTTTTCAGAGAATATGAATGATAACACAAAAACTTTTTCTCTACTCATGGTTAGTGGTTGGCTGAAGCCATTTATTGTCAAACTTCTGTGTTTTCTCTTTTTAAATCATAATGACAACCAAAAACATCAAAATGACCGTGTTCAAAAGTTCCCATCCCCTGGTGATTTTGGCCTGATAACATGCCCAGAGGTTGACATAAAGGGGTTTGAATGGCTACTAAAGGTAACCTCCTCACCTGTGACCTGTTTGCTTGTAATCAGTGTGTACATAAAAGCTGAGGGAGTTTCTGGGATCCGGACAGACTGTTGCATCTTTCCTCCGGCCACTGACGTTTCTGGATTGTGAGTCATGGGGAAAGCAAAAGAATTGTCCACGGATCTACAGGAAAAGATAGTTGTACTGTATAAAACAGGAAAGGGATACAAAAAGATATCCAAGGAATTGATAATGCCAGTCAGCAGTGTTCAAACTGTGATTAACAAATGGAAACTCAGGGGCTCTGTAAAAACCAAACCACGGTCAGGTAGACCAACCAAAAGTTCGGCCACAACTGCCCAGAAAATTGTTCGGGATGCAAAGAAAAACCTCCACACATAACATCAGCTGAAGTACAGGACTCTCTGAAAACTATCGGTGTGGCTGTTTCAAGATGCACAATAAGGAGGCACCTGAAGAAAAATGGGCTGCATGGTCAAGTTGCCAGAAGAAAGCCATTACTGCGCAAATGCCACAAAGAATCTCGCCTTCAATACACCAAACAGCACAGAGACAAACCTCAAAACTTCTGGAACAAGGTCATTTGGAATGATGAGACAAAAATCAAACTTTTTGGCCACAACCATAAACGTTACATTTGGAGAGGTGTCAACAAGGCCTATGATGAAAGGAACACCATTCCTACTGTAAAGCCCGGAGGTGGATCACTGATGATGTGGGGATGTGTGAGCTTCAAATGCTCAGGAAACTTGGTCAAAGTTGAAGGAAAGATGAATGCAGCGCGTTATCAGCAAATACTGGAGGCAAATCTGCCCTCATCAGCCAGGAAGCTGCGCATGGGACGTACTTGGATGTTCCAACATGACAATGATCCAAAACACAAGGCCAAGTCAACCTGTCATTGGCTACAGCAGAAGAAAGTGAAGGTTCTGGAGCGGCCATCTCAGTCTCCTGACCTCAATATCATTGAGCCACTCTGGGGAGATCTCAAGTGCGCAGGACATGCAAGACAGCCCAGGAATTTACAGGAACTGGAGAACCATCTGAGAAAATAAAGAGCCTCATCCACAACTAGCACAAAAGACTTCAAGATGTCATTGATGTTAGAGGGGGCAATACACGGTATTAAGAACTGGGATATGTGAACTTTTGAACAGGGTCATTTTGATGTTTTTCAATTCAACTACCTTTTCCCGTAGATCTGTGGACAATTCTTTTGCTTTCCCCATGACTCACAATCCAGAAACGTCAGTGGCTGGAGGAAAGATGCGACAGTCTGTCCGGATCCCAGAAACTCACTCAGCTTTTATACACACTGATTACAAGCAAACAGGTCACAGGCGAGGAGGTCACAGGCGAGGAGGTTACCTTTAGTAGCCATTCAAACCCCTTTGTGTCAACTTCTGGGCATGTTATCAGGCCAAAATCACCAGGGGATGGGAACTTTTGAACAGGGTCATTTTGATGTTTTTGGTTGTCATTATGATTTAAAAAGAGAAAACACAGAAGTTTGACAATAAATGGCTTCAGCCAACCACTAACCATGAGAGGAGAAAAAGTTTTTGTGTTATCATTCATATTCTCTGAGAAAAGGCAAAAAAATCTGCTGGGGTATGTAAACTTTTTAGCACAACTGTACGTACAGTACATACATGACATAATGCCGGGCCCATTTTCCATTAATGATATGTATAGCGGTTGAGGATCCAGGCTTTCCCTGAACACTATCACAGTGCTGTGGGGCCTCGGCCATCTCCAGCTTGCTGCGAGCCTCGTACCATTCTGGGCCTGGTCACGGTCACACCACCTGCGACCACAATTGTTATTCTCCTGTACGTACCTACACTCCTGTGAAAAGCAGCTGAGCGACCTCCTTCTTCCCCCGTAGCGCAGGTGCTGATGAATGACTTAATCTCACCTGCGTTGGGGCAGAAGTCTCAATCATCTGTCAGGGTAAGCCGCGGACCCGAAGCCTACACTTAACATACTTGTACATCGACCTGAAAGGAATGCTCCCTTGCTGGGAGATTCTGGGAAAGCTTTCCTGGATGCCCCGTTAGCGATCGATGTGTGTAGGTTAGTTGGAGCCTGGCTGGGGTGACAGAGAGCGCGCCCAAAGAAAGGGCACTGACTGCCCCTCTGGTACGGGTGCTATAGGTTCACCATCACGGCTGTATAATCCCAGCATTCCCAGCAGTGTCACCTCTCCAGTCAGCAGCTCCAGCATCTTGTTGGTGAGTTCTAGGATCTTCTGTTCATTGATCTCCTCCTGTATCAGGATGTGAGGTGGAGGCCCCGGGATTGGGCTTAGGGTTCCTCCATATCCTTCATACACAGGAGCCTGACAGCGCCCACTAGAGGTCTTCTTCACTACTGTGTAATCCTGGTTATGGGGAGACACATTAATAAATATCACTACATACATGTGCAGAGTCCATCACCTCTCCAGTCATATCATCTGTTATTACTATAGATAAGAATGATGTAATGTGACATCATCAGAAACTCTCACCTCTCCAGTAAGCTGGTAGATGATCTCTAGGGTGAGATTTAATAGACTTTCCGCCATCTTGTTCCTGTCTCTTTCCATCCTTGATGGATCAATCAGGAATATTCTCTTATATAGAAGATACTGAGAGGATTCTATATTGTAGGAACCTGAATGGAGAGAAGATGAGACAAGGTAATCACTACACAGAATCCCATGTAATAAATAGAACAGATGAGTCACATTATTATGACCACCTCCTACTTCTGACGTCGGCAGCGTGTAGCTCAGGAAGGTAGTGACTTGTGGGCTGGCTTGGTGGGTATATAAGGTGTGTGATAGGCTGAACAAAATCTCATTGTTGTCATGGATAAAGGGGGCGATTTAACAGAGTTGCAAAAAGGGATGATTATTGCCTGTCGGGACAAGGGTGACAGTATTTCTCCAACAGCGCAGGTTGTGAACTGTTCGTGTGCTGCTTTGGTGAAAGTGTATTGTGAGTGGAGAAATGGCACCATTGGGAATAACCAACGTTGAAATTGTTATGAGCTGAAATCAAGACGAATATTTCAAATAGTTCATTTTTTAACAGAATTGAATACTTTGCAATTTGTCGAACTAAAATGGCCTTTGTGACCTACATTGTGCAGTGAACATACAGAGGAGACATGTCTGTGACATGAGCTAGGACTCTAGCATCACAAACAGCCACACTGATAGTTTTCAGAGAGTCCTGTATCTCAGCTGATGTTATGTTTGGGGGTTTTTCTTTGCATCCCGAACAATTTTCCAGGCAGTTGTGGCCGAACTTTTGGTTGGTCTACCTAACCGTGGTTTGGTTTTTACAGAGCCCCTGAGTTTCCATTTGTTAATCGCAGTTTGAACACTGCTGACTGGCATTATCAATTCCTTGGATATCTTTTTGTATCCCTTTCCTGTTTTATACAGTACAACTACCTTTTCCTGTAGATCCGTGGACAGTTCTTTTGCTTTCCCCATGACTCACAATCCAGAAACATCAGTGGCTGAAGGAAAGATGCAACAGTCTGTCCGGATCCCAGAAACTCACTCAGCTTTTATGCACACACACTGATTACAAGCAAACAGGTCACAGGCGAGGAGGTCACAGGCGAGGAGGTTACCTTTAGTAGCCATTCAAACCCCTTTGTGTCAACTTCTGGGCATGAGGCCAAAATCACCAGGGGATGGGAACTTTTGAACAGGGTCATTTTGATGTTTTTGGTTGTCATTATGATTTAAAAAGAGAAAACAAAGAAGTTTGACAATAAATGGCTTCAGCCAACCGCTAACCATGAGTGGAGAAAAAGTTTTTGTGTTATCATTCATATTCTCTGAGAAAAGGCAAAAAAATCTGCCGGGGAATGTAAACTTTTTAGCACAACTGTATGTTATCATCATCACTGCATATTCCAAAGGAATTGCTCCATTTTGAACTGGAAAACAACAGCAACAGTGCAATAGAAGTACAGAATAGAAGGAGGACAAGTGGAGTGAAGTGGAGTTATATGTAATCAATTACAGGCAGAGAAATCATAGGAGTGGGGGAGGGAGAATTTCTGCACTGTGCTATAAGTCTGACTGCTGCCGTTGTCAGATTGATCTATGAATGTCCACAGTGTGTCTTACATTGTTTTTACTGATGAAGTCAGTCCTGTTATTGAAAAATATTTTGTTAATGATTTTTTGGGCAATATTTTTTTTTATTCATACAAACTGCAGTTCTAATGAGAAAAACACTGACACAGCCTGTTCTAGTCTGAACTATCTCCGTTTGTTAAAATGTAACTAAACTTTCAGACAACTTTTGATTTTCTGGCAGTATCTGTATCATTGATAATTTTTGTTATATACTTTATTAACAAATTTTCTCTCTTTCTATGAAATCCTGCATCACTTTCTTTGCTTCTCTATTGAAATCTGTCTTCTTACCGTGCATTCAAAATAAAGACACTGAAGCCTCCCCGCAGCGGGGTCAGGATTTTACAATCTCACTAAGCCATCCTCCTGTTTTCAACAACTGTTCTCACTCTGCACAATGTAACTGACCTCAGAGTTTAGTCACTGCCTGTTAAATATTATTAGATTACAATATTCATGACCTGTAATGTTAATTCTAGTCTGCTGACAACACTCTACTATCTTACGGTACATGGTGTGGTTAGGGTGCACTTATTTTAGTGTTTTCCAAATACGGTTGCAAAGACCTTAAGGATGCTGGGGAACGCTCCTTCTCATGAATATATATGATTGACAGACACATGTCGGGGTCTGTCTGTCTTTCTCTGATACCTTGAGAGATGTCGGGATTGTCCCACAGAGGCCAACACACAGATGAACAAGCAAGAACCAAGATGGAACTGCAAGAAATCCAGATTAAAGAAACCCAACTCTGAGCTTCTCCCATGATGTAAGCTAATAAGACAATGACTGATATTTCTGTTTATTCTGGAAGTTTTTCCTGTATCTATTTTTCCATGAAGACTTTAATAAATTTCCATGTTTTTATAAGAAGCCAAGTCCTCCAATAATGTTACCTTATGGGTCATCACATGAGTAAGAATTCACCCAAGGATAAAGTATTTTACACTCCCCTAGGGGTGGGACATTGCTCAGAGTTCATATATATATACTGCCATATGTTCATGTGTTTTTATGCTGTTATACACTTTGCACTTGAAAAAGGGGTTTATAACCCTGAAACGCGTCGTGTGTTTCCTGTACATTCTCCAAATAAAGGTTCTTGTGAGCTCAGAATTTCAAGTGCGCAGAGTGCCTATATGGGAGCTATCACCTTCCTGCCATGTTCCTCTGACTGTGTATGGAGGACGGGGCTGTGTAAAATGAAGAGAAAATGCGGGGCAGGTCAGATCTATCAGTTATATCTCGGGGACTATAAAACATAGAAATTTGGTGTGATATGAAAAAGGAAATTCTCTTCCTTCATACGATACTAAGGCTGCAGGGCTATCTGTATTATTTCCAGCGATATCACTGGTTGATAACACAGTTGGGATTAGGATATTTATAGGCAGCCGCTCTTTCATATGACACAAGAAGCAAATGTCTATGTTTTATAATGGCTAAGATATAACTGTATGAAGTCCGGGTCACTCAGTCAGCGCTCCACCTCCTCTGCCAGTGCCACAGCTACAAGTAGCCGGAGGACGAGCAGCAGCATCAGCAGCCAGTACAGTATCTGGAACATGAGGAACCAGAAATGTTTCACCTCGCAGCACCAACCAGACCCACAACAGGCAACCGACACCCACCGGCTGCAGCAGCAGGTACAGTCATAACTAGATGGTTCCTATGTTCCAGCAGGTACAGTCATAACTAGATGGATCCTATGTTCCAGCAGGTACAGACATAACTAGATGGTTCCTATGTTCCAGCAGATAACTCTAACCCCAAGGAATTCTGGGCCAATAGGTCAGAGCAGTGGAAGGAGCTGGCCCAGTTTGCTATGGAAGATTTTGAACAGCCCAGGAGGCTCCAGCAGCTCTAGTAGAATGAGCCGTGCTACCCACTAAGGAGTGGGAAGAAACCCTCAAAGAGGTGAGGAAGAGTCCAAAGATACCGAGCTGACAATCCTAAAGATGACACTGACTTTCCCTGCAGCTTCATTCACAGCAAGTGATGGTTAGTCCATCGATCTCTTGGAACAGCCACAACTGTCACAGATAGATCTCCCACATTTCTGTCTGGACTACAATCTACTGGCCATAGAGGTGGAAGACACTTGGCCCCTGATATTACCAGCACACTGGAACTAACTGTCCAGTCCTCCCTGACCCTCACAGAAGAGGAAGTATTACAGCATAGTACACACCGTGCAACAACAAGTTACTAATGCAGAGGAGAAAGTGGCCAACGGGAATCTGGAGGTTTGTGACTTACTGAAATGACCAGAATCTTACATGATGGTATAGAGGACGTAGAGAATGGGCCCCGCTGTAGTGACATGAGAGTAATGAGTGTCCCGAAGAATGTTCCATCCAGAGATCTAACACCGATACAGGGGCTTGTAAAAGTCTTCACACCCCTTGAGATTTTCAGTGAGAACCAACACAAAGTATCAGATAATTGTGAAGTGGAAGGAAAATGATACAAGGTTATCAACATTGTAAGCCAATAAAAATCTGAAAAGTGTGACGTGTGTTAGAGTTATCCTATAGCTAATCTTATATATCCTACATTGTAACCTCATATAGCCATACATATATACTCATGCATCATGAACCAATGTTTCAAGACTTTGTATTTCATATCACATGACCTCTCCCTGTTTTTACCATTTTTGCACATATTCTCATTTTTATACACAGTAAACAACTTGTACTGCCAAACTTAGTGTAGACAGTCTGACCAGACATGGTCACAGATATGGGTGAAGGATGCGAGGGAGTCAAGATTACTTCATCCATCATTGTTAGGTAACATAAGAACCATTGTGTGACATGGGTTAAATATAATTTGAGATGAATTCCCAGAAATTGTGTAAAATCCCATATTTGTATGCCAATAACCCATCCCCAATTTACGTAATATGATTGATTGTTACTCTTGGTTTATACTCTATAAAATACACGACCAGTTACTGGCAGTTACTGACAAATCTGTGTCGTCTCTGTCTTATTACCGGTACCGGGTTTTACCTGATTTATTTACCTAATCTACCTGGGGTTATTTTTAAACTCTGACACGTGCAAAAGTCTTCAGCCCCCTATAGCAATACTTTGTAGAGCCGCCTTTGGCTACAATTCCAGCTCCAAGTCTTTTGGGCTCGGTCTCTACCAGCTTTGCACATCTAGAGATGCGATTTCTGCCCCTTCTTCTTCTTCTTTGCAGCCAGATTGGATGGAGCGTCTGTGATCAGTAATTTTCATGTCTTGCCACAGATGCTCAATGGGATTTAGGTCTGGACTGTGACTGGGCCATTCTAACCCCGGAATATTCCGTCATCTAAACCATCCCCTGGAGCTCGGGCTGGAGGTTTAGGGTCATTGCTGGAAGGTGAATCTCCTCCCCAGTCTCACGTTTTTTGCAGCCTCCAACAGGGCCACAAGGAGGACATTATAGTGTGTGGGGGCCACAAGGAGGACATTATACTGTGTGGGGGCCACAAGGAGGACATTATACCGTGTGGGGGCCACAAGGAGGACATTATAGTGTGTGGGGGCCACAAGGAGGACATTATAGTGTGGGGGGGCCACAAGGAGGACATTATAGTGTGGGGGGGCCACAAGGAGGACATTATAGTGTGGGGGGCCACAAGGAGGACATTATAGTGTGGGGGGGCCAAGAGGAGGACATTATACTGTGTGGGGGCCACAAGGAGGACATTATACTGTGTGGGGGCCACAAGGAGGACATTATAGTGTGTGGGGGCCACGAGGAGGACATTATAGTGTGTGGGGGCCAAGAGGAGGACAATATACTGTGTGGGGGCCACGAGGAGGACATTATAGTGTGTGGGGGTCACAAGGAGGACATTATACTGTGTGGGGACCACAAGGAGGACATTATACTGTGTGGGGGCCACAAGGAGGACATTATACTGTGTGGGGGCCACAAGGAGGACATTATACTGTGTGGGGGCTACAAGGAGGACATTATAGTGTGTGGGGGCCACAAGGAGGACATTATAGTGTGTGGGGGCCACAAGGAGGACATTATAGTGTGGGGGGGCCACAAGGAGGACATTATAGTGTGGGGGGCCACAAGGAGGACATTATAGTGTGGGGGGGCCAAGAGGAGGACATTATACTGTGTGGGGGCCACAAGGAGGACATTATACTGTGTGGGGGCCACAAGGAGGACATTATAGTGTGTGGGGGCCACGAGGGGGACATTATAGTGTGTGGGGGCCAAGAGGAGGACAATATACTGTGTGGGGGCCACGAGGGGGACATTATAGTGTGTGGGGGTCACAAGGAGGACATTATACTGTGTGGGGACCACAAGGAGGACATTATACTGTGTGGGGGCCACAAGGAGGACATTATACTGTGTGGGGGCTACAAGGAGGACATTATAGTGTGTGGGGGCCACAAGGAGGACATTATAGTGTGTGGGGGCCACAAGGAGGACATTATAGTGTGTGGGGGCCACAAGGAGGACATTATAGTGTGGGGGGGCCACAAGGAGGACATTATAGTGTGGGGGGGCCACAAGGAGGACATTATAGTGTGGGGGGGCCAAGAGGAGGACATTATACTGTGTGGGGGCCACAAGGAGGACATTATACTGTGTGGGGGCCACAAGGAGGACATTATAGTGTGTGGGGGCCACAAGGAGGACATTATAGTGTGTGGGGGCCAAGAGGAGGACAATATACTGTGTGGGGGCCACGAGGAGGACATTATAGTGTGTGGGGGCCACAAGGAGGACATTATACTGTGTGGGGGCTACAAGGAGGACATTATAGTGTGTGGGGGCCACAAGGAGGGTGACTGAATGTATAAGAAGGGCTGAGAGTGAGCACTTACCTCTTCATGTACAGCAGCCGTCTGCTCACAGGACCTGTGATGATGTCATAGGTGTGGGAGGAGTCAGGGAGTCACATGGTCAGGTCCTGCTGTTATAGCTTCATCTGTACAGAAGATACTAAATCCTAGTGAGCTAAAGGACCTGTGATGATGTCACATGTGTGGGAGGAGTCACAAAATCACATGACCAGATATTAGAGATCTCTGCAGGGCCGTCTGCGTGTGACGTGTATGTAGCGGAGCCGTCTGTGTGTGTGACGTGCATGTAGCGGAGCTGTCTGTGTGTGATGTGCATGTAGTAGAGCTGTCTGCGTGTGGCGTGTATGTAGCAGAGCTGTCTGTGTGTGACGTGCATGTAGTAGAGCTGTCTGCGTGTGACGTGTATGTAGCGGGGCCACAAATGCTAATATATCGTCAAATGGAGACAATTCTGAAGGCAGTTTTGCACTTCCAGGTTTAGGTCTTTAAAGCTCATGGGACAAAAAAAGATTTGTAAAAATAAATAAATGATAGTTTTGATATAATACGGCTATACCGGGGAGAATTATTACCACTATAGAATAAGCTACTGAACAAAACATATAATGCTGTTTTCTTGGCCCCTCCGTTGATATAGTGCCCGTTTTCCTGACCCCAATGCAGTATAACACCCCATTTACACACACTATAATGTCTGATAGTCGCCCCTCCACATAGTATAATGACCCTGCACTCAGTATTATGTCCCATAGTGGCCCCTCCACACAGTATTGTGGCCCCTCCACACACTATTATGTCACATAGTGGCCCCTACACACAGTATTATGTCACATAGTGGCCCCTCCACACAGTATTATGTCCCATAGTGGCCCCTACACACAGTATTATGTCCCATAGTGGCCCCTCTGTTCTGTCCCCACATGAGGCGAATGAAGATGTGGCTAGTGATTAGGGGCTGGGAGAGGTCCTACCTTTGTTTCCTCAATGCAGAGCAGACAGGACCATGTTGCTCAGCGTCCAGAGAGATGATGCACACCAGGGATTGTGAAGTCCAGACTCGTTAATTTGGAAGACTGTTCATACAGCATATGATGGTAATGCAGTAATTCTCCAGAAATGCAAGTGCAACAAGCAGGGTGTTACAGCAAGTGAGCAATTAAGAATGTGTGTGTGTGTGTGTGTGTGTGTGTGTGTGTGTGTGTGTGTGTGTGTGTGTGTGGTGGTCGAAAACTGATGCTTTGTACAGCCCAGTCAAAAAGCATGTCTCTCCCAGAGAAAATGTAGACTAAAAAGCCTGGTAAACAGGAAGAGGAAGCCGTACTTTGACTCGG
The DNA here is from genome assembly GCA_947044405.1 of Leptodactylus fallax. Taxonomy (NCBI): domain Eukaryota; kingdom Metazoa; phylum Chordata; class Amphibia; order Anura; family Leptodactylidae; genus Leptodactylus; species Leptodactylus fallax. The sequence goes on along the minus strand of CAMRHE010000179.1, from coordinate 1,431,336 downwards.
CAAGGGAGGGGCATGTACAGAATTAATTAACTGCGGGCTGCCATACAGAAAAAGGACAGTAGGTGGCAGCAGAGGATTACAAATAATACAATCTACATGAAACGGTAGGATTATGTCTGCATGAAACAGTACACTCCCCGTCTGAAATTCCGTAAGGGATTTCACTATATATTTTTTAAAAGTTCAATAACCTAGAAAACAAAACACAAATATACAAGCAATGCAATAATAACTTCAAACGAGGTAGATAACAGGCAGTTCCTGAGATAATAATGAGATACCCATCTTCGGATCAGAGAAGCCGCACTAAGCCAAACTGTCTCCGACCCAACAGTAATCCAATGAACGAAGTACTAGGGCAGTGTTCTGTTCTTTCATGAAAGTGCCGGATCAATAGATCGGTGATATGATGCTTACTGGGAATGATGCAAGGATGTCGCTCTGAAGCCACGATCTTGGCTTGATTTAAACGACCACCGACTCTCAGCAAACCAAAACTGTCCACTACTGGATTTAAATGGGCAATGGGGCTTTTGAGAGGGATTTGCTGTTTGTGGTATAGGCATTTCCATTCAGTACTGAATACGCTTTGCTGGACGTAACGTATTATAAGGAACTCACAGTGAGAAATGTCCTCGGCAGAGGGTGGTTTATGGCAAACATGCCAACCATGACAGTCTTTGTCTCCATGTGAGTTGCTATAAGATCTCGCAATGTGGACTAACCTTGCTATAGTCTTGACGAGTTTCATCCAATTGGAGAAGCGCTCAAAGCGCTGGCAACCGAGACTGGAGGTAGTTTTAGTGTTCGTGGCCAAAGCACTGACCTCGGAGCGGACTTCTGGATCGCCATCCGGATCCTGAATGCTGAAGACTTCCTGGACACATTCACCTCCCTTCTGTTCCAACAGAAACTTAGGACCTGAAAGCCAAGAAGAGTTAGCAAAGGAACTTACAGACATACGTCTAGTGGCATGGTCAGCTGGATTAAGTTCGGATGAGATATAGTGCCATTGTTCAGGCTTGGAAGACCTCCTTATTCTCTCGATGCGGTTACTGACGTACACATAGAAGCGCCTTGTTTGGTTGTAGATGTAACCTAAGACAACCTTACTGTCACTGTAGTATTGTACATCATCTATGTTGGTGTCCAGCTCATGCTGAATAAAGTCTGCGAGTTCTACTGCAAGCACGGTCCCACAGAGTTCAAGCCTGGGAATAGTGTGTTCAGGCTTGGGAGCCAACTTAGCCTTGCCGAAAACGAACCCAACGTGATCTTGATTGTCGGGTCCCGTCACCTTCAGATAGGCAACTGCTGCAATGGCCTCCGTGGATGCGTCCAAGAACACATGGAGTTCCTTCCTAGTGCTAGCAGCAAGTGAGGTTCTGGTGTAACATCTTGGTATATGGATTTCATCCAAGGCACACAAAGACTGCTTCCAGGTTTCCCATTTTGGTTCCTTATAAGGGGGAAGTGGATCATCCCAGTCCTTGACGGTTTCAGAAAGCTGTCTCAGAAGAAATTTACCTTGTATGGTTATTGGTGCTACGAATCCCAATGGGTCGTATAAGCTGTTCACCACTGACAGGACACCACGTTTAGTGAATGGTTTGTCTGCACAGTTGATTTGGAAACTGAAGGTGTCAATTAACAGGTTCCACCTCAAGCCTAAGCTTCTCTGCACAGGCAGACATTCTGATTCCAGATCTATGTCCTTGAATACTGGAGCGTGGTCACTTGACTCAAAGGCTCTCATGACAGCCGGGCTGTTTGAAGCAATTTTGTGCAATCTAAGCTTAGCTCGGTACAGCATACCTTGGGTCCTCTTGAGTAGGTCGATCGCCGCTTCTTCTGTGGGTAGAGATTTTAGTCCGTCATCTACGTAGAAGTCTTTCTCTACAAAGTCTCTGGCATCTATTCCATATTCGGACTCTCCTTCTTGTGCGGTTCTCCGCAGGCCATAGGTTGCCACTGCGGGGGAAGGGCTGTTCCCGAATACGTGCACCCTCATGCGATACTCCACCATCTCTTTGCTGGGGTCGTTGTCCTTGTACCACAGGAACCTGAGGAAATTCCTATGGTCCTCTTTGACTATGAAACAGTGAAACATCTGTTCAATGTCAGCAGTGATGGCAATGGGCTCCTTCCGAACCTCATCAACACTCCTACTAGGTTGTTTGTTAGATTAGGACCCGCGAGGAGGACATCGTTGAGAGATACGCCTTGATGTTTGGCACTTCAATCAAAGACAACTCTAATTTGCTTAGGTTTCCGTGGGTGATATACTCCGAATGAGGGTAGGTACCAGCACTCCTCGTTTTCCTTTAAGGGAGGCGCTGGCTCCGCATGGTTATTCCGGAATATTTTGCTCATAAAGGTGACAATGTGTTCTTTCATCTCCGGTTTGTTGCTAAGTGTATGTTGGAGGGAGTTGAATCTCACGATTGTTCGGGAGTCTTACCCTGGTAGCTCGGAAGGGTAAGGGAAAAACCCAGTGATCGGTCTCGTCCTTTAGAAACTCATTGTCCATTATTCTGACAAATTCCTTGTCTTCCATTGATGGGGCTACCTTGTTGTCATCCTTAATTGTATGAAACACCAAATTTCCCAAGTCGTCCGCATAGGGAGAAGGAATGGCATCAGGCAGCTGTACGGGATCTGGAGGCATTTCTTTCACATCATAGTGATGAGGGCATGGTTTGCAGAAAGTAGTTAGTCCGTCCCGGCATACGTAGGTCTTAAAGGAATTGACTCTTGTATGGTCCAGGCACACATTTCCTATGATTACCCACCCTAAGTCAAGTCTCTGTGCGTAGGGGGCGTAGTCAGGACCATTGCACTGTTGGCGGACCTTATGTATCCTTAAGTTGTCTCTGCCAAGCAGAAGTAGGATTTCAGCGTCTGTATCCATAGGTGGGATAACGTTGACTAGGTGCCTTAGGTGTGGTTGGTGGAACGCAGCTTCTGGGGTAGGAATCTCATCCCTTTGGTTTGGTATTTGATCGCATTCGATTAGCGTAGGTAGGGGTATTTCTACGCCTCCATTGATGGGAGAAGCGATGAAACCTTGTGCCCTCCTGCCGCTAGTCTCTATGCGGCGTGAGCAAGTGTTCAGGGTATAGGGCTTTGCTGGTCCCTTGATTCCAAAGGCTTCAAAGAACTTAGGTCCAGCTAGGGATCGATTGCTCTGATCGTCAATAATGGCATACATTTTTACTGCGTTCTCTGGTTGCCCTTCTGGATAAACTCTGATTAGGCATATCCTGGCGCAACATTTATCACCTTGGCTCTCCCCACATACCTCTGAGCATGAGCAGGAGACAGCCGTGGTAGACTTGGCGTTATCCTCTGGCTCCCCGCCATGGCTTGTAGCCGGACTAGAGGTAACTGTGACTGCTGGATCGCTGGTGGCTGAGGTTGAATGCAAAGGTGATGGGTGTTTGTCACTATGACACTCTTCACACTTAATGGCAGATTTGCAGTCCTTGGCCATGTGCTCTAATGAGGCACAGCACCTGAAACACACCCCAAGTTCACTGAGGATTTTCTTGCGTTCTTGCATGGTTTTTGACCTGAAGCCTCTACATTTGTTCAACGAGTGTGGTTTTTTGTGAATGGGACACTCACGATTGAAAGATTTATCTCTTGACGTAATAGTGTGCTGTTTATCAGCGGGTACCACAGGTAGTGGCAGGTTAGTCTTTCTGACACTCACACTGCTCCTCAAGTCCTTGCGTTTATGTGTGACGATTTCATACCTTGATGAGGATGTTGCTGGAGTTGTGGTGTTAGACTCCAGGAAGTCTAGGCTAGGGTCATTCCTCATTTGGGCCTGTTCATCGATGAACTTGCAGAATTGAATGAATGGAGGAAAGGTGACATCATGTGACCGTTTGTACCTGGAGGCGCACACTGCCCACTTCTCTTGCAGACTATGTGGCAGCTTTGAGACGATTAGGTTCACCCCATGGGCGGTGTCTAGGTAGCACAATCCAGACAGACGAGGATCTCTTTTTGCGAGTTCCAGCTCCATAAGCAGATCACTCAAGTCCAGAAGCTTGTGGGCTTCCTTAAGGTTGATCCTTGGAACGTTCTGCAGTCTCTTGAATAGGGACTTTTCTATGGCTTCAGCGCTGCCATAGGTTCTTTCAAGTCTCAGTCAGGCAGCTTGCCCCACGTAGACAGTCCGGAGACTCTTGATACGGTTTGTGGAGTCAGGACCCAACCATTTAACCATGAGATCGAGCTCCTGATCCGCGGATAGGTTGAAGTCAGCAATGGCGGCCTTGATGGTTGCTTTCCAGGCTCTGTAGTTCTCTGCACGGTCGTCAAACTTTGAGAGGCTGGTACTGATCAACTCTCTGCTCACCATAAACCTGGCAAACTCAGACATGTCTGATCCTTCACTCCTTGTTACCGTGTTAGCTTGTGGTGCCCCTTGGGCGTATAAGCTGTGTGGCATGGAAGGGTGAATTGTTCCCGGGTAGAATGATGTCGCTGCAGGGTTGAGCTGTGGTTTAACCTCTGGAGATTTCAATGACTGCGGCTTCAACTGTGGAGATGCACTGGAATGTATCTTGTGGTCGTCTTGTGATGATTGCTGCTCCTGAGGGGACATATTATGGCGTTGGTCTTGGGTCTCTGCAGATGCTGTGGGTAACACTGGCGCCGTAAGTTGGGCTGACTTGGATGTTTCCACATTGTTGGGTAGAATGTCACTGGAGAAGGCATGTGCTGCAGGTATCTGTTTCTGCACGTAGATACTGGTACGAACAGCTGGATCATCTTCTTCCAGTGGTGGTAGGAAAATCGGGTCGAGGTTTTGCTTCAATGCTTGCTCTAGTATTTTTACTTCAGCTACTGCGATTTTTTCCTCCATTTCTGTTTGAAGGATCTTTGCTTTGGCTTCTGCCTCTGCCTCTGCTTTCTTGGCTTCTGCCTCTGCCTCTGCTTTCTTGGCTTCTGCCTCTGCCTCTGCTTTCTTTTCTGTATAGGAACGCCTTAGTTTGGATCGCTCTGCGTTTAAACGGGCCTCTAGAATTCTGTCGCTGAGGGCAAAAGTTCTTGAGCAGGCTGATTTGTATGACCGAGAAGAGTGCTTGGATGAGCCTGACCTGTTAGATCTAGATTCTTGCAGATAAGCGATACGGAGCTCTGCCTTATCTTTGGCGTCTTGCACAGCGGCATCCCTTTCTCTGTTTGTGCAATCTGCTTTGCTTAACTCTGATGAGGCTTCATCAATATTAGAGTCTTTTAGGAAGGCAGCGTACCTTGTGGATAGCCTCTTGTATCTTCTGTGGGCCGCATCTAGCCGTTTTATAGTGTCCTGTAGACTAGCTGCATCATTTTTGTGGCGTTCGATGCTTGACATGAGGGAGGCGACTCGTTCCCATAGGTCGTCCAGGTTGTCATTGAACTCGTCCTTCATGGAATGGTAGTTCTCGAGGACCTTTACTGTTGGCTTAAGGGAGCGTACAAGTCGTGTGTCTTGGCCTGTCTCTAATGCTGACTCTGCTTCCCGTTCTTCATAGTAGGCAGTATCGGGTTGTATTGGCTCTGTTTCGACACTGGGGAACAATGCAGAGTCTTTTTCAGCCATTTTGGTTTAAGGTGCGCTGTCTCTTTAAGAAACTGAACTTTTGAATTGGGCCTGTAAATCGCAGTGCAGCTTAGTTAAGGTGTCCTGACAAGATTCCCAAGCTGTTTTTGGAGAATCGTGGGGTTTTGCAGTCCGACGATCTGCAGCAATGTGGTATATGAGCAGGCAGATGGGTTGGGACCGGGCTTCAAGGCAGTTTTCGACTGTTCTGTCCCCACATGAGGCGAATGAAGATGTGGCTAGTGATTAAGGGCTGGGAAAGGTCCTACCTTCGTTTCCTCAATGCAGGGCAGACAGGACCATGTTGCTCAGCGTCCAGAGAGATGATGCACACCAGGGATTGTGAAGTCCAGACTCGTTAATTTGGAAGACTGTTCATACAGCATATGATGGTAATGCAGTAATTCTCCAGAAATGCAAGTGCAACAAGCAGGGTGTTACAGCAAGTGAGCAATTAAGAATGTGTGTGTGTGTGTGTGTGTGTGTGTGTGTGTGTGTGTGTGTGGTGGTCGAAAACTGATGCTTTGTACAGCCCAGTCCAAAAGCATGTCTCTCCCAGAGAAAATGTAGACTTAAAAGCCTGGTAAACAGGAAGAGGAAGCCGTACTTTGACTCGGCAAGGGAGGGGCATGTACAGAATTAATTAACTGCGGGCTGCCATACAGAAAAAGGACAGTAGGTGGCAGCAGAAGATTACAAATAATACAATCTACATGAAACGGTAGGATTATGTCTAGATGAAACAGTACACCCTCCACATAGTATAATGACCCTGCACACAGTATAATGTCCCATAGTGGCCCCTCCAAACAGTATAATGTCATATAGTGGCCCCTCCAGACACAATAATGTCCCATAGTGGTTCCTGCAAACAGTATAATGTCATATAGCAGCCCCTGCACACACTATTAAGTCCCATAATGGTCCCTACATGCAGTATTATGTTCCATTGTGGTCCCAACAGTGTTCTTTGTGAATATTGCAAAAAAAATTTGGGTACACCACCCATGTTCTATTAGTATACTCTGGCCCAGGGGATGAGACAAAAATAAAAGCCATTGGTACTCACCTCTCCTGCACTCCAGCGAGACTCCCTGCTGTTTACAGTTCTCTTCAGTGATATCACAGACATGGGTTACACCGGCTTCATTATACGTTGCAACGCCGGTCTGACCCATGTGACATCTGAAGAGACAACCAAGTGTAATAATAGAAGTAAAGTACAGACCAAAAGTTTGCACACACCTTCTCATTCCAAGAGTTTTCTGTATTTTCATGACTATAAAAATTGTAGATTCACACTGAAGGCATCAAAACTATGAATTAACACATGTGGAATTATATACTTAACAAAAAAGTGTGAAACAACTGAAAATATGTCTTATATTCTAGGTTCTTCAAAGTAGCCACCTTTTGCTTTGATTACTGCTTTGCACACTCTTGGCATTCTCTTGATGAGCTTCAAGAGGTAGTCACCTGAAATGGTTTTCACTTCACAGTTGTGCCGTGTCAGGTTTAATAAGTGGGATTTTTTGCCTTATAAATGGGGTTGGGACCATCAGTTGTGTTGTTCAGAAGTCAGGTGGATACACAGCTGATAGTCCTACTGAATGGAGTGTTAGAATTTGTATTATGGCAAGAAAAAAGCAGCTAAGTAAAGAAAAACGAGTGGCCATCATTACTTTAAGAAATGAAGGTCAGTCAGTCCAAAAATTGGGGAAAACTTTGAAAGTGTCCCCAAGTGCAGTGGCCAAAACCATCAAGCGCTACAAAGAAACTGGCTCACGTGAGGACCGCCCCAGGAAAGGAAGATCAAGAGTCACCTCTGCTGCGGAGGATAAGTTCATCCGAGTCACCAGCCTCAGAAATGGCAGGTTAACAGGAGCTCAGATTAGAGACCAGGTCAATGCCACACAGAGTTCTAGCAGCAGACACATCTCTACAACAACTGTTAAGAGGAGATTGTGTGCAGCAGGCCTTCATGGTAAAATAGCTGCTAGGAAACCACTGCTAAGGACAGGCAACAAGCACAAGAAGAACACAAGGAATGGACATTAGACCTGTGGAAATCTGTGCTTTGGTCTGATGAGTCCAAATTTGAGATCTTTGGTTCCAACCACCGTGTCTTTGTGCGACGCAGAAAAGGTGAACGAATGGACTGTACATGCCTGGTTCCCACCGTGAAGCATGGAGGAGGAGGTGTGATTGTGTGGGGGTGCTTTGCTGGTGACACTGTTGGGGATTTATTCAAAATTGAAGGAATACTGAACCAGCATGGTTACCACAGCATCTTGCAGCGGCATGCTATTCCATCCGGTTTGCGTTTAGTTGGACCATCATTTATTTGTCTAGTTTCAAAGGAGTGCAGACAGAGACCCTCGATCTGCCTCCCTGCCCAGGTAAGATGAATCCTCTCCACGTCCTGCTTCTGAGAGGGACAGGAAGAACACTGGAGAGGGGAGGTGGGTTGGGGACCTTTAACCTTTGTAACTTCCTGTCCCACTCAGAGGTCAAGAGGGCAACCTCCTGTGGTGCTGTCATGAGGGACATCCTGGAAATAGGTATTTCATCTTTACCAATGGGTAAGAGCCCCAGCCCGGATGGCTTCACAGCCCGGTTCTATAAGACTTTACAATCTGCATTAGCACCCCTCTTGCTGAAATCCTACAACTCTATCTCACATGACACTCCCTTCGAGACGTCCTTCCTACATGCACACATCACAGTTATCCCTAAGGAGGGTAAGGATCATCTGCTCTGCCCTAGTTACAGGCCGATTTTCCTAATCAACACTGACGCGAAGCTCTATACCAAATTGATAGCCAACCGATTAAGTCAACACATGGAGGATCTTGATCAGATGGGATTCGTCCCTCATATGGAGGCCCGAGATAATACACTAAATGCCTTCTCCGTGATCTGTCACGCTCAGCACTCTCGGACTCCTATGATGCTGCTTTCTCTGGACGCGGAGAAGGCTTTTGATAGAGTGGAATGGAGGTTCCTGTAGGACACCCTTATACAGATAGGTCTTGGCCCCACTATTCTCACCCATATTCGCTCTGTCTACAACTCAGCTAAGAGCGCTAATATGAGTTAATGGTACGCTCTCTTCCCCTCTCACTATTCATAATGGTACCCGGCAAGGCTGTCCCCTATCCCCAATGCTATACGTACTGGTGATGGAACACTTACTTGAGGCAATTAGGGATAACCCAGATATCCAGGGTCTCCGTGTCCGTGATCTGCATTTAAAAATCTCAGCATTTGCAGATGATATCTTGCTTTTTTTTTCTTGCTCACAACTATCCCTTCCCTCCTCCGTGAAATTAGCACTTATAGTTACTATAGTAATTATAAAATTAATCTATCCAAAAGCACCGCCCTCAGTGTTTCATTACCTACGCCTTTACTCAGTAATGTCCGATCCGCCTTTCCCTTTACATGGTCCTCAAGGGCGATCAAACACCTGGGTGCGCAGCTTCCTAATAGCTTGTCTGATACTGTACATACTCTTTGAACTTCTCCCCCGATTCTGCGGACTCTCCAGACGGATCTTGCTTGCTGGGATACCAAGGGCTTTCCTGGCTAGGTTGCATCAACCTACTGAAAATGAATGTACTCCCCCACCTTCTCTACCTCTTTCAAACCATCCCCATAATATTACCTAAGCATTTCTTTGCCACGGTCCGGAAAACCTTCACTAAGTTTATCTGGGCATTAAAGCCCCAGCAAATCGCAAAAAGTACTCTCGTTAGGCAGAAAAGGATGGGGGGTGTTTGGCGGTCCCAGATTGCTCTACTTCCTGGCCGCAGTCACAACTCGCATTCTTGACTGGCACTACTCAGCACGCTCTAAACATTAGGATCTCTGAGCCCACTCCCTCTCACTGCTCTCCCGTGGCTTCATAAGTGTTTTTGGTTGGACAGTAAGACTCATGTACCAGGTACTCAGATCTTGCCAGCATGGTGCTGTGCGGAGGCTCTTCTGAAATGATGGCCCTATGACCCCAATCTTGGGCAACCCGAACTTTCCTGCCACACTTCACTCCTCTTTCCTCTCTCACACTGTGGGTCAACTTACCCTTAGATTCCATCGGGTTATATCGGCCTCCTCCCCCGCTCTGAGTTACTCACTACGAGCCCAGACCCTGACTCCATTGCCTCTCACTGGCAGTATACCCAGCTTTCCCATTTTTATACTACTCTTAGGACGTCACATAATCTTCATAGGGCATTGCTGCCTTTTAAGCGTCTGTGCTTTTCACCTAGTGCTCCAACTCATACGGTCTCGCTTATGTATGGCATGCTCATGGAGGATTCCATCAACAGTCTATCAGATTTCACGGGTAGTTTGGAAAGAGACAGAGCTCGTTTCCCTCCTTCCCCTATGTTCCTCCCTGTTACCCACCTGCCATCTCTTGTTCTCCCACCCTCTCCTCCGTTCTCCAGCCTCCCCCCTGTGCACCCTTTATTGCTGATACCTTGTTTGACTTGGTTTTTTTTTTGATTTAACAAAACTTAAATAAAATTCTTAATGTTAAAAAAATAAATCTTTGTGTTTTTTTGTTCCTTTAGTTTTGTGATGTTTTGTTCAGTTTGTTTCCCAGTATTTGTGTTTTTTTAATTTCTTATCTATTATAAGCTTTTCCATATTGTATTTACCGGGCAGGCAGGACACATGACTTTGTCATGTGATCATCCAGAGGGTTGGTCTCAGGGTGTGTCATTCATATCTGTCAGGTTCTTAGGAAAAGGATGGACAGCACTCCAAATGATTTCTTAGATCTTGTGTATTTTATTACAACATATCAGACTCCATGTATGATAAAAAGCCGCATTGTAACTTCACAAAATCATAGAGCTCGAGGGCATAATCGATAAGCAATGTTTTGGGGCGAGAATGCCCTTCATCAGGTCTGAAGTTCATATAATTGAGTCCTTTTGCTGGCCAGGATACACCCCATCCCCTCCAGGTGGCCCACAGTCCCTTCATGAAACAAATGGGGCACAGGAGGAGAGGGCGAGGGGGAGGCCAACCCACAAGAGATTTGGGATGCACAGGTGCAAGCCACAATTTTTCAATTTCACCACCCAGAAAGGAATATTGCACAGATGGGTTGCCCAATAATAGTGAAGGATGTGTGGGACAGCCAAACTTCTCTGCCCCTTCCCAGCCAACATGACCAACCTGGGAATGCGGTGGCACTTGGCGTTCCATATGAACTGGAAAATGGCTCACTGTAAGTCGTGTAGTTCCATGCGGGGAACAGCTACCGGCAGGGTCACAAAATTATAAAGCAACTTCGGGAGGAGCGTCATCTTAACCTCCGCAATGCATCCCAGTAAGGAAATATGCCAAGGCCTCCACTTGTCTAACAAAGCCGGAGCGCACAGAAAAGACTATGGTACCGTGTTTCTCCAAAAATAAGACCTATCCCAAAAATAAGCCCTAGCTACATTTTCCAGGTTGATAAAAGTTGAAAGAAAAAGCGATCAAATGTGTGATTGTTGTTCATGGAAAAAATTAAGACCTATCCCGAAAATACGCCTAGCCCTTTTTTCGGAGAAAAAAATTATATAAGACCCTGTCTTATTTTCGGAGAAGCACGGTAGTTAGCAGAATAAAGAGAGCTGTAGGAGTGAGTGATCTGGATTCCCAGATAGTGTAGAGAAGCCGATCCCCATTGGAAATTGTAGTTACTTCGGAGGACAATCAGGAGAACCTGGGGAATATTAACAGGCAGCTCCTTGGTTTTACAGGAGTTTATCTTATAGCCGGAGAGGTAGTTATAATCATCTATGACTCACAGCAGGTTAGGTAGGGTAGTATGAGGGGTGGTGAGGGTGTGAAAAGGGAGACCTTAATATCAGGGGAGTGCTGTATCCTGGCCACCAGCAGTTCAATACAGAGAACGAAGAGAAGGGGGGAGAAGGGACAAGCTTGGCGCATCCCGTAATGAATGGAGAGGGAACCGGATGACAAGTGGGGTGTGAAAGATCCTCAGTGCGCCAACACCGCGTTGGCCCACACCTGAGACCTCTTTCATAAAAACCACACTCACCGCCCGTGAGTGCCGGGTCCACAAGATAAATACAAGACAAGCTTTCTAAATTTTATATATTTATTAACCCCTAAATGGGTCGGAATTAACATCCAACACATGCAGTTCAGAACAGATATGCAGATATATACAAGCATTAAGAGTTACTAGTTACAATATACAGTGCAATAAAATAAAAGGGAATAAAGGTGAAATGATTAGTTTACCACACATCTCCTTGATGTGGCTCTATAGTCCAACACTCACACATGCTCTGGTATGTGTGAATAACCAGTGGAGGCTTCTTAGCATGTAGCATCAACACAACAATCCAGCCTGCATGCTCTTCACAGTGGTCTGTCTGTCTGTAAAAAAACTCTCTCACTGACCTCTTACCTCATCTTTTATACCCTTTATGCCACCACCCAGAATGAGGTCACCGGCGACGGCAAGTCTGATTGATTAACGCACTTAAGTCCAGATTCTTTGTAAAGAGCTGAGACCAAGTGAAATGATACAATGTTATCAATCATGTCTGATCTACCAGTGCAGGCTGGACAATGCATGTTTATTTGATCAGCCAGGACTGTGTAGGAATTCAATGGAGCCCTGCTGGGATGGATACAAAGCCCCATTGTTACAGTGTGGCCACTATTGGCAATATACCTATGATTATGGCTGCGCACCTTATGAGTAAAGAGATACGCTACCCAGAGACCAAAATACAGCTTTGAGTTATAGCCATATTTCAGTGGAATCATCACATGGGGATGTTTCACTACCACCGTCGGGAGAGAGTAAAGGGCCCAGATCGCCATGATGAAGACTCCAGAAAAAGCGAAGGCCTTCAGCGCAGCCAACATGAAGGATTCTGGGCAAAACATGTCCCATACCATATTCTGGGCATGAATATGGCTTCTCTCCTGTGTGAATTCTCAGATGTTCAACAAGATTTGATTTACGCGTAAAATGTTTCCCACATTCTGGGCATAAAAATGGCTTCTCTCATGTATGAACTTTTTGATGTTTAATAAGACTTGTTATCTGTATAAAACATTTCCCACATTCTGGGCATGAAAATGGCTTCTCCCCTGTGTGAAGTCTCTGATGTATAACAAGATTTGCTTTCCGAGGAAAACATTTCCCACATTCTGGGCATAAATATGGCTTCTCCCCTGTGTGAATTCTCTTATGTGTATTAAGAGTTGATTTCTGAGTAAAACATTTCCCACATTCTGGGCATGAATATGGCTTCTCCCCTGTGTGAATTCTCTGATGTGTAACAAGACTTGATTTCTCATTAAAACATCTCCCACATTCTGGGCATGAATATGACTTCTCTCCTGTGTGAATTCTATAATGTATATCTAGATGTGATTTAAAGGCAAAACATTTCTCACATTCTGGGCATGAATATGACTTCTTTCCTGTGTGAGTTCTCTGGTGTTTAACACCCCTTCTGCAGCATTCACTGTGCTTAACAGACTGTGATGAATTAGAAGAAAGATCTTTCTCCTGAAGGGCTGAGGGTAAATCTGGGGTAATGACATGTTCTTCATATGGATCTTGTGCGATACCATGATCCTCTGCTTTATAATCTGTAGATATCAGATGTCCCTCTGAGCTCCTGGTACAGGCATCTGACAAGAAGAAAACTGATGTTACTATTTTTGAATAACATAACCTTATAAGTATATTCCCCACTGAGCTGCCGCTGCCTGAGAAGCTTCAGACCGTGTGAAGAAGTGAAGTCAGTGGCACAGGCAGCAAACGACGGCAGCGTGGCCTACTTCATTAGTACTCACTGTGCTGAGACGGAGGTCAGTGATAGTGAATAGTAATGAAGCGGGGCAGGAGATGCCACCACTACTTTTGTTCATTGTATTGGTGCTGGTAGTGGGTGAAAGAAGCGAGCCCACCCAGTCACAGCACTAAGGAAAAGGGGCGGTGGCACTTACATAGAGATGCATCACATACAATTAATTTCTGGTGCAAGCTACCGGTTTCCTTTTTCCAGCACCAGCACTGTTCTGATGGTGGACTTGATGGTGACCCTTCTGTGCTTTATATAGTGGTGACTCCTCACCTGGGCGGTTACCTGTAGGAATTTCCTCCTCACACTCCTCATCACCACTCACATAGGGCTTTTCCTTTATTGTCCTAGATATAGCATTAATGTCGTTCAGATCTTTATCCTGATGGAAAATCTGTGAAACAAATAATGTAAAAGTCACCGGACAAATGGGGAAGTCACAGGGAATGTTCTAGATCATTAATCCGCATGAAGATCAAAGATGTCCTGACAGTAGCTGCAGGTCTCTGAGAAGCTGGAGAAACATATTAGATGGCGGCTCAATGACACCGCCCATGTATATAACCATATAATACTGCTGGATACAACAAGACTGACCACAAGGACTTCACAGCCCGTCTACACATCATAGGGAATATCTCCATCTACCTGATCATCCTGTGGAAGAAGAGGACTGGGACATCTCTCCGGTGTTGTCCTCTTACTGGATCTACCTGTAGGAAACACAGACAGGGACTGAATTCATTCTGTACATACAAATAATGGAAGTCCATGTGTATATAGTCATGTCTATTACCTGCTGATGTGAGGGGCTGGTGGTCCTCCATCATCACCTCCTTGTACAGATCCTTGTGTCCTTCTAAATACTCCCACTCCTCCATGGAGAAATAGACAGCGACATCCTGACACCTTATAGGAACCTGACAACACAATGATACAGTCATCACCCAGACCCTTCCAGTTACTGTATAACAGTGATAGTGAACCTTTTAGAGACCGGGTGCCCAAACTGCAACCAAAACCCACTAATCTATCGCAAAGTGCCAAGAAGACAATTTAACCTTAATAGATCTAAGAGATTAATGGGGGTGCAACACCCAAGGCCCCTGCTGATCAACTGTTGGTGTTTCTGCGAGCACCCTCATCCCTTCACTATTTACACTGCACAGGATCTGTTTTATAGTGACCATGCAATGTTATTACAGCCTGTAATAATATCCAATGTCTGCTATAAAACAGATCCTGTGTGAAATAAATACTGAAGGGCCCCTACACATTACAATCTGCTCCACAGTGCCCCCCCACACAGTACAATCTGCTTCACAGTGGCCTCCACACAGTACAATCTGCTCCATAGTCGCCTTCACACAATACAATCTGCTCCACAGTGGCCTCCACACAGTACAATCTGCTGCACAGTGGCCCCAACAGAGTACAATCTGCTTCACAGTGGCCCCCACACAGTACAATCTGCTGCACAGTGGCCTCCACACAGTACAATCTGCTGCACAGTGGCCCCCACACAGTATAATATACTCCATAGTGGCCTCCACACAGTACAATCTGCTCAACAGTGGCCCCAACACAGTACAATCTGCTGCACAATGGCCCCCATACAGTATAAAATACGACATAGTGGCCTTGACACAGTACAATCTATTCCGCAGTGGCCTCCACATAGTACAATCTGCTCCACAGTGGCCCCAACACAGTACAGTCTGCTTCACATTGGCCCCCGAACAGTACAATCTGCTCCACAGTGGTCCCCACACAGTATAATATACTCCACAGTGGCCCACATACAGTACAATCTGCTCCGCAATGACCCCCATACAGTATAAAATACTCCATAGTGGCCTTGACACAGTTCAATCTGTTCCAAAGTGGGCCCCCCACAGTACAATCTACTCCGCAGTGGCCTCCTCATAGTACAATCTACTCCACAGTGGCCCCCACACAGTACAATCTGCTGCACAATGGCCCCCATACAGTATAAAATACTACTTAGTGGCCTTGACACAGTACAATCTATTCCGCAGTGGCCTCCACACAGTACAATCTGCTCCACAGTGGCCCCAACACAGTAAAATCTGCTCCATAATGGCCCCCACACAGTATAATATACTAGACAGTTGCCCCCACACAGTACAATCTGCTCCACAGTGGCCCCCACACAGTACAATCTGCTCCATAATGGCCCCCATACACTATAATATACTCCACAGTGGTCCACACACAATACAATCTGCTCCATAGTGGGCCTGACACAGTACAATCTGCTCCATAGTGGGCCTGACACAGTACAATCTGGTCCACAGTGGCCCCCACAGTACAATTTGTTCCACAGTGGCCCCCGCACAGTACAATCTGTTACACAGTGGCCCTCCCACAAAGTGGCCCCACACAGTACAATCTGCTCCACAGTCGCCCCCTTACAGTATAAAATGCTCCCAAGAGCCACCCTCAAGCTGCTTCATGCGAACCCAATGAAGTTTATTTTGTCATCCGGTTCGTTTTGGTGGTATTATTATACTCTGGGTCTCCTCTGGGGAAGCCGAGGGAAGGTGAGTAAAAATAAATACTTATACTCACCTTGCCTCACCTCTCCTGGGCATCCTTGCTCCGGCTCTCTCAAGCATCCTCTTCGGTCCTCATCTTCCTGCCCTAGCCTGCCCAGCGGAGGTGATTAATTAAAAAAACAACAAACACTTATATTCACCTCTCTTGGACTTCTGGTGGTTCCCAGCATCCTCGTTGGGGCTTTGAGGTCACACGCCCCAGAGGTCACTGCTGGGGCCTATGATTGGGCCTCAGCTGGCACATGGAGCACGCCAGTGTACACCACGTGACTGCTAATGCCAAATCACAGACACCAGCAGTGACCTCTGAGCCCCGAAAAAGATGCTGGGAACCATCAAAGTCCAGGAGAGGTGCGTATAAGTGTTTTAAAAAAAAAAAAAAAAAGTTTACATACCCCGGCAGATTTTTTTGTTTTTTTGGCCTTTTTTTCAGAGAATATGAATGATAACACAAAAACTTTTTCTCCACTCATGGTTAGCGGTTGGCTGAAGCCATTTATTGTCAAACTTCTGAGTTTTCTCTTTTTAAATCATAATGACAACCAAAAACATCAAAATGACCCTGTTCAAAAGTTCCCATCCCCTGGTGATTTTGGCCTCATGCTCAGAAGTTGACACAAAGGGGTTTGAATGGCTACTAAAGGTAACCTCCTCCCTGTGACCTGTTTGCTTGTAATCAGTGTGTGCATAAAAGCTGAGTGAGTTTCTGGGATCCAGACAGACTGTCGCATCTTTCCTCCGGCCACTGACGTTTCTGGATTCTGAGTCATGGGGAAAGCAAAAGAATTGTCCACGGATCTACGGGAAAAGGTAGTTGTACTGTATAAAACAGGAAAGGGATACAAAAAGATATCCAAGGAATTGATAATGCCAGTCAGCAGTGTTCAAACTGCGATTAACAAATGGAAACTCAGGGGCTCTGTAAAAACCAAACCACGGTTAGGTAGACCAACCAAAAGTTCGGCCACAACTGCCTGGAAAATTGTTCGGGATGCAAAGAAAACCCCCACACATAACATCAGCTGAAATACAGGACGCTCTGAAAACTATCGGTGTGGCTGTTTCAAGATGCACAATAAGGAGGCACTTGAGGAAAAATGGGCTGCATGGTGGAGTTGCCAGAAGAAAGTCATTACTGCGCAAATGCCACAAAGAATCTCGCCTTCAATACGCCAAACAGCACAGAGACAATCCTCAAAACTTCTGGAACAAGGTCATTTGGAGGGATGAGACAAAAATTGAACTTTTTGACCACAACCATAAACGTCACATTTGGAGAGGTGTCAACAAGGCCTATGATGAAAGGAACACCATTCCTACTGTAAAGCCCGGAGGTGGATCACTGATGATGGGATGTGAGAGCTTCAAAGGCTCAGGAAACTTGGTCAAAGTTGAAGGAAAGATGAATGCAGCACGTTATCAGCAAATACTGGAGGCAAATCTGCCCTCATCAGCCAGGAAGCTGCGCATGGGATGTACTTGGACGTTCCAACATGACAACGATCCAAAACACAAGGCCAAGTCAACCTGTCATTGGCTACAGCAGAAGAAAGTGAAGGTTCTGGAGTGGCCATCTCAGTCTCCTGACCTCAATATCATTGAGCCACTCTGGGGAGATCTCAAGTGCGCAGGACATGCAAGACAGTCCAGGAATTTACAGGAACTGGAGAACCATCTGAGAAAATAAAGAGCCTCATCCACAACTAGCACAAAAGACTTCAAGCTGTCATTGATGTTAGAGGGGGCAATACAGGGTATTAAGAACTGGGGGATGGGAACTTTTGAACACGGTCATTTTGATGTTTTTGGTTGTCATTATGATTTAAAAAGAGAAAACACAGAAGTTTGACAATAAATGGCTTCAGCCAACCACTAACCATGAGAGGAGAAAAAGGTTTTGTATTATCATTCATATTCTCTGAAAAAAAAAGGCCAAAAAAACAAAAAATCTGCCTGGGTATGTAAACTTTTTAGCACAACTGTATGTACATACATCACATAATGCCGGGCCCTCTTTCCATTAATGATATGTATAGCGGTTGAGGATCCAGGCTTTCCCTGAACACTATCACAGTGCTGTGGGGCCTCGGCCATCTCCAGCTTGCTACGAGCCTCGTACCATTCTGGGCCTGGTCACGGTCACACCACCTGCGACAATTGTTATTCTCCTGTACGTACCTACACTCCTGTGAAAAGCAGCTGAGCGACCTTCTTCTCCCCCCGCAGTGCAGGTGCTGATGAATGACTTAATTTTGCCTGCGTTGGGGCAGAGGTCTGAATCATCTGTCAGGGTAAGCCGCGAACCCAAAGCCTACACTTAACATACTTGTACATCGACCTGAAAGGAATGCTCCCTTGCTGGAAGATTCTGGGAAAGCTTTCCTGGATGCCCCGTTAGCGAGCGATCGATGTGTGTAGGCTAGTTGGAGCCTGGATGGGGTGACAGAGAGCGCACCCAAAGAAAGGGCACTGACTGCGCCTCTGGCACGGGAGCTATAGGTTCACCATCACGGCTGTATAATGTCCCAGCATTCCCAGCAGTGTCACCTCTCCAGTCAGCAGCTCCAGCATCTTGTTGGTGAGTTCCAGGATCTTCTGTTCATTGATCTCCTCCTGTATCAGGATGTGAGGTGGAGGCCCCGGGATTGGGCTTAGGGTTCCTCCATATCCTTCATACACAGGAGCCTGACAGCGCCCACTAGAGGTCTTCTTCACTACTGTGTAATCCTGGTTATGGGGAGACACATTAATAAATATCACTACATACATGTCCAGAGTCCATCACCTCTCCAGTCATATCATCTGTTATTACTATAGATAAGAATGATGTAATGTGACATCATCAGAATCTCTCACCTCTCCAGTAAGCTGGTAGATGATCTCTAGGGTGAGATTTAATAGACTTTCCGCCATCTTGTTCCTGTCTCTTTCCATCCTTGATGGATCAATCAGGAATATTCTCTTATATAGAAGATACTGAGAGGATTCTATATTGTAGGAACCTGAATGGAGAGAAGATGAGACAATGTAATCACTACACGGAATCCCATGTAATAAATAGAACAGATGAGTCACATTATTATGACCACCTCCTACTTCTGACGTCGGCAGCGTGTAGCTCAGGAAGGAAGTGACTTGTTGTGGGCCGGCTTGGTGGGTATATAAGGTGTGTGATAGGCTGAACAGAATCTCATTGTTGTCATGGATAAAGGGGGCGATTTATCAGAGATGCAAAAGGGATGATTATTGATTGTCGGGACAAGGGTGACAGTATGTCTCCAACAGCGCAGGTTGTGAACTGTTCGTGTGCTGTTTGGTGAAAGTGTATTGTGAGTGGAGAAATGGCACCATTGGGAATAACCAACGTTGAAATTGTTACGAGCTGAAATCAAGACGAATATTTCAAATAGTTCATTTTTTAACAGAATTGAATACTTTGCAATTTGTCGAACTAAAATGACCTTTGTGACCTACATTGTGGAGTCAACATACAGAGGAGACGTGTCTGTGACATGGGCTGGGGTTCTAGCATCATCTGACAGCGTCGCAGCCAATAATGAATGGTAGGCGGAGACCTTACAGTGCTGATGTCATTTTGGCTATTTTGGGATGTGATCATGCTGAGAGACACTTACAGTTGTGCTAAAAAGTTTACATATCCCGGCAGATTTTTTGTTTTTTTTACCTTTTTTCAGAGAATATGAATGATAACACAAAAACCTTTTTCTCCTCTCATGGTTAGTGGTTGGTTGAAGCCATTTATTGTCAAACTTCTTTGTTTTCTCTTTTTAAATCATAATGACAACCAAAAACATCAAAATGACCCTGTTCAAAAGTTCCCATCCCCGAGTTCTTAATACCCTGTATTGCCCCCTCTAACATCAATGACAGCTTGAAGTCTTTTGTGCTAGTTGTGGATGAGACTCTTTATTTTCTCAGATGGTTCTCCAGTTCCTGTAAATTCCTTGGCTGTCTTGCATGTCCTGCGCGCTTGAGATCTCCCCAGAGCGGCTCGATGATATTGCGGTCAGGAGACTGAGATGGCCACTCCAGAACCTTCACTTTCTTCTGCTGTAGCCAATGACAGCTCGACTTGGCCTTGTGTTTTGGATCGTTGTCATGTTGGAACGTCCAAGTACGTCCCATGCGCAACTTCCTGGCTGATGAGGGCAGATTTGCCTCCAGTATTTGCTGATAACGCGCTGCATTCATCTTTCCCTCAACTTTGACCAAGTTTCCTGAGCCTGTGAAGCTCACACATCCCCACATCATCAGTGATCCACCTCCGGGCTTTACAGTAGGAATGGTGTTCCTTTCATCATAGGCCTTGTTGACACCTCTCCAAATGTGACGTTTATGGTCGTGGCCAAAAAATTGGATTTTTGTCTCATCCCTCCAAATGACCTTGTTCCAGAAGTTTTGAGGTTTGTCTCTGTGCTGTTTGGCGTATTGAAGGTGAGATTCTTTGTGGCATTTGCACAGTAATGGCTTTCTTCTGGCAACTCGACCATGTAGCCCATTTTTCTTCAAGTGCCTCCTTATTGTGCATCTTGAAACAGCCACACTGATAGTTTTCAGAGAGTCCTGTATTTCAGCTGATGTGGCAGTTGTGGCCGAACTTTTGGTTGGTCTACCTAACCGTGGTTTGGTTTTTACAGAGCCCCTGAGTTTCCATTTGTTAATCACAGTTTGAACACTGCTGACTGGCATTATCAATTTCTTGGATATTTTTTTGTATCCCTTTCCTGTTTTATACAGTACAACTACCTTTTCCTGTAGATCCGTGGACAGTTCTTTTGCTTTCCCCATGACTCACAATCCAGATACGTCAGTGGCTGAAGGAAAGATGCAACAGTCTGTCCGGATCCCAGAAACTCACTCAGCTTTTATGCACACACTGATTACAAGCAAACAGGTCACAGGTGAGGAGGTTACCTTTAGTAGCCATTCAAACCCCTTTGTGTCAACTTCTGGGCATGAGGCCAAAATCACCAGGGGATGGGAACTTTTGAACAGGGTCATTTTGATGTTTTTGGTTGTCATTATGATTTAAAAAGAGAAAACACAGAAGTTTGACAATGAATGTTTTCAACCAACCACTAACCATGAGTGAAGAAAAAGTTTTTGTGTTATCATTCATATTCTCTGAAAAAAGGCCAAAAAAACCCCAAAAATCTGCCGGGGAATGTAAACTTTTTAGCACAACTGTATGTTATCATCATCACTGCATATTCCAAAGGAATTGCTCCATTTTGAACTGGAAAACAACAGCAACAGTGCAATAGAAGTACAGAATAGAAGGAGGACAAGTGGAGTGAAGTGGAGTTATATGTAATCAATTACAGGCAGAGAAATCATAGGAGTGGGGGAGGAAGAATTTCTGCACTGTGCTATAAGTCTGACTGCTGCCGTTGTCAGATTGATCTATGAATGTCCAGTGTGTCTTACATTGTTTTTACTGATGAAGTCAGTCCTGTTATTGAAAAATATTTTGTTAATGATTTTTTGGGCAATATTTTTTTTTATTCTTACAAAGTGCAGTTCTAATGAGAAAAACACTGACACAGCCTGTTCTAGTCTGAACTATCTCCGTTTGTTAAAATGTAACAAAACTTTCGGACAACTTTTGATTTTCTGGCAGTATCTGTATCATTGATAATTCTTGTTATATACTTTATTAACAAATTTTCTCTCTTTCTATATGAAATCCTGCATCACTTTCTTCTTTCCTTGCTTCTCTATTGAAATCTGTCTTCTTACCGTGTATTCAAAATAAAGACACTGAAGCCTCCCCGCAGCGGGGTCAGGATTTTACAATCTCACTAAGCCATCCTCCTGTTTTTAACAACTGTTCTCACTCTGCACAATGTAACTGACCTCAGAGTTTAGTCACTGCCTGTTAAATATTATTAGATTACAATAGTCATGACCTGTAATGTTAATTCTAGTCTGCTGAGAACACTCTACTATCTTACAGTACATGGTGTGGTTAGGGTACACTTATTTTAGTGTTTTCCAAATACGGTTGCAAAGAGTTTAAGGATGCTGGGGAACGCTCCTTCTCATGAATATATATGATTGACAGACACATGTCTATCAAAAATTAAGAGAAAATGAGGGGCGGGTCAGATCTATCAGTTATTTCTCGTGGATTATAAAACATAGAAATTTGGTTTGATATGAAAAAGGAAATTCTCTTCTTTGAAACGATACTAAGGTTGCAGGGCTATCTGTATTATTTCCAAAGATATCACTGGTTGATAACACAACCGACATCCACCGGCTGCACCAGCAGGTACAGACATAACTAGATGGTTCCTATGTTCTAGCAGGTACAGACATAACTAGATGGTTCCTATGTTCCAGCAGGTACAGACATAACTAGATGGTTCCTATGTTCCAGCAGGTACAGACATAACTAGATGGTTCCTATGTTCTAGCAGGTACAGACATAACTAGATGGTTCCTATGTTCCAGCAGGTACAGACATAACTAGATGGTTCCTATGTTCCAGCAGGTACAGACATAACTAGATGGTTCCTATGTTCCAGCAGGTACAGACATAACTAGATGGTTCCTATGTTCCAGCAGGTACAGACATAACTAGATGGTTCCTATGTTCCAGCAGGTACAGACATAACTAGATGGTTCCTATGTTCCAGCAGGTACAGACATAACTAGATGGTTCCTATGTTCCAGCAGGTACAGACATAACTAGATGGTTCCTATGTTCCAGCAGGTACAGACATAACTAGATGGTTCCTATGTTCCAGCAGGTACAGACATAACTAGATGGTTCCTATGTTCCAGCAGGTACAGACATAACTAGATGGTTCCTATGTTCCAGCAGGTACAGACATAACTAGATGGTTCCTATGTTCCAGCAGGCACAGACATAACTAGATGGTTCCTATGTTCCAGCAGGTACAGACATAACTAGATGGTTCCTATGTTCCAGCAGGTACAGACATAACTAGATGGTTCCTATGTTCCAGCAGATAACTCTGACCCCATGGAATTCTTGGACAATAGGTTAGAGCAGTGGAAGGAGCTGGCCCAGTGTGCCATGGGAGTTTTTGACCAGCCTCAAGAGTACTGGCTGAGAGGGTGTTCGGTGCTGCCCGTGGTGTTGTAACGTCTAGAAGGACCAAACTGTTCACCGATAGCATGGAAAAAATTACTTTCATGACAATGAATCAGGCATGGATCAATGAGGATTGTCACACACCTCCGGCTGATGCCACTGAATAGAGCTGCCACTATCTCCTGTATAATGGTCCATTTAATGTAGTGCAGATGATGCCGGCTACTCCTAAACAGCCGGACATGTCTCTCTCTCTCCCTTCTCTCTCGCTCTCCCTGCTCTCTCTCGCTCTCCCTGCTCTTTCTATCTTTGCTCTTCCTTCTCTCGCTCTCCCTGCTCTCTCTCTCGCTCTCCCTGCTCTCTCTCTCTCGCTCTCCCTGCTCTCTCTCTCTCGCTCTCCCTGCTTTCTTCCTCTCTCTCTCTCGCTCTCCCTGCTCTCTCATCCCTTAAGCCTTCTTTCCCCTACACTGTTGCTCCCATACCTACCCCCTTATCTATCCTATTCCCTATGACCCTTAGGAATAGGGACAGTTAGACTGTTGAGTGGGGAGGGACTGTGCTATGTGTATGTGTGCAGGTATTATTGTTGGGGTATTTGGGCTTTTGTATTTTCCATATTGTATTATGATTTTGTATCTGTCACTGTTTTCTGCAGAGGCAGAGGAACCAATTCACCCATAGGTCTGACCCTAGGAACTTTAGTTTGAGCACAGGTTTCACATGCGGATACATAAGCCACTATATCTGAGACTTAGAGGGCCACCAATAATACCGGGACACTAGTCTCTTAGCACCAGATATTCCAGGGTGACCACACAAAACAAAATCCTGCAACTCTTTTAATAATCTAAATTGAGAGTCTAAATTGAGGTGGCACAAACAATTTCCCCTTTGGCATATCCTGAGGAACTAACAATTGATTCTTCCTGATCTCTGTAGCTAAATCTGAAGAAACAGCAGAAATCACAATTCCTTCAGGAAGAATAGGCTCAGGCTGAGGATTGGAAGTCTGGGAAGGACAAAAGCTTCTAGACAAGGTGTCCGCCTTCACATTCTTGGATCCAGGTCTAAATGTCACAACAAAATTAAACCTAGTAAAAAACAATGCCCATATCGCCTGTCTAGGGTTTAACCTCTTAGCTGACTCCAGAAAGTAAGATTTTTATGATAAGTTAACACCGTCACCTTATGTCTAGCTCCCTCTAGAAAATGCCGCCACTCCTCAAAGGCCCACTTGATGGCCAACAACTCCCAATTTCCAATATCATAGCTCCTTTCTGAAGAGGAGAACTTTCGAGAAAAGAAGTCACAAGGCCGAAACTTGGCGAAAGAGGAGGAGCCCTGAGATAATACAGCTCCTACTCCAACTTCAGAAGCATCAACCTCAATAATAAAAGGACTATTAAGATCAGGCTGAACAAGAACTGGGGCCTTGGTGAAGGCCTGTTTTAGAAACTCAAAAGAGTCTACTGCCCCTTGACTCCAAGCTGACAAGTCAGCACCTTTCTTAGTAAGATCAGTTTGGGGTTTAGCCACAGTGGAAAAATTATGAAATAAACTTTCAAAAGTAATTGGCAAACCCTGATTAGAAAATTGACTCCTACAAGGTAAGACTACCTTCTGATGGGATATGGACGGAAATACCTGTTTGCCTAGATGGTCTTCCCGGGAACCATTTAGGCGCTGAAGTTTTCCACCACAGGTGTTTTCAGGCACTTGCTCAACATATGACCAGCTTCTCCACAATAGAAGCACAAGCCTCGTCGTCTCCTAAAATTTTTCTGATCCTTTAACGACATGGTAGATCCAAGTTACATTAACTCAGGGTGAACATCTTCTAAATTCAGAACAATGATCTTCAGTGGGTCGCCGACCCTGACGTAATGAAAGCAAATTAGCTTCAGCCACTCCTTGACGGTCCGGTTCATCATATAACAGACCCAGGGCTGTAAAATACTTATCCACTAAGGATAACTCTGGGGCTTGTGGACTTACAATAAAGAGCCAGGATTGCAGATCACCTTGCAGGAGAGAGATTACTATGGCTACCTGTTGCTGCTGAGTTCCAGATGAATAAGGCCGGAGACGAAAACACAATTTACAGCTCTCCCGAAAATTAACAAAAGTCTTCCTATCACCAGAAAACCTATCAAAATTCACTTTAGGTTCCATAGGACCAGAGCTGGGACTAGGAGTTTGAGAATGAGTTTGCTCCTGATGCTGAACTCTTTCTGCCAAGTCTTGTACTAACTGAGCCAGACCCTGCATCTGTTCCGCTACGGCCTGTATGGGTTCCATATCACATGGGACACTCCAGTACTTTTTTGGGCTGGTTATTCTGTTACGATCAAATGCAGTTTTCACTCTGAAAATAGTCACAAAACCAGGACTGCCGACTACTATGGTACAAACTGCTACCAAAGGTACCGCACACCTAAATTGATACCAAAACCAACTTCTGGACACCTTCACCAGAGCCCCTAGTGGTGGAGATGGACTTAGCAGGTTCCTTTGGCCGGCATTAGTAACAACTGAACAGTGTACCACAAGTTGGCGCACCAGAGGTAGCAGCAGACCCAAAATCTCAGACTGCTCACCATAGGAACATAGGACCTGACCGATGATAGGAGGGTTCGTCTATTCAGACGTCCAGAGTATGGGTGAGGACAAAGTGACCTCCGTGGCTGCGGAGCAGCTGTTAGAGCTGTAAGGAAACAGAGTGGTCGTCTATCTGGTCGGCAGCAGACATGGCGGTAACATACCAACAGGAGTAGCAGTGGAGTGGTCGTCTATCCAGTCGGCAGCAAGATGGCAGCGAGGTACAGAGCATAAGACAAAGGCAGGGCCAGGAGAAGCGCAATGGTCAGAACCCAACAGATACGTGAGCCCAGTCAGTAACCAGGAGTGAAGTCACACAACGAAGCCGGGGGTCAGGAACACAAGAGCTAATTGTACAGACAAAAGCCAAACTAACAGGACAAAAACTAAATAACCAAGTTCAAACCAGAAGGCCCAGATACCAACAGGTGATAAAGCCTTAAAGGGGAACACACACCAAATAAAAAAGACATTAGAGGGAAGTTGGTACACTGATAGCAGCAATCACTGAGGTTCCAGCTCTACTCCTAACAGGTCCGTCTTCAATATTTGGTGAGAATGGGCTGTGACACGGCTCTTTTGGGAACAGGTGTTTGACATCTACTCCTGGGTTAGTGAAGGTTCAGTGTCGCCATCCCCCTACTCTCTGTTATTCTCAGTTCCGTCTCTGCTGCAAAGAGGAGCCTCATGAGACATTTCCTTATGGCTGCTAAATCAGTTATTCCTAGATATTGGCGCAGCCCTCACACCCTTACTGTAGTTGATTGGATTCAGGAACTCGACCAAATCCGGAGAATGGAGATCTTGGGGACGGAGGATTCCCCTGCCTCCTCTAAACATGGGAAAATTTGGCAGCCATGGATTTTGTTTCAGGAGTCTAACTTGATTTCCCAAACTCCTCTGCCAGTTCTTTCTTACCTGATGGTTCCCCTCTCCTCCTCTTCTTTCCCCTTCCTTTTCCCCTCCCCCTCTGTTGTTGGTTTATTCTTCCTTCTGTTGCCTTGCCCCATTGGTCTCCCAATACCATGAGCTTAGCCCGTGGCAGTCCTACACCCCTTCTGCCTCGCTGGGGACCACTTTTAGAGACTTCAACTCAGCGACTTCTACAGAGAAATCTTAGGTTTTATTTTATAGCTTTCCATTGGGCCTTTAGGCCAAATTACAACCTACAGTCCCTGTGTGATGATTCTGCTTAAGTGTGGCTATAACTCAAAGTTATATTTTGGTCTCTGGGTATAGTGTCTCCCTTCTTGCTTGCACTCATTCATAATGTGCACAGCCTAGGTGTATATTGGCAGTAGTGGCCGGGCTGGAACAATAGGGCTCCATTGAATTCATACACAGTCCTGGCTGATCAAACAAACATGCATTGTCCAGCTGCACTGGTTGACCAGATATGGCTGATAACATTGTATCAGGTCATTTTAGTCTCATCTACATACAAAAGATCTGGACTTGAGTGGATTATTCTATGAGACCAGCTGCCGCCGGTGACCTTATTCTGGGAGGTGGCATAAAGGGTATGAAAGATGAGGTAAGAGTCAGTGGGAGGAGATTTTGCTATAGAGTTGATGCTATGGAGATCATGCTATGGAGTGGACACAGACAGACCATGAGGAGAGGCTGCTGTGATGAGATTCTGTTGAGACTACTGGACTAATGCTGAGATTCCTGTGAAAAGCATGCAGGCTGGATTATTGTTTTAATGCCACATGCTAAACGGCCTCCACTGGTTATTCACACATGACAGAGCATGTGTGAGTGTTGGACTACAGAACCACATCAAGGACATGTGTGGTAAAGTAACTATTTCCCCTTTATCCCTTTTATTTTATTTGTACTGTATCTTGTAACTAGTAACTGTTAATGCTTGCATATATCTGCATATCTGTTCTGATCTGTATATGTTAGATGTTAATACCGACCCATTTAGGGGATAATAAATATATAAAATTTAGAAAGCTTGTCTTGTATTTATCTTGTGAACCCGGCACTCACTGGCGGTGAGTGTGGTTTTTATATGAAAGAGGACTCAGGGGTGGCCAAAACGGTGTTGGCGCACTGAGGATCTTTCACACCCTGGCTCATAGGGTTTCTGTTTCTTGCTACCTCTGTTGTATTATCTTTTTGTTTTATACCTTGTATGTTATAAAACTTTCACTAAACATTGATGAAACATATTCTATACTACATTTGTTCTCACCTATAACAGTATCGCACTATTATTCATGTATTATTTGTATATTAGATGAATCGGGGAATATATAGTTGGAAAATGTGACAGAACAGAAACTAAACAATTCTCAACAAAATTGTAGCAGTCGGTGAATGAGGAGAAACCTGTAGGAAACACAGACAGGGACTGAATTCATTCTGTACATACAAATAATGGAAGTCCATGTGTATATAGTCATGTCTATTACCTGCTGATGTGAGGGGCTGGTGGTCCTCCATCATCACCTCCTTGTACCGATCCTTGTGTCCTTCTAAATACTCCCACTCCTCCATGGAGAAATAGACAGCGACATCCTGATACCTAATAGGAACCTGACAACACAATGATACAGTCATCACCCAGACCCCTCCAGTTACTGTATAATGTCCCCGCATTCCCAGCAGTGTCACCTCTCCAGTCAGCAGCTCCAGCATCTTGTTGGTGAGTTCTAGGATCTTCTGTCCATTGATCTCCTCCTGTATCAGGGGGTGAGGTGGAGGCCCCGGTATTAGGCTCAGGGTTCCTCCATATACTTCATACACAGGGGACTGACAGCGCCCACTAGAGGTCTTCTTCACTACTGTGTAATCCTGGTTATGGGGAGACACATTAATATCACTACATACATGTCCAGAGTCCATCACCTCTCCAGTCATATCATCTGTTATTACTATAGATAAGAATGATGTAATGTGACATCATCAGAATTGATAATGCCAGTCAGCAGTGTTCAAACTGTGATTAAGAAATGGAAACTCAGGGGCTCTGTAATAACCAAACCACAGTCAGGTAACCAACCGAAAGGTCAGCCACAACTGCCACATCAGCTGAAATACACGACTCTCTGAAAACTATCAGTGTGGCTGTTTCAAGATGCACAATAAGGAAGCAATTGAAGAAAAATGGGCTACATGGTCGAGTTGCCAGAAGAAAGCCATTACTGCGCAAATACCACAAAGAATCTCACCTTCAATACACCAAACAGCACAGAGACAAGCCTCAAAACTTCTGGAACAAGGTCATTTGGAGTGATGAGACAAAAATCCAATTTTTTGGCCACAACCATAAACGTTACATTTGGAGTGGTGTCAACAAGGCCTATGATGAAAGGAACACCATTCCTACTGTAAAGCCCGGAGGTGGATCACTGATGATGGGATGTGAGAGCTTCAAAGGCTCAGGAAACTTGGTCAA
Organism: Leptodactylus fallax; assembly: GCA_947044405.1. Lineage (NCBI taxonomy): Eukaryota > Metazoa > Chordata > Amphibia > Anura > Leptodactylidae > Leptodactylus > Leptodactylus fallax. The sequence goes on along the minus strand of CAMRHE010000179.1, from coordinate 1,402,211 downwards.
AGTTGAAGGAAAGATGAATGCAGCGCGTTATCAGCAAATACTGGAGGCAAATCTGCCCTCATCAGCCAGGAAGCTACGCATGGGACGTACTTGGATGTTCCAACATGACAATGATCCAAAACACAAGGCCAAGTCAACCTGTCATTGGCTACAGCAGAAGAAAGTGAAGGTTCTGGAGCGGCCATCTCAGTCTCCTGACCTCAATATCATCGAGCCACTCTGGGGAGATCTCAAGCGCGCAGGACATGCAAGACAGCCCAGGAATTTACAGGAACTGGAGAACCATCTGAGAAAATAAGGAGCCTCATCCACAACTAGCACAAAAGACTTCAAGCTGTCATTGATGTTAGAGGGGACAATACACGGGATTAAGAACTAGGGAATGGGAACCTTTGAACAGGGTCATTTTGATGTTTTTGGTTGTCATTATGATTTAAAAAGAGAAAACATGGAAGTTTGACAATAAATGGCTTCAACCAACCACTAACCATGAGTGGAGAAAAAGTTTTTGTGTTATCATTCATATTCTCTGAAAAAAGGCCAAAAAAAATCAAAAAATATGTCGGGGTATGTAAACTTTTTAGTACAACTGTAGCATAAGATTTTAGCTGAGGAGGACGGGGCCATTTTGGGATGTGATCAAACTGAGAGACACCTATGTTACCATCATCACTGCATGTTCCAAAGAAATTGCTCCATTTTGTGCTGGAAAACAACAGCAACAGTGCAATAGAAGTATAGAATAGAAGGAGGACAAGTGGAGTGAAGTGGAGTTATATGTAATCAATTACAGGCAGAGAAATCATAGGAGTGGGGGAGGGAGAATTTCTGCACTGTGCTATAGGCCTGACTGCTGCAGACATTGGACAGTTAACTCTTTCATTGCCAATAACTTAATTTTGTTCAGTCTTTTTTGTGATAGAGCAGTTTTTTTGGTAATACATTGTCAGATTGATCTATGAATATCCAAAGAGTGTCTTATATTGATTTTACTCATGAAGTCAGTCCTGTTATTCAAAAATATTTTGTTAAGGGTTTTTTGGGCAATATTTTTTTTTGCTAAATTCATACAAAGGGCAATTCTAATGACATAACACTGACACAGCCTGTGCTATTCTGAACAATCTCCTTTTGTTAAAGCGTAACTAAACTTTCGGACAACTTTTGATTTTCTGGCAGTATCTGTATCATTGAGAATTTTTGTTTATTAACAATTCTTGTCCATTTCTATGAAATCCTGCATCACTTTCTTCTTTCTTTGCTTCTCCATTGAAATCTGTCCCTGTCTCTGACTGTGTATGGAGGACGGGGCTGTGTAAAATTAAGAGAAATTGAGGGGTGGGTCAGATCTATCAGTTATATCTCGGGGATTATACAACATAGAAATTTGGTGTAATATGAAAGAGGAAATTCTCTTCTTTCATACGATACTAAGGCTGCAGGGCTATCTGTATTATTTCCAGAGATATCACTGGTTGATAACACAGTTGGGATTAGGATATTTATAGGCAGCCGCTCTTTCATATGACACAAGAAGCAGCAAATGTCTATGTTTTATAATGGCCAAGATATAACTGTATGAAGTCCGGGTCACTCAGTCAGCGCTCCACCTCCTCTGCCAGTGCCACAGCTACAAGTAGCCGGAGGACGAGCAGCAGCATCAGCAGCCAGTACAGTATCTGGAACATGAGGAACCAGAAATGTTTCACCTCGCAGCACCAACCAGACCCCCAACAGGCACCGACACCCACCGGCTGCACCAGCAGGTACAGACATAACTAGATGGTTCCTATGTTCCAGCAGGTACAGACATAACTAGATGGTTCCTATGTTCCAGCAGGTACAGACATAACTAGATGGTTCCTATGTTCCAGCAGGTACAGACATAACTAGATGGTTCTTATGTTCCAGCAGGTACAGACATAACTAGATGGTTCCTATGTTCCAGCAGGTACAGTCATAACTAGATGGTTCCTATGTTCCAGCAGGTACAGACATAACTAGATGGTTCCTATGTTCCAGCAGGTACAGACATAACTAGATGGTTCCTATGTTCCAGCAGGTACAGACATAACTAGGTGGTTCCTATGTTCCAGCAGGTACAGACATAACTAGATGGTTCCTATGTTCCAGCAGGTACAGACATAACTAGATGGTTCCTATGTTCCAGCAGGTACAGACATAACTAGATGGTTCCTATGTTCCAGCAGGTACAGACATAACTAGATGGTTCCTATGTTCCAGCAGGTACAGACATAACTAGATGGTTCCTATGTTCCAGCAGGTACAGACATAACTAGATGGTTCCTATGTTCCAGCAGGTACAGACATAACTAGATGGTTCCTATGTTCCAGCAGGTACAGACATAACTAGGTGGTTCCTATGTTCCAGCAGGTACAGACATAACTAGATGGTTCCTATGTTCCAGCAGGTACAGTCATAACTAGATGGTTCCTATGTTCCAGCAGGTACAGACATAACTAGATGGTTCCTATGTTCCAGCAGGTACAGACATAACTAGATGGTTCCTATGTTCCAGCAGGTACAGACATAACTAGATGGTTCCTATGTTCTAGCAGGTACAGTCATAACTAGATGGTTCCTATGTTCCAGCAGGTACAGACATAACTAGATGGTTCCTATGTTCCAGCAGGTACAGACATAACTAGATGGTTCCTATGTTCCAGCAGGTACAGACATAACTAGATGGTTCCTATGTTCCAGCAGGTACAGTCATAACTAGATGGTTCCTATGTTCCAGCAGATAACTCTGACCCCATGGAAATCTGGGCCAACAGGTTTGAGTTCTAAATTCTAAAGATGACACTGACTTTCCCTGCAGCTTCATTCCCAGCAAGTGATGGTTAGTCCATCGATCTCTTGGAACAGCCACAACTGTCACAGATAGATCTCCCACATTTCTGTCTGGACTACAATCTACTGGCCATAGAGGTGGAAGACACTTGGCCCCTGATATTACCAGCACACTGGAACTAACTGTCCAGTCCTCCCTGACCCTCACAGAAGAGGAAGTATTACAGCATAGTACACACCGTGCAACAACAAGTTACTAATGCAGAGGAGAAAGTGGCCAACGGGAATCTGGAGGTTTGTGACTTACTGAAATGACCAGAATCTTACATGATGGTATAGAGGACGTAGAGAATGGGCCCCGCTGTAGTGACATGAGAGTAATGAGTGTCCCGAAGAATGTTCCATCCAGAGATCTAACACAGATACAGGGGCTTGTATGTACTGTGTGTGGGGGCCACAAGGAGGACATTATACTGTGTGGGGGCCATAAAGAGGGTGACTGAATGTATGAGAAGGGCTGAGAGCGAGCACTTACCTCCTTTTGTACAGCAGCCGTCTGCTCACAGGACCTGTGATGATGTCATATGTGTGGGAGGAGTCACATGATCAGGTCCTGCTGTTATAGCTTCATCTGTGCAGAATATACAGTCATGGCCAAAAGTTTTGAGAATGACACAAATATTCTATTTTCACATGATCTGCTGCCCTCTGGTTTTTATGTGTGTTTGTCAGATGTTTTTATCACATACAGAAATAGAATTGCATTCATATTCTGAGTAACAGAAGCTTATATTGACAGTTAGAATGAGTTAATGCAGCAAGTCAATATTTGCAGTGTTGACCCTTCTTCTTCAGGACCTCTGCAATTCTCCCTGGCATGCTCTCAATCAACTTCTGGACCAAATCCTGACTGATAGCAGTCCATTCTTGCAGAATCAATGCTTTCATTTTGTCTGAATTTGTTGGTTTTTGTTTGTCCACCCGTCTCTTGATGATTGACCACAAGTTCTCAATGGGATTAAGATCTGGGGAGTTTCCAGGCCATGGACCCAAAATCTCTATGTTTTGTTCCCTGAGCCATTTAGTTATCACCTTTGCTTTATGGCAAGGTGCTCCATCATGCTGGAAAAGGCATTGTTGAGCGCCAAACTGCTCTTGGACGGTTGGGAGAAGTTGCTCTTGGAGGACATTCTGGTACCATTCTTTATTCATGGCTGTGTTTTTAGGCAAGACTGTGAGAGAGCCGATTCCCTTGGCTGAGAAGCAACCCCACACATGAATGGTTTCAGGATGCTTTACAGTTGGCATGAGACAAGACTGGTGGTAGTGCTCACCTCTTCTTCTCCGAATAAGCTGTTTTCCAGATGTTCCAAACAATCGAAAAGGGGATTCATCAGAGAAAATGACTTTCCCCCAGTCCTCAGCAGTCCACTCCCTGTACCTTTTGCAGAATATCAGTCTGTCCCTGATGTTTTTTCTGGAGAGAAGTGGCTTCTTTGCTGCCCTCCTTGAGACCAGGCCTTCCTCCAAGAGTCTCCGCCTCACAGTGCGTGCAGATGCACTCACACCTGCCTGCTGCCATTCCTCAGCAAGCTCTGCACTGCTGGTAGCCCGATCCCGCAGCTGAAACACTTTTAAGAGACGGTCCTGCCGCTTGCTGGTCTTTCTTGGGCGCCCTGGAGCCTTTTTGGCACCAATGGAACCTCTCTCCTTGAAGTTCTTGATGATGCGATAGATTGTTGACTGAGGTGCAATCTTTCTAGCTGCAATACTCTTCCCAGTTAGGCCATTTTTGTGCAGTGCAATGATGACTGCACGTGTTTCTTTAGAGATAACCATGGTTAACAGAAGGGAAACAATGATGGCAAGCACCAGCCTCCTTTTAAAGTGTCCAGTGGTGTCATTCTTACTTAATCATGACAGATTGATCTCCAGCCCTGTCCTCATCAACACCCACACCTGTGTTAATGGAGCAATCACTGAAACGATGTTAGGTGGTCCTTTTAAGGCAGGGCTGCAATGATGTTGAAATGTGTTTTGGGGGATAAAGTTCATTTTCTAGGCAAATATTGACTTTGCAAGTAATTGCTGTTAAGCTGATCACTCTTTATAACATTCTGGAGTATATGCAAATTGCCATTAGAAAAACTGAAGCAGTAGACTTTGTAAAAATTAATATTTGTATCATTCTCAAAACTTTTGGCCATGACTGTACTAAATCCTAGTGAGCTAAAGGACCTGTGATGATGTCACATGTGTGGGAGGAGTCACAGAATCACATGACCAGATATTAGAGGTTTCTGCAGAGCCGTCTGTGTGTGACGTGTGTAGCCCTATTTGGGGGGGGGGGGGTATAAGTATTATCCCTCCCGCAACAGACTCTGGCGCTGACCTGTGTGTATAATGGGACCTGAAGACTTCGCTGAAGGGAAGAGTGGGAACATATATGAAATATATCAGTGCCTCCACCCAGGATAGAGCCTCTGTATTACAGGGGGGGTCTCTTCCTGGGACTTACTCATGTCTGTGTCACAGCAGCTCTGCCTCACATGTCTCTGACTCACTGTATTTACAAAACAAACCCTGCACTGAATGCCTGGGGTCTCTGAAGCCAAACTGCAGGGGCAGAGAAGCTAGATACATTATAGACTAGTAGAAATGGCAATTCCCTAAACTCGCCCTCTGGTGAAATCTTTACGTCACGTCAAAGACATACAAAGTCATAGTATACAGTCAACATTACCAATGACAATATCAATATGGTTGCTTTTGCATTTTCAGAGTCACAACAGGTTAATAGGTATACATGCCAGCAGGAGCGAAAATTGGTAACATATTGACCAAAGTGGACACTGCACCCACCCAAGCATGGTATAAATGAGGCTGAGTAGTAAATCTGGGGTCCCCCAAACTATCATATGTCAGCATAGGTGGAGGGTGTCTAATTCTCTCTCCTCTCCGTACCTCTCTCTGAGGTAAACTAGCATGTCCAGGCCCTAAACTAGGGTTGTCTGCCATGGGAGGGGATGGTGCTGGTGGCGTAGGAGAGCTAGATCCCTGCTCATCTGTAGACACAGATCTAGGTACGAATTCTGGAGTTTGAGGGTTCATAGGTCTCCCTGAAGGAGAAGATACTGGTGATCTAGGAACTTCAGGAGCCACAGTCCAATCACTCTCAGTAGTTTCAGGAAGGTCAGGTGGAATATCGAATAAGGGCTGTGGAGAATCGCAGGCCGAGCCATCATTGGAGATATCCATACCATCAATCTGAGGTACAGGCAACAAATGATTTCCATGCCAAGTCCTGATCCTCCCGTCCCGTTCTTTTATCTTGTAGACTGGTATTCCAGGCAACCGATCTACCACTGTAAAGAGTTCACTCCGCCATCGATCAGCCAGCTTATGTTTTGCAGATGCTCCCAAATTCCGTAGCAGAACATGGTCCCCAGGGTTCAATTCTCGGTATCTTACTCGAAGATCAAATCTCCTTTTATTTCCTTCATTCACTTTGGCCGCATTTTCCTCAGCCAACTGATAAGCACTATTAAGCGTTTCTTTCAAACGTGCCACATATCGGTAATGATCTCGATGACTGATACCATCGGTAGAGACTCCCAACAAGATGTCAATAGGTAGCCTAGGCTCTCTTCCAAACATCAGAAAGTATGGTGAATATCCTGTGCTCTCGTGCCTTGTACTATTATAGGCATGCACCATAGCCTCCACTTTTCGACTCCAGGATCGCTTATCCTCAATTCGTAAGGTACCAAGCATATCAAGTAAAGTCCTGTTAAATCTTTCAGGAAGGGCATCTCCCTCTGCATGGTAAGGCGTCGTCCGACTTTTTCGGATGTTCAACAACTGAAGTAACTCTTTGATCAGGTTACTCTCAAAATCCCGGCCCTGATCAGAATGCAACCGGTGTGGTAAGCCATAATGGATAAAATACTTTTCCCAAAGCACTCTTGCAACGGTGACTGCTTTTTGATCCTTAGTCGGAAAGGCTTGAGCATATCGTGTGAAGTGATCAATCACCACCAATACATTTCCATATCCTCTGGAGTCGTTGTCAATACAAAGGAAGTCTATGCAGACAAGATCCATGGGGCCCGAACTCTTCAAGTGTCCCATGAAGGCCGCTCGAACCGGGACAGTCTTCCTCTGCAAATATCTGCGACAGCACCTACACAGACGAGTCACGGTATCTCTCATTTTGGGCCAGTAGAATCGGTCTTGTATTAGGCCATAAGTCTTCTCAGGTCCCAAATGACCATGATAATCATGCAGACTTCGGAAAATCATCTTCTGAAAGCAGCTTGGAATAACTAGTTGGCGCCTTCCAGGGTGATCATGATACAGCACCACACGATAAAGTAGGCCGTTGTCTATTTCAAACTTCTCCCAATCTCATAGAAGTTGACTGCATTCAGATGGTAGGGATGTCTTTAACATTTCTCTGTCTTGAGAACTCACTGCTTGATAAAGAGGTCCAATAAAAGGATCAGTCTTTTGACTCCAGATCATTCGCTTTGAAGATATAGAGAAACTCTCAAAGGATCCTAAAGCAGCAGGGTAGGCAAACATGTCTGGTACAGCTTCTGGACCTCCCCCAAAAGAGTCAATAAGCCGAGTTTCAGAAAAGGCTACTCGGTCTTCAACTACAGCAGCCATGGCACACAAAGCTCCTACTCCAGGACTTGGCACTTCTTCCCATTCATCCACTACTTCCAGACTAGGTAATCCAGGCTGTCTTGATAGAGCATCTGCCCCAATGTTCTTAGGCCCCGGTTTATACTTGAGTGTGAATTGGTAGTTGGATAAAGCCGCCAACCAGCGATGTCCTGTAGCATCGAGTTTAGCGGTTGACAAAATGTATGTCAGTGGATTGTTGTCTGTTCTTACTTCAAACGTGGCTCTGTATAAATAGTCGTGGAATTTATCAACAATGGCCCACTTGAGCGCCAAAAACTCCAATTTATGCACTGGATAATTTTTCTCGCTGGGAGAAAGACTTCGACTAATGAAAGCTATGGGCCGTAACCCGGCCGGGTATTCTTGGTGCAGCACGCCACCTAATCCTTCAAAGCTGGCATCTACATGTAGCACATATGGCTTCTGTGCATCAGCATAAGCCAGAACGGGAGCTTCTGTCAATTTCTTCTTCAACAACTTAAATGCTTCTTCACAATCCGCAGTCCACCTATCACCAAAAAGGTTTTTGGAAGACCCTTTCTTCTTTTCCGGATCTCCTGTATCACTCTTCAACAGGTTGAGAAGGGCTTGAGAAATTTTTGAATATCCTTCCACAAATCGTCGATAGAATCCACAAAACCCCAAGAAAGATTGCAACTCCGTAATATTCTGCGGTCGGGGCCAATTCACCACAGCTTCAATCTTACCAGGATCGGTAGCAACTCCTTCAGCAGAAACAATATGACCTACATAAGTGACCGAAGATCTACAAAATTTGCATTTGTCAGCCGACAACTTCAGCCCCTCTTCTTTTAAGCATTGAAGTACTCTCATGAGTTGTTCTTCATGTTCTTCCAGTGTCTTTCCAAACACAATAATGTCGTCCAGATATACAAGGAATTCCCGAGGAACTAAATCACCAAACACTCTTTCCATCAACCTTTGGAACGTTGTTGGTGCACCTTTTGTACCTTGCGGCATGCGAGTGAACTGAAAGAAACCCAAGGGGCATATGAAGGCTGTGTTTTCCTGATCCTCAGGTGCCATTGGGACTTGATAGTATCCCGATCTTAGGTCCAGCACTGTGAACCAACAGTTTCCATTCAAAGCTTCAAGAGCTTCTTCAATTCTCGGCAGTGTATACTGATCAGGTAAGTTTCTCCGGTTCAGAGTTCTGTAATCCACACATAGGCGAATTGCTCCAGATTTTTTTCTTACCAACACAATAGGTGAGGCATAGGGGCTCTTACTGTCCACAATGATCCCCTGACCTTTCATTTGCTGTAGAGTCTGTCTTAATTCATCAATATCCTTTGGAGCAACTCTCCGTGGACGCTCCCGGAAGGGAGTAGAATCGGTCAATCGGAAAGTGTGTTGAGCACTTTTAGCACAACCTACATCCGTATCATCCATGGAGAACACTTCCAATAATTCAGACAACTTCTGTGTCAGTCGCTGATTTCAGGCCTCTGGTAAATGTGGATCACTCAAGTCAAGATTGAGATTAGGGATTGCATCTCGGATTTGAATCCTGCACACTTCAGCGTATGGATTTACTCCAAGCATAGGGTAGCAGTGGGCCACATTCTGGTATGGTCCAATTACGATCGGATGCGGTGAACAGTTCCTCACTGTCACACAGGTAGATAACTCCATTTTATTTCTCCAGTCCTTTCTCTCTGGGATCACCATCCAGCCATTCTGGTTAATCATTTCTTCAGGGGTTTCCATAAGGACATAACTCCCCCCTTCAAGCAAATCGGGAGCAATGCTGGAGGCTACTCTCAGAACTCTCTCCCCGCCAGCAGGAACTTCCACGGTTCTCTCACCGATATGATATACCATTCCATGTCGATAGCCAGTAGACAGGGCATCACAGAGTTCTCTAAGATCAGAAGATATATTCACCGGCTGAGCTGCAGCGTTCCAATCTCTTCCAAGAAACTTCTGAAAAGCATAATGCACCGCGGGACAATTAGTGCCAAGTATCACAGGAGCTGCACAAGAATCCCCTGTATCAGGGCAGACAAGAGCTGTAATCTTCATGGGAGCGACACTCTGATCTTCTAATTCAGGGACAGCTATAACTACTTGTGTGAAGGATCATAATGAACTTTTTATAATTTTATACTTTTATATCTGTTTTATATTTTCATATCTGCTTAAGGTGTACTGTGTGTTAAAAACATTGTTATCTTTAAAGTTAAATATTAGATGTGGTTGTTTATGCTTGAAACTGAGTGTGATGTAATGTTACACTACCAGATAGTGTCTGCATACCAAAGTGAGAATCTTTTGTCTCCAAGAAGACATGTGTTTGACTTGCTGCCAGAAGACACCTCCCTGGATCACTGCGCAAGACAGGAGATGGCTGACCATATACGGAACTGTTTATATCTGTTATCTATGCATTTAAGATAAACTACACCAATTAGGATTGAACATGAGGACTTACGTTTCTATGTTAACCCTTTCCTATACTTGCTGCTATATGAACTCATGCTGTCTTAATAAAGTTTCAGTGTGCGTTCCAGTATTCGGCTAAGTAAGAGGAACATATACCAACATTCTGTCTGGTGTCTATCCCTCGCCGCTAGCACTTAGCTCATATCAATTAGGACAACGACAGTTACCTGGGGTACCTGGTCATCTGGCCCACAAAGGGTGTCATGACCTTATCACTTGTAGGCTACCATCTACAGGATATGATCCTGAATTAAGCCCCCACAATTTCATTTGTCCCGTAGACTGAAGAGGTATATCCCTCAGATACTTTTGGTAGAACGAGCGATAAATCAGGGTCACTTGAGATCCTGTATCAAACAGGGCAGGAGCGGCATGACCATTGACAGTGACTTTGACAACGGACCTGGAGCCCGCGATAGCGCCTCTGGTCTTTACTCGGCCCGCCTTCCTTCGGTGTCTTTGATTCTGAATAGAGAAGACAGCACTGTGTCCCAATCCCTCACTGTCCTCCGTACACTGTCTGGCAGTATGGCCCGTCTGACCACATTTATAACAGGTTCTAGCATCCTTCCTCCATTGAGTGGCAGTGGGTGGAGTGGCGGACTGTCTAGGTTCTGACTGCTCCGCTGGTTTGTTCTTGTTTGAACTAGGAACAACATCTTCTTTAGAGATGCTTTTCGCTTTCTTAGGGGTACTAAAACTAATGTCAGCTTCTTGTTTCTTCACTAACTTCATTAAGTCAGGAAATGGAAGAACTTTGTCAGATAGTAAGACCTTGAGTACTTGAGCAAGAGGATGATGAGGTTGTAACCCTCTCACCAACTGACTGGTTCTCATAGCGTCTACCTCTGAAGTAGATATAGCTGCGTGGTACACCAGACGTGAAAGAAGTAGCTGTAAACGGTTAATAAAAGTAGAGACATTTTCCCCTTCTTTTTGACGAACCATTCGGTAATCAGTAACCATCTGGGCAAGGTCATAGTATGGCTCAAAGTGATCAGACAGTACTTGTATATAGTCCAATGCACTCACTCCTTCATGAGAGTCTCTGTACAAGCGGATCAATTCTGCAGCAGGAGACCGCAAACTTTCACTGATACGCTGCCGCTTGCCTTCTTCAGAGCAAGACCATTCCTTCAGGCATTGGAGAGTATGTTCTTTCCATATCTCAAAGTTTTCCTCCCCTTGTGGTACTGGGACATTACCAGAGAATACTTTTAGTTTCTTGTAGTGAGTGGCCTGCAGGCCCTGAGCTAACATTTCAGTCAGCCTGGCTAAAGTGCTAATAGCACTGTCACTAGAGGAACTGCTAGCGACGGCCATACTGGGGGGGTAACTGGCTGAGCGGGGTTCTTCCTTTACCTGAACCAGGGGAGGAACAGGAGGTCGGTAATCCCATGTAGTAGCTAGTGGGAGGTTCCCCTCTGAGCTATATCGCTTCTCCATATCAATGACTATTCCCACTTCTAAATCTCAGCAGTGCCTCCAAATGTAGCCCTATTTGGGGGGGGGGTATGAGTATTATCCCTCCCGAAACAGACTCTGGCGCTGACCTGTGTGTATAATGGGACCTGAAGCCTTCGCTGAAGGGAAGAGTGGGAACATATATGAAATATATCAGTGCCTCCACCCAGGATAGAGCCTCTGTATTACAGGGAGGATCTCTTCCTGGGACTTACCCATGAAGTACAGTTAGTAGCCTTAACAAGGATCACTGTACTAATCTCACAGTCTGAAGAATACATACAGATACCACATAAGGTTATAACAGTAGCTTTATAAGAATCAACAGGGTAATAATACATACATAAAATATACTCAGAACACAGCAGTACTACAACAACCAGCAAGTCCTCAACCGTCTTAGGTTATATACCCGGTTATATATATAGATATATAGCAAGAGTCCAGTGCACAATACCTCCAGGCAACAGAAGAGATGCAGGGGCCCCTGTGGATGACTGTGGATCCTCGGATTCTTCCAGGAGATGACAGACAGCCGATCAGGAGATGATGATGATGATGGTGAGATTCTTCACAGGCAGCAAACAGGGCGACGGTGACGGCAGTAGATACAGGCCTGACTACCCTAACACTGAGTCCTTAACCTGCCAGCTAAACTACTAGTGCCACCGGGCCTCTAACTAGCTAGCTGGCCATCGGAAGCCTAACCTATCACTGCCCTGAACTATATATATATATATGGATCCCTAACTACGGTTACTAGCTAGGTCCTGTGAGTATATAGGGGGTAACACATACCTAACTATATACTGTGAAGTAAAGAGGAACAAGTGGCTCTGAAATAAGGTAGAACAGCTTCACTAACTGATCTCAAGGATATAGATTCTTAAATATCTACTTATCTATTCCTTAGTTATACACCTACCACTGGCCTTAGACTCCCCCAGACATAACATGTCTGTCTCAGCAGCTCTGCTCACATCTCTCCCCCCAGCAGCTCTGCCTCACATGTCTCTGACTCACTGTATTTACAAAACAAACCCTGCACTGAATGCCTGGGGTCTCTGAAGCCAAACTGCAGGGGCAGAGAAGCCAGATACATTATATACTAATAGAAATGGCAGTTCCCTACACGTGTATGTAGCGGAGCCGTCTGTGTGTGACGTGTATGTAGCGGAGCCTTCTGTGTGTGACGTGTATGTAGCGGAGCTGTCTGTGTGTGACGTGTGTGTAGCGGAGCCGTCTGTGTGTGACGTGTATGTAGCGGAGCCGTCTGCGTGTGACGTGTATGTAGCGGAGCCGTCTGTGTGTGACGTGTATGTAGCGGACCTGTCTGTTGTGTGTGACGTGTATGTAGCAGAGCTGTGTGTGTGACGTGTATGTAGCGGAGCTGTCTGTGTGTGACGTGTATGTAGCGGAGCTGTCTGTGTGTGACGTGTATGTAGCGGAGCTGTCTGTGTGTGACGTGTATGTAGCGGAGCTGTCTGTGTGTGACGTGTATGTAGCGGAGCTGTCTGTGTGTGACGTGTATGTAGCGGAGCTGTCTGCGTGTGACGTGTATGTAGCGGAGCTGTCTGTGTGTGACGTGTATGTAGTAGAGCTGTCTGTGTGTGACGTGTATGTAGCGGGGCCACACATGCTAATATATTGTCAAATTGAGACAATTCTGAAGGCAGTTTTGCACTTCCAGGTTTGGGTCTTTAAAGCTCAGTGGAACAAAAAAAGATTTGTAAAAATAAATAAATGATAGTTCTGATATAATACGGCTATACCGGGGAGAATTATTACCACTATAGAATAAACTACTGAATAAAACATATAATGCTGTGTTGATATAGTGCCCGTTTTCCTGACCCCAACACAGTAAAACACCCCATTTACACACACTATAATGTCTGATAGTGGCCCCTCCAAACAGTATTATGTCCCATAGTGGTCGCTCCACACAGTATAATGTCCCATAGTGGCCCCTCCACATAGTATAATGACCCTTCACACAGTATAATTGTAACGTTCTTGCCTGTCCGGGCTTTGGCACCGTCCTCCGGGCGCACGCTGCGGCGCAGGAGGCGTGCCCGGTTGTAATTCTTTCCTTGGGTTTTTCTTGTATTGTCTGAACACTGTCCTATTCCCTCACCTCCTTAATTGATTTTCCACCACGCCCTTCTCCTTCACCTTGCTTTCCCCCTGCTCCACTAAGAATTAACTTTAGTCCTGCTTTTGTGATTGACAGCCTATCCTCCTATCAAGTCTGGGGCGGGTTCTTTCTCCCTATTTATTGTTTGCTCACTTTCCCATTGGCGCCTGCTATTGCATTTCGCTTACTGGCTATACTCCTTGTTCCTTGTTACCTGCTCTTCTGATTTTCTGACCATTGGCTTTGACTTTGACTATTCTCTTGGATTTTGATTCTGTACTGCATTGCTCGATTGTTACCGACCCCTGGCTAGCTGACCTCCCTTTGTTGTTTGTGCGTCCTGTCTGCGTTCTGTGTTGTCACTTATTCAGAGTGGGGACCGGCTCCAAGTTGTTCCTGTCATTAGGACAGTGAGACAAGTAGGTAGGGACAGGGTCTGGGTCAACTTTAGGGCTCACTGTCTCTGTATTCCCTTCCTCTCAGGTTTTTGCTGCAGCACTGGAGAATTGCTCTACTGGCAATTCCCTTACAGAATAGCAGGCCCTAAAAAAAAAAACAAAAAAAAAAAACTTTAACCCTTCTACTCATTACTGGCATGGCTTCTATTCAGGACCTTGTGACTCCAATGGAGGGTTTGGCAGGTTTGGTGTCTGAGCTGGCCAATCAGGTACACACTCTCACCCAGAATCAAGCTGAGGCCGCTGCTACACCACCTGCTGTCATTTCCCTTCCCAGGGTTAAAATGTTACTCCCGGATAGGTTTTCAGGGGACCGAGGTAAATTTGAGACGTTCAGGGAATCATGTCTATTGTATTTTCGGGTCAACCCTCATGCGTTGCAGTCTCAGATGGTGGGGGTGGTCATTTCCCTCTTACAGGGGGATCCACAGACTTGGGCCCTTAAACTCCCCCCTGAGGCAGAGGAGTGGACAGATCTGGAAACATTTTTTAAGTCTTTGGGGGCCATTTATGCTGAGCCTGATCAAATTGGACTTGCCGAGTCCCAACTTCTTACCCTCTGGCAAGGTAAACTATCCGCTGAAACTTACTGCTCTGAGTTTCGGAAGTTGAGTATAACAGCAGGTTGGTGCGACTCCACTTTGAAAGCTCTTTTTAAACAGGGCCTGAATGATTCAGTGAAGGATGTCTGGGTAGGTCACCCTGATCCCCCTACCTTAGAAAAGGCCATGACCTTAGCCGTCCGCATTGACAGGAGACTCCAGGACAGACGTAAAGAGAGGGTGGGGATTGGTCCCACTAAGTCTTCTGTCTATCCCTCTCTTTCTGTTAAAAAATCTGTTTCTCCATCTGTCACCCCTGGAGATGAGCCTATGCAGTTGGGAGCACTGGATACCAAGGCTAGACGAGAATATCGTCTCCGGAATCATCTCTGCCTGTATTGCGGCAAACCGGGTCACCTCATCCGAGACTGTTCCATCAAACCACGTACACCAGCGGAAAACTTCAGGGCCTGAGTGGTATTCAGAAGAACCACTCAGGCAGTCAGGTATCTTCTGAAAAATCTCACAAATTGATGTTACCTGTGTCTCTGTCCTTTGGGGGCAGATCTGTTTCTGGGCAGGCCCTAGTAGATTCTGGGGCTGCCACTAACTTTGTTAAATTTTCGTTTGTTTCTGCTTTACGTATTGAACTTGTATCATTAGATACTCCTTTGTTGGTTACTGGGGCGGATTTTACTCCACTGGCCAGGGGTAAAATCCGTTTTAAAACCCCCTTACTCTCTTTGCAAGTGGGCTCAATACATACGGAGCTCATGAGTTTTTTTGTTATGGAGGATCTCTCGTCTGATATCATTTTAGGGCTTCCTTGGCTAGACCTCCATAACCCTACCTTTTATTGGCCCAAAAAAGAGTTAGTGAAATGGGGGAATCAGTGCTCCTCCCATTGTATTGCTTTGCATGCCTCCGATTGTCTCAGTGAGGAGACGCTTCTTCCTGAATTTCTGTCTGATTTTCATGATGTTTTTGATCCTAAAGCTGCTGAAGTTCTACCGCCGCATAGACCTTACGATTGTGCGATTGAACTCCTTCCCGACTCCAAATACCCTAAGGGAAGGATCTTCAATCTTTCTGCTCCAGAACGTGAGGCTATGCGGGATTACACTCAGGATAGTCTTCTTAAAGGTCACATCCGTCCGTCTCAGTCTCCCATGGGAGCTGGGTTCTTTTTTGTTAAAAAGAAAGATGGCGGACTGCGACCATGCATTGACTACCGAGAATTAAATAAAATTACGGTTAAAAATCAGTACCCTCTTCCCCTGATCCCTGATCTTTTCAATCAGATTGTGGGTGCCCGCTGGTTTTCTAAAATTGACCTCCGTGGGGCATACAATCTGATCCGGATTAGAGAAGGAGATGAATGGAAAACTGCGTTCAACACCCCGGAAGGTCACTTTGAATATTTGGTAATGCCTTTCGGGTTATGTAATGCACCCGCAGTATTTCAACACTTTGTTAATGATATCTTTAGAGACTTGCTCGGTCGTTATGTGGTTGTCTACCTGGATGATATTCTAGTGTTCTCTCCTGATTGGGCCACACATATTGAGCATGTTAGGAGTGTTTTGCTACTGTTGCATCAAAACTCTCTCTTTGCCAAACTGTCCAAATGCCTGTTCGGAGTCCAAAGGGTCACCTTCCTCGGTTACATTATTACTCCCGATTCTTTTTGTATGGATCCACTAAAAGTCATGGCTATTAAAAACTGGGAACGCCCCTCCAACCTTAAAGCCCTGCAACGTTTCTTGGGGTTCTCCAACTATTATCGAAAATTTGTTAAGAATTTCTCTTCTATAGTGAAGCCATTGACGGATCTCACAAAGAAAGGTGCCGATGTGACCAAATGGACTCCGGAAGCGGAAGAGGCTTTTGTACATCTCAAGAAATGTTTTGTTGAGGCTCCTGTATTAGTACCACCAGACTATGATCGTCCATTTATTATTGAGGTTGATGCCTCTGAAGTGGGGGTTGGTGCCGTGTTGTCTCAGGGCTCTGAAAATTTTACGTGTTTGCAACCTGTAGCCTTCTTCTCGAGAAAATTCTCTCCTACGCAGCGCAACTATGACATTGGTAATCGAGAACTCCTAGCCATTAAATGGGCATTCGAGGAGTGGAGACATTTCCTCGAGGGGGCCAAACACCAGATCACAGTATTCACCGATCATAAGAACTTACTATATCTGGATAGCGCTAAGCGACTGTCTCCTAGGCAGGCCCACTGGGCGCTATTCTTCACACGTTTTAATTTTGTGGTGACTTATCGTCCAGGCTCTAAAAATGTATGGGCTGATGCCCTATCTCGCAGTTTTGGTCCCAGCGGTGCCCCTAAGGATGTCCCAGATAAAATCTTGTCTCCCGGAGTGGTTCTCGCCATTATTACTCCTGATCTTGCTACTTTAGTGGTTAATTCACAAGATCTTGCTCCCAGTAATACTCCCACTGGGAAACTATTTGTACCTCCAAATCTTCGTCTTCGTGTTTTGGAGGAAATTTATTGTTCTACCTTAACGGGACATCACGGCTTCGCTGGGACTAAATACCTTCTCTCCCGCTCTTACTGGTGGCCGTCCTGGTCTCGAGACGTATGTGAATTTGTTGCTGCCTGTGAGACATGTGCTAAGATGAAGACTCCTAGGAGATTACCTGAGGGCCTTCTTCATCCCCTTCCTATACCTAAGAGACCGTGGTTCCATTTCTCAACGGACTTCATTACTGATTTGCCTTGTTCCCAAGGGAAGACTGTGATTTGGGTTGTTGTGGATAGATTCTCCAAAATGTGTCATTTTGTACCCCTAAAGAAAATTCCTAGTGCTCCACGTCCTCCTCGTTCTTTATTAATCACATACTCCGCTTGCATGGTGTGAAAGATCCTCAGTGCGCCAACACTGCTTTGGCTCACACCTGAGACTTCTTTCATAAAAACCACACTCACCGCCAGTGAGTGCTGGTTTCACAAGATAAATACAAGACAAGCTTTCTAAATTTTATATATTTATTAACCCCTAAATGGGTTGGTATTAACATCTAACACATGCAGTTCAGAACAGATATGTAGATATATACAAGCATTAACAGTTACTAGTTACAAGATACAGTACAATAAAATAAAAGGGAATAAAAGTGAAATATTTACTTTTATCACACATATCCTGGATGTGGCTCTATAATCCAACACTCACACATAGCATGTGGAGTTAACCAGTGGTGGCTCCTAGCATGTGGCATCAACACAGTATTCCAGCCTGCATGCTCATCACAGTATATCCTCTGTAGTCTCTCAGTGGTCTCATCATAGTCTCTTGTAGTCTCTGCACAGTATTCTCTCAGTGTAGTCTCAGCCCAATCTCCTCCCACTGACCTCTTACCTCATCTTTTATACCCTTGATTACACCACCCAGAATGAGGTCACCGGCGACGGCAAGTCTGATTGATTAATGTACTCAAGTCCAGATTCTTTGTAAAGAGCTGAGACCAAATGAAATGATACAATGTTATCAGCCATATCTGATCAACAGCCCAGGCTGAACAATGCATGTTTATTTGATCACCCAGGTCTATGTAGGAATACAATGGAGCCATTCTGGGATGGATACAAAGCCCTATTGTCACAATGTTGCCACTACTGACCATACACCTAG
Organism: Leptodactylus fallax; assembly: GCA_947044405.1. NCBI lineage: Eukaryota > Metazoa > Chordata > Amphibia > Anura > Leptodactylidae > Leptodactylus > Leptodactylus fallax. Next base: position 1,383,981 of record CAMRHE010000179.1, on the reverse strand, counting down.
GATTAGGGCTGCGCACATTATGAGTAAAGAGAAGTAAGAGGGAGATACGATACCCAGAGATCAAAATACATCTCTGAGTTATAGGCATATTTAAGCGGAATCATCACACATGGTGTACCGGAAAATATTGTATCTGATCAGGGTGTACAATTTGTCTCTAGATTCTGGAAGGAATTTTGTGGTCGCCTGGCGGTCTCTCTGTCTTTCTCTTCCGCGTTCCACCCTGAGACCAATGGCCAGACAGAGAGATTCAACCAAACTTTGGAACAGTACTTAAGGTGTTTAGTGTCTGATGCTCAAGAAAAATGGAGAACCTTTCTTCCTCTAGCAGAGTTTGCAATAAACAACAGGGTTAACGTCACCACTAAAATGTCTCCGTTTTATTGCAACTATGGTTTTAACCCCAGGTACTCCTCTCTCCGTAGCACCGAGTCTGTTAATCCCACTGCCGAACAGACTTATCAGCGACTGTGCACAGTCTGGGCCCAGGCTCGTCTGAGCCTGGTTAAAGCCCAAGAATATCAAAAACAGCAGGCAAATAAAAGACGCTTACCTGGCCCTGAATACAGAGTGGGAGATCGAGTCTGGCTGTCCACTCGGAATCTGCGTCTTAGAGTTCCTTCGGGGAAATTTGCACCACGTTACATTGGGCCCTATGTCATTTCTGAACTCATAAACCCAGTATCTTTTAAATTACAACTTCCAAGTTCTTTTCGTATCCACAACGTCTTCCACAAGTCGCTTTTGAAGAAGTATATCTCCCCTGTCCTTACTTCTTCCAGTCCACCTGCGCCGGTGGTGGTCCAAGGGGAACTAGAATATGAAGTAGAAAAAATTCTGGATTCCCGTCGGGTGCAGAATGCTGTTCAGTACCTCGTGCACTGGAAGGGTTATGGCCTGGAAGAGCGAACGTGGGTTTCTGTTAGGGACTTACATGCGCCACGTTTAATTAATCTCTTTCATCGCCAGAACCCTTCGAAACCTGGTCCATCTGGCGAGGGTCCAGAGGCCCCTCGTAAAAGGTGGGGTACTGTAACGTCCTTGTCTGTCCGGGCTTTGGCGCCGTCCTCCGGGCGCACGCTGCAGCGCAGGAGGCGTGCCCGGTTGTAATTCTTTCCTTGGGTTTTTCTTGTATTGTCTGAACACTGTCCTATTCCCTCACCTCCTTAATTGATTTTCCACCACGCCCTTCTCCTTCACCTTGCTTTCCCCCTGCTCCACTAAGAGTTAACTTTAGTCCTGCTTTTGTGATTGACAGCCTATCCTCCTATCAAGTCTGGGGCGGGTTCTTCCTCCCTATTTATTGTTTGCTCACTTTCCCATTGGCGCCTGCTATTGCATTTTGCTTACTGGCTATACTCCTTGTTCCTTGTTACCTGCTCTTCTGATTTTCTGACCACTGGCTTTGACTATTCTCTTGGATTTTGATTCTTTACTGCATTGCTCGATTGTTACCGACCCCTTGGCTAGCTGACCTCCCTTTGTTGTTTGTGCGTCCTGTCTGCGTTCTGTGTTGTCACTTATTCAGAGTAGGGACCGGCTCCAAGTTGTTCCTGTCATTAGGACAGTGAGACAAGTAGGTAGGGACAGGGTCTGGGTCAACTTTAGGGCTCACTGTCTCTGTATTCCCTTCCTCTCAGGTTTTTGCAGCAGCACTGGAGAATTGCTCAACTGGCAATTCCCTTACAATAATGTCCCATAGTGACCCCTTCACACAGTATAATGTCATATAGTGGCCCCTCCAGACAGTATAATGTCCCATAGTGGTTCCTGCAAACAGTATAATGTGATATAGTGGCCCCTGCACACAGTATGATGTCATATAGCAGTCCCTGCACACACTATTAAGTCCCATAATGGCCCCTACATGCAGTATTATGTCCCATCGTGGTCCCAACAGTGTTCTTTGCGAATATTGGAAAAAAATTTTGGGTACACCACCCATGATCTATTAGTATGTGTGATATGAGCAATGTGATATGGGATACACAAGGCCCCCTGGAGGGCAGAAGGGGTAGCGGAGGCGGCAGTGAGCAGGAATGGGGATCGGTTGCAGAAAACGTTTGACCTCTGTCATTGCCAACAAAGGATATATAACAAAGTATTGAGATGAACTTTTGTTATTGACCAAATACTTATTTTCCACCATAATTTGCAAATAAATTCTTTAAAAATCAGACAATGTGATTTTCTAGATTTGTTTTCTCATTTTGTCTCTCATAGCTGAGGTCTACCTATGATGTCAATTACAGGCCGGCCTCATCTTTTTAAGTGGGAGAACTTGCACAATTGGTGGCTGACTAAATACTTTTTTTTCCCCGCTGTATGTAGTATAAACTGCTGTTTGGGCACAGAAGGGAAGGAGCGCTATTTTGGTTTTTAGACGTCATGCCACTTTGCAGAGCCCCTGATTTGGCAGTAAAGTAGAAGACGCAGACACATAACCCCACTTTGGAAACTGCACCCTTCAAGGGATTTATCAAGTGGCGTAGCGAAAATTTTTAACCCTTGAATGTTGCATTAATTTAATTTCAATAAATGAATGCGCAGCTGATAATGAAAAGGGAAAATTGCAATTTTTACATAATTTCTCCATTTCAGTGCCCGATATGTTGTTCCCAACTTGTGTCAGCAGAGACACACACTCCAAAAACTGTTAAGCAGGTGTAGGGAACTGCCATTTCTACTAGTATATAATGTATCTGGCTTCTTTGCCCCTGCAGTTTGGCTTCAGAGACCCCAGGCATTCAGTGCAGGGTTTGTTTTGTAAATACAGTGAGTCAGAGACATGTGAGGCAGAGCTGCTGGGGGGAGAGATGTGAGCAGAGCTGCTGAGACAGACATGTTATGTCTGGGGGAATCTAAGAGCCACTTGTTCCTCTTTACTTCACAGTATATAGTTAGGTATGTGTTACCCCCTATATACTCACAGGACCTAGCTAGTAACCGTAGTTAGGGATCCATATATATATATACAGTTCAGGGCAGTGATAGGTTAGGCTTCCGAAGGCCAACTAGCTAGTTAGAGGCCCGGTGGCACTAGTAGTTTAGCTGGCAGGTTAAGGACTCAGTGTTAGGGTAGTCAGGCCTGCATCTACTGCCGTCACCGTCGCCCTGTTTGCTGCCTGTGAAGAATCTTACCATCATCATCATCTCCTGATCGGCTGTCTGTCATCTCCTGGAAGAATCCGAGGATCCACAGTCATCCACAGGGGCCCCTGCATCTCTTCTGTTGCCTGGAGGTATTGTGCACTGGACTCTTGCTATATATCTATATATATATACCCGGGTATATAACCTAAGACGGTTGAGGACTTGCTGGTTGTTGTAGTATTGCTGTGTTCTGAGTATATTGTATGTATGTATTATTACCCTGTTGATTCTTATAAAGCTACTGTTATAACCTTATGTGGTATCTGTATGTATTCTTCAGACTGTGAGATTAGTACAGTGATCCTTGTTAAGGCTACTAACTGTACCTCATGGGTAAGTCCCAGGAAGAGACCCCCCCCTGTAATACAGAGGCTCTATCCTGGGTGGAGGCACTGATATATTTCATATATGTTCCCACTCTTCCCTTCAGCGAAGGCTTCAGGTCCCATTATACACACAGGTCAGCGCCAGAGTCTGTTGCGGGAGGGATAATACTCATACCCCCCCCCCCCAAATAGGGCTACACAGGTATCCTGGGCACAACAGCTTTTAGAGCCGGGCACAACTTATTACACACTGAAATGACGTATTCCTGGAATAATTGCCATTTTCTCTTTTCACCATCAGCTGCGTATTCATTTCTGGAGAATAAATTATAGCAACACTTGGGGGTTAAACATGCTCACTGTACCCCAGGATAAATTCCTTCAGGAGTGTAGTTTCCAAAATGTGGTCACATGTCAGGGGATTCAACTTTACTGGCATTTCATGGTTCTGCAAAAGTGTCATGGCGTCCAAAAACCAAACCGTCTAAATCTGTGCTTCAAAAACCAAATAGCGCTCCTTCGCTTCTGTGCCCGGCTGTGCCCAAACAGCAGTTTATACCACATATGACATTAAGTACGTTATTCTGGGTACGACAAGTGTAATACATGGGGGTATAAACTGCAGTTTGGGCACACAGCAGGACGCAGAAGGGAAGGAGCGCTATGTGGCTTTTGGAGTACAGATTCAGATGTTTGTTATCTGGACGCCATGTCATGTTTGCAGAGCCTCTAATGTACCAGTAAAGTGGAATCCCCTAAGGAGTGACCCCATTTTGCAAAACTGCACCCCTCAAAGAATTTGACCATGGCATCCAAGGGGTTAAAACCACCAATCAGAGCTGAGCTCCAATCAAGGGTTAAGGAGCAGGGTGTAAGCTGTCAATTACAGCTAACACCCGCTCACAATGGCGGCCATTCAGTGTCACTAAAAAACACTTAAGATGCTGCGGTCGCTATTGACCGCGGCATCTTAAGGGTTAAACAGCGGGGATCGGTGTTATCACTGCTGTTGCAACAGGAGCTTGGCTGTCAGATACAGCTGGGCTTCCACAGTGATCACACGGGCTCTGCTCGATCATCATCACGTACATGTATGTGGGGATGCGGTAACTACCCACATTCTCCTACGTATATGTACATGAGATTGCGTGAAGGGGTTAAAGTAAAATAATTAATTTAACCTAAAAAAAACTGTGAATGTAATTTCCTTCTTAATACTTAGACGGGTCAATGACTTCAGGTTGAAAATCTACTTACAATCCTCCTCTGCCCTTTGTGAATTCTCTGATGTCTAACAAGATCTGATTTGTGAGCAAAACATTTCACACATTCTGGGCATGAATATGGCTTCTCCCCTGTGTGAATTCTTTGATGTTGAACAAGATTTGATTTACAGGTAAAACATTTCTCACATTCTAGACATGAATATGGCTTCTCCCCATTTGAGTCCTTTCATGTTTAACAAGATATGATTTCTTAGTAAAACATTTCCCACTTTCTGGCTTCTCCCCTGTGTGAGTTCTTTGATGTATACCTAGATCAGATTTGTGAGCAAAACATTTCTCACATTCTGGACATGATTATGGCTTCTTCCCATTGTGAGTTCTTTGATGCTTAACAAGCTGTGATTTAGAGATAAAACATTTCCCACATTCTTGGCATGAATATGGCTTCTCACCTGTGTGAGCTCTTTGATGTTAAACAAGACATGATTTCTGAGTAAAACATTTCCCACATTCTGGGCATGAATATGGCTTCTCTCCTGTGTGAATTCTCTGATGTCTAACAAGATTTGATTTCCGAGTAAAAAATTTCCCACATCCCGGGCATGAATATGGCTTCTTCCCTGTGTGAATTCTCTGATGTATAAAACATCTTCTGCAGCTTTCATTTTGCTTAACAGACTGTGATGAATTAGAAGATAGATCTTTCTCCTGAAGGGCTGAGGGTATATCTGGGGTAATGACATGTTCTTCATATGGATCTTGTGTGATACCATGATCCTCTGCTTTATAATCTGTAGATATCAGATGTCCGATGTCCCTCTGAGCTCCTGGTACAGTCATCTGACAAGAAGAAAACAGATTTTACTATTTTTGAATAACATAACCTTATAAGTATATTTCCCACTGAGCCTTCCGCGCATGCCCAGTGTGTGTTTTGAAGTCTTGGACTCTCCTTTCTTTTAGTATTCCACTCGACATGCGCGGGATGGTGTTTTCACGCATGCTTGGTGGAACCAGGAAGTCCTGAATTCCCTTTCCTTGTCATTTCACTTGACATGCACGAGATAGCGGTTTCACACATACGCAGTGGAACCAGGAAGACACTATTTATTCCAACCAAATGCAGCGGTGAGTTGCTTGTACCTGCAAACTTCCCATCATTCTTCATTATCTAAGGTAATAATCTGGCTTGTTTCCTTTCTTTTTGCTCTGCCTCTTTGTTTTATTTGGGCTCATCATTTCCACCAGATACCTAACTTTGGTAAGGAGCTTGCAATTGCTTTTCTACTGGCACTTCCTATATGCTTCTATATGATCCAATGTTTCTAGACATCTATGATTTTAAGCAGCCATAATATCATCTGTGCTGTAACATTACGTTTTGGTAACCTTGCACACATTTTTCACTGGGGTTTTTTTCCATTTAATATCATGGCATTTATATCTGACCCTCTTCACTGGTTCACCATTAGGGGGCGTCTTTTATTGATTTTCAGCCCAGGTACTTATTATGATTGTCCTTTATTGTTAGTGCTATACACACTTGATAAAGTGGTTTATGAATACCCAGAAACGTGTCGTGTGTTCTATTTGTTCACTCTGGAATAAAAGTTTGAATCTAAGTTTGGATCTGCGCGGCTTCTTCCATTGGTCCTTTACACTGTTATTTCTTAGTAAATCTCTCATCCTGCTTGTCCTTACTGAAACCGGGATCCAGCAGTCTGATACGGCCTCCCCTGCTGCTCTGTCTTATGGTGGCCTACACTTCTCACACACTTCTAGGCCTGACAACAGGCAGGGTGGTGGGATAGGCATACTTCTATCACCACAGTGCACTCTTCAGGTCATTCCCCCAGTACCCTCACTCACTTTCCCCTCATTTGATGTCCACGCCATCAGACTTTTCCGCCAGATCTTGACTTTGCTTCTTGGCTTCCTCTCTTTTTATCCTGTGAAATTCCTACCTTCATCATGGGTGACTTTAATATCCCCATTGACACCCCTGTCTCCCCAGCTGCTTCACAGAATCTCTCTATAACCACTTCTTTTGGTCTTTCACAACTTTCCTCTTCTGCCATACGCGAAGATGGCTACAGGATTGATTATATGTATTAACTTTTGATTATGATTGTATTAACTCTTCTCTGCCCCTCTCTGATCATATCCTTCTATCTCTCACAATCAGTGCTTTCTCTCTTTCACAGGACACACCTACCCATCATACATATACGAACTTAGGTGCTATTAACACCCAGCACCTCTCAGACACTCTACAGTCCTCTCTGTCCCCAATCTATTCACTCCCCTGTCCCAATCTGGCCACCAATCACTATAAGGAAACCCTTAAAAATGCACTGGATGATGCGGCTCCCCCCTCCACTAGAAAATTCGACACAGGAGGCAGCAATCGTAGCACACACCACAGACACATTTTCTTCAGCAGTGCTCTAGGTGTGCTGAATGTCTGTGGAGGAGATCGCGTACACCTGCAGACTTCCTCAAAAACAAGTTTATGCTCAAACCTATAGCTCTTCCCTTCACCTCACTAAACAAGTCTATTTCACTGCTCTCATCTCTTCTCCCTCCTGTAACCCTAAAAGACACTTTGATACTTTTCACTCCTTACCAGTGTCAGACTGGGATGTCTAGGACCCACCAGTGGAATTGCTTCTAGGGGCCCACCATCAGAACCCCTGCAGATCAGCGGTACCGAAACATGTCGGGAGCCATGCAGCTCACCCGCCATACCATGTGCACCACTGCACTACCTAAACCAGAGGTTCCCAAACTTTTATTTCTTGTAGACCACTTTCAAAATTTTACTGGTTTTGGTGGACCCCCCGCTGCTACATTTCTACCATATTCCCAAAACGCGTCAAAAAATGTGAAGATTAAATCTAACGTAGACGCCCATCGAGTCTTCCGTGGACCCCTGGGGGTCCACCTGGACCACTTTGGGAATCACTGACCTAAACCTACTGCTACACTCTCTATGGGAAGTGAACAGCCTGGCTTCTGGAATTGTTACCTTTCCCTGTAGCCGCACTGTCCTGGAAAAGCTGATCTGCAGAGGTCCTGGCTATTGTATCATCGCAGATGTAATACTGATGGCCTATCCTAAGGACAGGCCATCTGTAGGAGGTGTACAATAAATAAATAATAAAGCATACTCACCTGTCCCCGGCACTCCATTGTCTGCTGTCAGTGTCCATTCAGACTCGTTCTTCTTGCTGGGAGTCCTGCACCTCATGTGACCGCTAAGACCAATTAGGTACAGAATTTCCAGAAATGAGGCGCCGCCATGAGACCGAACAGACACAGGCAGGGGACAACTGGGTGCTGGGGACAGGTGAGTATGTTTTTTTTTTTTTTTTTTGTTTTATTTTTACACCTCCCTGGCGGCCGACACAGTGGTTGCTCCAGTTTATGGACAACCTCTTTTAAGGGGTTGTCTGGGCCAAATTTTTCTATGGTCACTTCACTGGTCCCCCCATACAGTGGGCTCTTCACTGGTCCCCCATACTGTGTGTGTGGCCATTATATTTTGTGGGAGCAGTGATGGGGGCTGACATCCTGTGTGGGGGCATTAAACTGTGTGGGGCATATTAAAGGGGTTGTCCAGGGTTAATGTTTTTTATGGCTTATGCTGAAACCCAACTCTCAACAGACCCAGAGTGTGAAAGATCCTCAGTGCGCCAAACCACTTTGGCTCACACCTGAGTCCTCCTTCATATAAAACCACACTCACCGCCAGTGAATGTCGGGTTCACCAGATAAATACAAGACAAGCTTTCTAAATTTTATATATTTATTAACCCCTAACTGGGTCGGTATTAAAATCTAACATATACAGTTCAGAACAGATATGCAGATATATGCAAGCATTAACAGTTACTAGTTACAAGATACAGTACAAATAAAATAAAAGGGATAAAGGTGAAATAGTTACTTTACCACACATGTCCTTGATGTGGTTCTGTAGTCCAACCCTCACACATGCTCTGGTATGTGTGAGATCACCAGTGGAGGCTTCTTAGCAAGTGGCATTAACTCCTAGCATGTGGCATCACAGTATTCCAGCCTGCATGCTCTCATCACAGTCTCTCAGCATTAGTCCAGTAGTCTCATCACAAAAATCTCCTCATGGTGTTCTCTTGTAATCCCAACACAAATCTCCTCCCATTGCCTCTTACCTCATCTTTTATACCCTTTATGCCACCTCTCAGAATGAGGTCATCGGCGGCAGCAAGTCTGATTGAATAACGCACTCAAGTCCAGATCCTTTGTAAAGAACTGAGACCATGTGAAATGATACAATGTTATCAGCCATATCTGATCTACCAGTGCAGGCTGCACCATGCATGTTTCTTTTGATCACTCAGGACTGTATAGGAATTCAATGGAGCCCTGCTGGGATTGATACAAAGCCCTATTGTTACAAGGTTACCCTACTGATAATATACAACTAGGCTTATAGCTGCGCACATTATGGAACTAAGAGGGAAATAAGCTACCCAGAGATTTAAATGCAGCTTTGAGTTATAGCCATATTTAAGCAGAATCATCACACAGAGCATTTGGAGTTACTGGGGGTTGTAGTTATCATAGTGGTCAGTGAAATTGAAAGATTTGGGGACAAAATAGGGGGAAATGTTTTGTTTGCGTAGTTACGTTGTACTTACCTTTCATACTACTGGTCTGGGCTCCTATGCAGAAACCGCCGCTGCGCACAGCGTCAGTACGTCAGTGGCATAGCTAGGGGTGCGGCACAGGGGGCGCAAACATGTCCAAGTGAGCCCCCAACCCAAGTTATACCAATATTATCACTATACAGTAGTAGTAGTAGTATATAGCGACTCTACACAGGGCTCTGCAGACCATTTAGGTGTATACAGAGCAGTAACATTCTGTGATTTACAGGTGACGTCTCTGACTAATCAGTCACATGTATGCAGCAGGGGAGAGTTATAAAATAAAAATGCGCTATCAGTTACCTGTATCCTCCCTTCTGTTCCTCTGCTGGGCCGCCTGTCACCTTCACTGCTCTGTATACGGAGCGGGTGCAGCAGTGACATCATGTTAACAGGACGGCTACAGCCAATCCCTGTGCTCAGCACTACAGCAGTATACGGTGTTTGGCTGCCCATGCTGCAGCTGCTCTGTATACATACAAGGTGACAGACAACCCAGCGACGGTAAGGAGGGGAAGATTCATTATAACTGTGATGATTCCACTTAAATATGGCTATAACTCAAAGATGTATTTTGATCTCTGGGTGGCGTATCTCTTTCTTGATTCCATTTGGTCTAGCTGTGTGTAGTTCTAGTCCTAGGTGTATGTTGTCAGAAGTGGTAACAATGTAACAATAGGGCTTTGTATTCATCCCAGAGTGGCTCCATTGAGTTCCTACATAGCCCCTGGGTGATCAAATACACATGTATTGTTAGCCTAGGCTACTGATCAAACATGGTTGATAACATATAGACGGCATTGTGTCATTCCACTTAATCCCATCTCCTTACAAAGAATCTTGACTTGAGTGCGTTAGTCAATCAGACTTGCCGTCACTGGTAACCTCATTCTGGGGGTGGACTAAAGGGTATATAAGATGAGTGAGAGAGAGACTACTGTGAGAAGTTGCAAGCTGGAATGCTGTGTTGATGCTGATGCTAGTAGCCTCCACTGGTTATCCCCACATGCCAGGGCATGTGTGAGGGTTGGATTATAGAGCCACATCAAGAATATGTGTGGTAAAGTAATTATTTCACTTTTATTCCCTTTTTATTTTATGTGCTGTATATTGTAACTGTTAATGCTTGTATACATCTGCATATCTGTTCTGAACTGCATGTGTTAGATGTTAATACCGACCCATCTAGGGGTTAATAAATATACAAAATTTAGAAAGCTTGTCTTGTATTATCTTGTGGACCCAGCACTGACAGGCAGTGAGTGTGGTTTTTATTAAAGAAGTCTCAGGTGTGGGCCAACGCAGTGCTGGCGCACTGAGGATCTTTCACAATAACCCTCCCCTGCTGTCTGCATTAAAAGTTTAAACCTTTAAATTAAGAGTGCCCATCAATTAATAAAGCCCCTTGTGTTCTCCTAATAATAATAATACTCCTGCATATCCCCTTAAAGGGGTTGTCCAGGCAAAAATGGACTCAAATATTATTTTTTAAATCGGCTGGGGGTGGTGAAAAAAAAACAAACATACTCACCTGTCCCCGATGCTCCAGTGCCTCCCTGCACACTCCGGTCCTGCTGCTCTGTTGTTGTACCCGCCACACGTGACCGCTGAGGGAACGTCACAGCCGGCGACAAATTCCACAGCTAGAAAGGAGCCGAGCTGCAGGACTGGACCACCCTGGGAGGACAGCAGAGCACCGGGACAGGTGAGTATGTTTTTTTTTTTTTTTCACCTCCCCTGTTCTGGACAACTTCTTTAAATCTTTAAAGGGGTTTCCAGGAATTTTAGAGAGGATACCGAGGAAGGTACAACATTTAAAATAAAAAAAGTCCTACTCACCTCACACCAGTGTCTGCTGCCACTGTCCGGTCCAGCATGTGCTGTTCCTTTGCTGGCAGAAGTTCTGCGCTGCACCTGACTGCTGAGGCCAATCCATGGCCACAAGAAAGGAACTGGTGACATATGTAAGTGACATCATCAGTTCCTTTCCTGTGGTCACTGATTGGCCTCAGCAGTCATGTGTGGCAAAGGCGCTTCCAACGGCAAACCCGCGGTTTGTGCTGGACTTGTCAGTGGTGGCGAACACTGGGGAGAGGAATGTTTTTTTTTTTTTTTTTTGTTTCACATTTCACTGTCTCCTCCCTGACTTCTGCCCCCAGATTAATGTCCCCTTCCAACCTGCCCCCAGTTTAATGTCATGCTCTATCTGACCCCTCCATCTGCCCCTACAGTTTAACATAATAAAACACTGATACTCACCTCTCCTCGCTCCCCTGAAGCTCTGTCTAAAGTCTGCCTCTCCAGACTGTTGAGGGAGCTACAGGCGCGATGTGAGTGACGTCATCATATCATATCTACAACTCCTAGGGCTGGTGCATACAGGAGCACAGTGATGAAGCGGGGGCTGTCCGCGGATGGCTCCTGCTTCATCACTGTATTCAACTCATCTGCGTCTTCTCTGGACGCAGATGAGTTGTATTCGGGACATGCCTCCTGCCGACATGGACCGCCGAACAGGACCCAGACTGTCCCGCCGAATCCAGGACGTTTGGGAGGTATGCTATTAGTCCTCATTTTGCCAATGCAAATGCATTGGTAAGGGGCCCGATCGGGATACTGACAGGCCCGGCCCCTGACCTTCCCAATCGGACCCCTGACATCTGAGGTAGCAGGGGGTGACACAGGAGGTAGCGGAGGGTGACACAGGAGGTAGCGGTGGGGTGACACAGGAGGTAGAGGGGGTGACACAGGAGGTAGCGGGGGTGACACAGGAGGTAGCGGGGGGGTGACACAGGAGGTAGAGGGGGTGACACAGGAGGTAGCGGGGGGTGACACAGGAGGTAGCGGGGGGGGGGGTGACACAGGAGGTGGCGCGGGGGGGGTGACACAGGAGGTAGCGGGGGTGACACAGGAGGTAGAGGGGGGGTGACACAGGAGGTACAGAGGGGGGGGTGACACAGGAGGTAGAGGGGGGTGACACAGGAGGTGGGGGGGGGGGTGACACAGGGAGGTGACACGGGGGGGTGACACAGGAGGTAGCGGGGGGTGACACAGGAGGTAGAAGCGGGGGTGACACAGGAGGTAGAGGGGGGTGACACAGGAGGTAGAGGGGGTGACACAGGAGGTAGAGGGGGGGTGACACAGGAGGTAGCGGGGGGTGACACAGGAGGTAGCGGGGGGTGACACAGGGAGGGGGGGTGACACGGGAGGTAGCGGGGGTGACACGGGAGGTAGAGGGGGTGACACAGGAGGTAGCGGGGGGTGACACAGGGGGAGGGGGGGTGACACAGGAGGTAGCGGGGGTGACACAGGAGGGGGGTGACACAGGAGGTAGGGGGGGTGACACAGGAGGAGGGGGGGTGACACAGGAGGTAGAGGGGGTGACACAGGAGGTGGAGGTAGGGGGTGACACAGGGAGGGGGTGACACAGGAGGTAGCGGGGGTGACACAGGGGGAGGGGGGTGACCAGGAGGTAGCAGGGGGTGACACAGGAGGGGGGGTGACCAGGAGGTAGGGGGGTGACACAGGGGGAGGGGGGGTGACACAGGAGGTAGCGGGGGTGACACAGGAGGTAGCGGGGGGAGGTACAGGGGGTGACACGGGGGGTGACACAGGAGGTAGCGGGGGTGACACAGGAGAGGGGGGGTGACACAGGAGGTAGAGGGGGGTGACACAGGAGGTAGCGGGGGGTGACACAGGAGGGGGGTGGACACAGGAGGTAGCGGGGGGTGACACAGGAGGGTAGCGGGGGGTGACACAGGAGGTAGCGGGGGCCAGGAGGTAGAGGGGGTGACACAGGGGGAGGGGGGTGACACGGAGGTAGAGGGGGTGACACAGGAGGGGGGTGACACCAGGAGGTAGAGGGGGTGACACAGGGGGAGGGGGGGTGACACAGAGGTAGAGGGGGGACACAGGAGGGGTGACACAGGAGGTAGCGGGGGGTGACACAGGGAGGGGGTACACAGGAGGTAGAGGGGGTGACACAGGAGGAGGGGGGGGGACACAGGAGGTAGCGGGGGTGACACAGGAGGGGGTACCGGAGGTAGGGGGGTGACACAGGAGGGGGGGTGACACAGGAGGTAGCAGGGGGTGACACAGGAGGGGGGTACCGGAGGTAGAGGGGGTGACACAGGAGGTACAGCGGGGCCCAGGAGGTAGCGGGGGGTGACACAGGAGGTAGAGGGGGTGACACAGGAGGGTCGCGGGGGGGTAGGGGGGTGACACAGGGGGGGGTGACACAGGAGGTAGCACGGGGGGTGACCCAGGAGGTACAGGGGGTGACACAGAGGAGCGGGGGTGACACAGGAGGTAGCGGGGGGTGACACAGGGGGAGGGGGGGGTGACACAGGAGGTAGAGGGGGGTGACACAGGGTAGCGGGGGGTGACACAGGAGGTAGCGGGGGTGACACAGGAGGGGGGTACACGGGAGGTAGCGGGGGTGACACAGGAGGGGGGGTGGACACAGGAGGTAGCGGGGGTGACACAGGAGGTAGCGGGGGTGACACAGGAGGTAGCGGGGGGTGACACAGGAGGTCGGGGGGGGTGACACAGGAGGTACACAGGGGGTGACACAGGAGGTAGAGGGGGTGACACAGGGAGGGGGCGGAGGTAGCGGGGGTGACACAGGGGGAGGGGGGGTGACACAGGAGGTAGCGGGGGGTGACACAGGGGAGGGGGGGTGCCAGGAGGTAGCGGGGGGTGACACAGGGGGGGCCGGAGGTAGAGGGGGTGACACAGGGGGGAGGGGGTGACACAGGAGGTAGAGGGGGGACACGGGAGGGGGGGTGACACAGGAGGTAGAGGCGGGGGGTGACACAGTAGGTAGCGGGGGGTGACACAGGAGGTAGCGGGGGGTGACACAGGAGGTAGCAGGGGGTGACACAGGGGAGGGGGGTGACACAGGAGGTAGAGGGGGTGACACAGGGGGGCGGGGGTGCCGGAGGTAGAGGGGGTGACACAGGAGGTCCGGAGGTAGAGGGGGTGACACAGGGGGGGGTGCCGGAGGTAGCGGGGGTGACACAGGGAGGGGACCGGAGGTAGCGGGGGTGACACAGGGAGGGGGGTGACACAGGAGGTAGCGGGGGTGACACAGGGAGGGGGGTGACACAGGAGGTAGCGGGGGGTGACACAGGGGAGGGGGGGTGACACAGGAGGTAGCGGGGGTGACACAGGGGGAGGGGGGTGACACAGGAGGTAGCGGGGGTGACACAGGAGGGGGGTACCGGGAGGTAGCGGGGGTGACACAGGGAGGGGTGACCGGAGGTAGAGGGGGTGACACAGGGAGGGGGGGGGGACACAGGAGGTAGAGGGGGTGACACAGGAGGGGGTGCCAGGAGGTAGAGGGGGTGACACAGGAGGTAGAGGGGGTGACACAGGAGGTAGCGGGGGTGACACAGGAGGTAGCCGGGGAGGGGGTGACACAGGAGGTACCGGAGGTAGAGGGTGACACAGTGGTGGAGGGGGTGACACAGGAGGTAGCGGGGGTGACACAGGAGGGGGGTGACACAGGAGGTAGAGGGGGTGACACAGGAGGGGGGTGCCGGAGGTAGGGGGGTGACACAGGAGGGGGGCACGGAGGTAGAGGGGGTGACACAGGAGGTGGGGGGGCACAGGAGGTGACACAGGGGGGGTGACACGGGAGGTAGAGGGGGTGACACAGGAGGGGGTGCCGGAGGTAGCGGGGGTGACACAGGGGGGCCGAGGTAGCAGGGGGGTGACACAGGGGGGCGGGGGGCCGGAGGTAGCGGGGGGTGACACAGGGAGGGGGGGTGACCGGGAGGTAGCAGGGGGTGACACAGGGGGGGGCCAGGAGGTAGCAGGGGGTGACACAGGGGGAGGGGGGGTGACCAGGAGGTAGCGGGGGGTGACACAGGAGGTCGGGGGTGCACAGGAGGTAGCAGGGGGTGACACAGGAGGTAGCGGGGGGTGACACAGGAGGTAGCGGGGGGTGACACAGGAGGTAGCGGGGGTGACACAGGGGGGGCCGAGGTAGCCGGGGGTGACACAGGAGGGGGGGTGACCAGGAGGTAGCGGGGGGTGACACAGGAGGAGCGGGGGTGCACAGGAGGTAGCGGGGGGTGACACAGGGAGGGGGGTGCCGGGAGGTAGCGGGGGTGACACAGGGAGGGGGTGACACAGGAGGTAGCGGGGGGTGACACAGGGAGGGGGGTGCACAGGAGGTAGCGGGGGTGACACAGGGGGAGGGGGGGTGACACAGGAGGTAGCGGGGGTGACACAGGGGAGGGGGGTCACAGGAGGTAGAGGGGGTGACACAGGGGGAGGGGGGTGACACAGGAGGTAGAGGGGGTGACACAGGAGGGTGGACACGAGGTAGAGGGGGTGACACAGGAGGTAGCCCGAGGTAGAGGGGGTGACACAGGGGGGGGGGTGACACAGGAGGTAGAGGAGGGTGACACAGGAGGTAGAGGGGGTGACACAGGAGGTAGAGGGGGTGACACAGGAGGTACGAGGGGGGGGTGACACAGGAGGTGGGGGGACACGAGGTAGCGGGGGGTGACACAGGAGGTAGAGGGGGTGACACCGGGGGTAGAGGGGGTGACACAGGAGGGGGGGTACACAGGAGGTAGCGGGGGGTGACACAGGGGGAGGGGGGGTGACACAGGAGGTAGCGGGGGGTGACACAGGGGGAGGGGGGGTGACACAGGAGGTAGCGGGGGTGACACAGGGAGGGGGTGACACAGGAGGTAGAGGAGGTGACACATGGGAGGGGGTGACACAGGAGGTAGCGGGGGTGACACAGGAGGGTACCGGAGGCAGGGGGGGTGACACAGGAGGGGGGTGACACAGGAGGTAGCAGGGGGTGACACAGGAGGGGGTGGGGGGCACAGGAGGTAGCGGGGGGTGACACAGGAGGGGGGTGGGGGGGACCAGGAGGTAGAGGGGGTGACACAGGAGGGGTCCGGAGGAGGGGGGTGACACAGGAGGTGGGGGGGGGTGACACAGGAGGTAGCGGGGGTGACACAGGAGGTAGCGGGGGGTGACACAGGAGGTAGCGCGGGGGGTGACACAGGAGGTAGAGGAGGTGACACAGGAGGTAGCGGGGGATGACACAGGAGGTAGAAGGGGTGACACAGTTGGTAGGGGTGACACAGGAGGTAGCGGGGGGTGACACAGGAGGTACAGGGGGGGGAGGTAGAGGGGGGTGACACAGGGGGAGGGGGGGTGACACAGGAGGTAGAGGGGGTGACACAGGGGGAGGGGGGGTGACACAGGAGGTAGCGGGGGTGACACAGGGGGAGGGGGGGTGACACCGAGGTAGAGGGGGTGACACAGGAGGGGTGACGAGGGGGGGTGACACAGGAGGTAGAGGGGGGGTGACACAGGAGGGGGGTGGGGGGACACAGGAGGTAGAGGGGGTGACACAGGAGGGGGGGTGGCAGCGGGAGGTAGAGGGGGTGACACAGGGGGAGGGGGGGGTGACACAGGAGGTAGAGGGGGTGACACGGGAGGTAGCAGGGGGGGGTGACACAGGAGGTACCAGGGGTGACACAGGAGGTAGCGGGGGGTGACACAGGAGGTGGACCGGAGGTAGGGGGGTGACACAGGGGAGGGGGGGTGACACAGGATGGGGGGGGGGTGACACAGGAGGTAGCAGGGGGTGACACAGGAGGTAGCGGGGGTGACACAGGGGGGGGGGGTGACACAGGAGGTAGCGGGGGTGACACAGGAGGCCGAGGTAGCGGGGGGTGACACAGGAGGGGGGGTCCAGGAGGTAGCGGGGGTGACACAGGGAGGGGGGGGCACAGGAGGTAGAGGGGGTGACACAGGAGGTGCGGGGGGGGGTGACACAGGAGGTACAGGGGGTGACACAGGAGGTAGAGGGGGTGACACAGGAGGGGTGACACAGGAGGTAGGGGGGTGACACAGGGGGAGGGGGGGTGGGGGACACAGGAGGTAGAGGGGGTGACACAGGAGGTACACGAGGGAGGGGGTGACACAGGGGGGGGGGGGTGACACAGGAGGTAGCAGGGGGTGACACAGGGAGGGGGGTGACGCGGGAGGTAGGGGGGTGACACAGGGGGTGGCGGGGGTGACACAGGAGGTAGAGGGGGTGACACAGGAGGTGGAGCGGGGGGTGACACAGGAGGTAGCAGGGGGTGACACAGGAGGTAGCGGGGGGTGACACAGGAGGTAGCGGGGGGTGACACAGGGGAGGGGGGGGACACGGGAGGTAGCGGGGGTGACACAGGGGGAGGGGGGGTGACGCGGGAGGTAGCGGGGGTGACACAGGGGGAGCGGGGGGTGACACAGGAGGTAGCGGGGGTGACACAGGGGGAGGGGGGTGACACAGGAGGTAGCGGGGGGTGACACAGGGGGAGCGGGGGTGACCGGAGGTAGCGGGGGTGACACAGGGGGAGGGGGGGTGACACAGGAGGTAGAGGGGGTGACACAGGAGGGCCGGGAGGTAGAGGGGGTGACACAGGGGGAGGGGGGGTGACACAGGAGGTAGCGGGGGTGACACAGGAGGTAGCGGGGGGTGACACAGGAGGTAGCGGGGGGTGACACAGGAGGTGGGGGGACACAGGAGGTAGAGGGGGTGACACAGGAGGTAGAGGGGGTGACACAGGAGGTAGAGGGGGGGTGACACAGGAGGTAGCGGGGGGTGACACGGGAGGTAGCGGGGGGTGACACGGGGGGAGGGGGGGTGACACGGGAGGTAGAGGGGGTGACACGGGAGGTGGAGGGGGGGTGGACACAGGAGGTAGCGGGGGGTGACACAGGGGGTAGCGGGGGTGACACAGGAGGTAGGGGGGTGACACAGGGGGTAGGGGGGGGTGGGGGGGACACAGGAGGTAGCGGGGGTGACACAGGGAGCGGGGCACAGGAGGTAGCAGGGGGTGACACAGGAGGTAGAGGAGGTGACACAGTTGGTAGAGGGGGGTGACACAGGAGGTAGCGGGGGTGACACAGGAGGTAGCAGGGGGTGACACAGGAGGTAGCAGGGGGTGACACAGGAGGTAGAGGGGGTGACACAGGAGGTAGCGGGGGGTGACACAGGAGGTAGGGGGTGACACAGGAGGTAGAGGGGGTGACACAGGAGGTAGCGGGGGGTGACACAGGAGGTAGCGAGGGGTGACACAGGAGGTAGCGGGGGGTGACACAGGAGGTAGCGGGGGTGACACAGGAGGTAGCGGGGGGTGACACAGGAGGTAGCGGGGGTGACACAGGAGGTAGAGGAGGTGACACAGGAGGTAGCGGGGGATGACACAGGAGGTAGAGGGGGTGACACAGTTGGTAGAGGGGGTGACACAGGAGGTAGCGGGGGGTGACACAGGAGGTAGAGGGGGTGACAGGAGGTAGAGGGGGGTGACACAGGAGGTAGCAGGGGGTGACACAGGAGGTAGAGGGGGTGACACAGGAGGTAGCGGGGGTGACACAGGAGGTAGCGGGGGTGACACAGGAGGTAGAGGGGGTGACACAGTTGGTAGAGGGGGTGACACAGGAGGTAGCGGGGGGTGACACAGGAGGTAGAGGGGGTGACACAGGAGGTAGAGGGGGTGACACAGGATGTAGCGGGGGTGACACAGGAGGTAGCAGGGGGTGACACAGGAGGTAGAGGGGGTGACACAGTTGGTAGAGGGGGTGACACAGGAGGTAGCGGGGGGTGACACAGGAGGTAGAGGGGGTGACACGGGAGGTAGCAGGGGGTGACACAGGAGGTAGCAGGGGGTGACACAGGAGGTAGCGGGGGGTGACACAGGAGGTAGCGGGGGGTGACACAGGAGGTAGAGGGGGTGACACAGGATGTAGCGGGGGGTGACACAGGAGGTAGCAGGGGGTGACACAGGAGGTAGCGGGGGGTGACACAGGAGGTAGCGGGGGGTGACACAGGAGGTAGAGGGGGTGACACAGGAGGTAGCGGGGGGTGACACAGGAGGTAGCGGGGGTGACACAGGAGGTAGCAGGGGGGTGACACAGGAGGTAGCAGGGGGTGACACAGGAGGTAGAGGGGGTGACACAGGAGGTAGAGGGGGTGACACAGGAGGTAGCAGGGGGTGACACAGGAGGTAGCGGGGGTGACACAGGAGGTAGCGGGGGTGACACAGGAGGTAGAGGGGGTGACACAGGAGGTAGAGGGGGTGACACAGGAGGTAGAGGGGGTGACACAGGAGGTAGGAGGGGGTGACACAGGAGGTAGAGGGGGTGATACAGAAGGTAGCAGGGGTGACACAGGAGGTAGAGGGGGTGACACAGGAGGTAGCGGGGGGTGACACAGGAGGTAGCGGGGGTGACACAGGAGGTAGCAGTGGGTGACACAGGAGGTAGCAGAGGGTGACACAGGAGGTAGAGGGGGTGACACAGGAGGTAGCGGGGGTGACACAGGAGGTAGCAGAGGGTGACACAGGAGGTAGCGGGGGGTGACACAGGAGGTAGCGGGGGTGACACAGGAGGTAGCAGTGGGTGACACAGGAGGTAGCAGAGGGTGACACAGGAGGTAGAGGGGGTGACACAGGAGGTAGCGGGGGTGACACAGGAGGTAGCAGAGGGTGACACAGGAGGTAGCGGGGGGTGACACAGGAGGTAGCGGGGGGTGACACAGGAGGTAGAAGGGGTGACACAGGAGGTAGCGGGGGTGACACAGGAGGTAGAGGGGGTGACACAGGAGGTAGAGGGGGTGACATCAGAGGTAGCAGATCCAATAAAGCGGAGTAGGATATCAATTGAGATCCCACAATAGAGGCCTGAGATGTTTTCTATTGTACAGTACATAAGAAACTATAGGTACAGGTAAAGTCAGCAAATGTAATGTCTGAGGAACGTAGATCAGGTGTAGAGAGGGTGTAAGGGAGGAGTAGTGGTTGGGGTAGGAGGGGGGTATCAGAGGGGGTAGCGCTGTAGCTAATAGCGCTATAGTGAAATGGATGGGGGAGGGGGTTTCAGTGGGGAGAAGCGCGGAGTGACGTGGCGCTCAGTAGAATGGGTAGAGGAAGAGGGCGTGGTTGCGGAGGGAGAGGGCGTGGCTGGGTAAGGAGGCTCCAGGGCGGGGCTACGACATCAGAGGGCAGGGGCAGGGTTAGGACAGGGGAGGGGCGGGGTTACGACAGCAGAGAGGAGGGACAGGGCGGGGTTATGACAGCAAAGGAGAGGGCTGGGCGCAGTTATGACAACAGACGGGAGGGGCAGGGCGGGGTTAGGACAGCAGAGGGGAGGGGTTGGGCGGGGGTTAGGACAGCAGAGGGGAGGGGTTGGGCGGGGTTAGGACAGCAGAGGGGAGGGGCGGGGTTAGGACAGCAGAGGGGAGGGGCTGGGCGGGGTTAGGACAGCAGAGGGGAGGGGCTGGGCGGGGTTAGGACAGCAGAGGGGAGGGACTGGGCGGGGTTAGGATAGCAGAGGGGAGGGGCTGTACTCCCCAGAACTTCTCTTCTTGCGCTTGTTGATGGATTTTTTGGTTCCTTTCAGACAGTAAGTTGAGGATAAAGCGGTTTTGTAGCGCTTAGGATGGAGACAGGGAGGGGTTGTGGAGGGGGGAGGGAAGATACCACGGATTGTCAGTATCCGAATCTGGGAACGCTGGGTCTTTGCGGAGCAAAAAGTGAAAATGAGTGTAAAAAGAGGGAGGGTAGAGAGGATTAAAAGTGGGTGAAGAAGGAGGGGATATGAAGGTAAGAAATGTAAGGATTACAGTAAGAAAGCCTAAAGAGAATAATGGAGGGGGAGGGGAAGGGGCGGGGTCTGTTACTATACAATAAGATATTGATATACAGTTGGGTGAGGGTAAAATCAATGATGTCGCTGAGAAAACACCGGAAACATATCACAGTGGGTATAAAGTTATAAGATGAGTCTTAGCACATAACTATTGGATAAGACACATTATAGAGTCTTCTGTAAAGGAGGGGATGAGGCCCGAGAAAGGAATGTCAGGAGGAGACACAGGCGGCATCACTCACACTATAACACATATATATATATATACATATATATATAGGAGAAATACACATAAGATATCAAATATTTCATTTCACCTTTTATGTATTTAAATATAATCATATCTGAGGCCGTTAATAAACATGCTCACTGTGTACTATACTGTGTACTGTACTGTGTACTATACTGTGTACTATACTGTGTACTATACTATGTACTATACTGTGGTACTATACTGTGGTACTATATTGTGGTACTATACTGTAGTACTATACTGTGTACTATACTATGTACTATACTGTGTACTATACTGTGTACTATACTGTGTACTGTACTGTGTACTATACTGTGTACTATACTGTGTACTGTACTGTGTACTATACTGTGTACTGTACTGTGTACTATACTGTGTACTGTACTGTGTACTATACTGTGGTACTATACTGTGTACTGTACTGTGTACTATACTGTGTACTATACTGTGGTACTATACTGTGTACTATACTGTGGTACTATACTGTGTACTATACTGTGGTACTATACTGTGTACTATACTGTGTACTATACTGTGGTACTATACTGTGTACTATACTGTGTACTATACTGTGGTACTATACTGTGTACTATACTGTGGTACTATACTGTGTACTGTACTGTGTACTATACTGTGTACTATACTGTGTACTATACTGTGTACTATACTATGTACTGTACTGTGTACTATACTGTGGTACTATACTGTGTACTGTACTGTGTACTATACTGTGTACTATACTGTGGTACTATACTGTGTACTATACTGTAGTACTATACTGTGTACTATACTGTGTACTGTACTGTGGTACTATACTGTGTACTATACTGTGTACTATACTGTGTACTATACTGTGGTACTATACTGTGGTACTATACTGTGTACTATACTGTGGTACTATACTGTGTACTATACTGTGGTACTATACTGTGTACTGTACTGTGTACTGTACTGTGGTCTATACTGTGTACTGTACTGTGTACTGTACTGTGGTACTATACTGTGGTACTATATTGTGGTACTATACTGTGTACTATACTGTGTACTATACTGTGTACTATACTATGTACTATACTGTGTACTATACTGTGTACTATACTGTGGTACTATACTGTGTACTGTACTGTGTACTATACTGTGTACTGTGTACTATACTGTGTACTATACTGTGGTACTATACTGTGTACTATACTGTGTACTATACTGTGGTACTATACTGTGTTCTGTACTATACTGAGTACTATACTGTGTACTATACTGTGTACTGTACTGTGGTACTATACTGTGTACTATACTGTGTACTATACTGTGTACTATACTGTGGTACTATACTGTGTACTATACTGTGGTACTATACTATGTACTATACTGTGTACTATACTGTGTACTATACTGTGGTACTATACTGTGTACTATACTGTGGTACTATACTGTGGTACTATACTGTGTACTATACTGTGTACTGTACTATACTGTGTACTATACTGTGTACTATACTGTGTACTGTACTGTGGTACTATACTGTGTACTATACTGTGTACTATACTGTGTACTATACTGTGGTACTATACTGTGTACTATACTGTGGTACTATACTATGTACTATACTGTGGTACTATACTGTGTACTGTACTGTGTACTATACTGTGTACTATACTGTGTACTGTACTGTGGTACTGTACTGTGTACTATACTGTGTACTATACTGTGGTACTGTACTGTGTACTATACTGTGTACTATACTGTGTACTATACTGTGGTACTATACTGTGTACTGTACTATACTGTGTACTATACTGTGTACTATACTGTGGTACTATACTGTGTACTGTACTATACTGTGGTACTATACTGTGGTACTATACTGTGGTACTATACTGTGTTCTATACTGTGGTACTATACTGTGTACTATACTGTGGTACTATACTGTGTACTGTACTGTGTACTGTACTGTGTACTATACTGTGATACTATACTGTGGTACTATACTGTGGTACTATACTGTGTACTATACTGTGTACTATACTGTGTACTGTACTGTGTACTATACTGTGTACTGTACTGTGTACTATACTGTGTACTATACTGTGGTACTATACTGTGGTACTATACTGTGTACTATACTGTGGTACTATACTGTGTACTATACTGTGTACTATACTGTGTATTGTACTGTGTACTATACTGTGGTACTATACTGTGTACTATACTGTGTACTATACTGTGGTACTATACTGTGTACTATACTGTGGTACTATACTGTGTACTATACTGTGTACTATACTGTGTACTGTACTGTGTACTATACTGTGGTACTATACTGTGTACTATACTGTGTACTATACTGTGGTACTGTACTGTGTACTGTACTGTGTACTATACTGTGGAACTATACTGTGTACTATACTGTGGTACTATACTGTGTACTATACTGTGGTACTATACTGTGGTACTATACTGTGTACTATACTGTGTACTGTACTGTGTACTATACTGTGGTACTATACTGTGTACTATACTGTGTACTATACTGTGGTACTGTACTGTGTACTATACTGTGGTACTATACTGTGTACTATACTGTGGTACTATACTGTGTACTATACTGTGTACTATACTGTGTACTGTACTGTGTACTATACTGTGGTACTATACTGTGTACTATACTGTGGTACTATACTGTGTACTGTACTGTGTTCTGTGTACTGTACTATACTGTGTACTATACTGTGGTGCTGTACTGTGGTACTATACTGTGGTACTATACTGTGTACTATACTGTGTACTATACTGTGGTACTATACTGTGGTACTATACTGTGTACTGTACTGTGGTACTATACTGTGTACTATACTGTGTACTATACTGTGGTACTATACTGTGGTACTATACTGTGTACTATACTGTGGTACTATACTGTGGTACTATACTGTGTACTATACTGTGTACTATACTGTGGTACTATACTGTGTACTATACTGTGTACTATACTGTGGTATTATACTGTGGTACTATACTGTGTACTGTACTATACTGTGTACTATACTGTGGTACTATACTGTGTACTATACTGTGTACTATACTGTGGTACTATACTGTGTACTATACTGTGGTACTATACTGTGTACTATACTGTGGTACTATACTGTGGTACTATACTGTGTACTATACTGTGGTACTATACTGTGTACTATACTGTGGTACTATACTGTGGTACTATACTGTGTACTATACTGTGGTACTATACTGTGGTACTATACTGTGTACTATACTGTGGTACTATACTGTGGTACTATACTGTGTACTATACTGTGTACTATACTGTGGTACTATACTGTGTACTATACTGTGGTACTATACTCTGTACTATACTGTGGTACTATACTGTGTACTATACTGTGGTACTATACTGTGTACTATACTGTGTACTATACTGTGTACTATACTGTGTACTGTACTGTGGTACTATACTGTGGTACTATACTGTGTACTATACTATGTACTATACTGTGTACTATACTGTGGTACTATACTGTGTACTATACTGTGGTACTATACTGTGGTACTATACTGTGTACTATACTGTGGTACTATACTGTGATACTATACTGTGATACTATACTGTGTACTATACTGTGGCACTATACTGTGTACTATACTGTGTACTATACTGTGGTACTATACTGTGTACTATACTGTGTACTATACTGTGATACTATACTGTGTACTATACTGTGGTACTATACTGTGGTACTATACTGTGTACTATACTGTGGTACTGTACTGTGTACTATACTGTGTACTATACTGTGGTACTGTACTGTGTACTATACTATGTACTATACTGTGTACTATACTGTGTACTGTACTGTGTACTATACTATGTACTATACTGTGGTACTATACTATGTACTATACTGTGGTACTATACTGTGTACTGTACTGTGTACTATACTGTGTACTGTACTGTGTACTATACTATGTACTATACTGTGGTACTATACTGTGTACTGTAATGTGTACTATACTATGTACTATACTGTGTACTATACTGTGTACTATACTGTGGTACTATACTGTGTACTATACTGTGGTACTATACTGTGTACTGTACTGTGGTACTATACTGTGTACTATACTGTGGTACTATACTGTGTACTATACTGTGGTACTATACTGTGTACTATA
Organism: Leptodactylus fallax; assembly: GCA_947044405.1. Lineage (NCBI taxonomy): Eukaryota > Metazoa > Chordata > Amphibia > Anura > Leptodactylidae > Leptodactylus > Leptodactylus fallax. Next base: position 1,358,473 of record CAMRHE010000179.1, on the reverse strand, counting down.
CTGTGGTACTATACTGTGTACTATACTATGGTACTATACTGTGTACTATACTGTGGTACTATACTGTGTACTATACTGTGGTACTATACTGTGGTACTATACTGTGTACTATACTGTGGTACTATACTGTGTACTGTACTGTGGTACTATACTGTGGTAATATACTGTGTACTGTACTGTGGTACTATACTGTGGTAATATACTGTGTACTATACTATGTACTATACTGTGGTACTATACTGTGTACTATACTGTGGTACTATACTGTGTACTGTACTGTACTGTGGTAATATACTGTGTACTATACTGTGTACTATACTGTGGTACTATACTGTGGTACTATACTGTGTACTATACTGTGTACTATACTGTGATACTATACTGTGGTACTATACTGTGTACTATACTGTGTACTATACTGTGGTACTGTACTGTGTACTGTACTGTGTACTATACTGTGGTACTATACTGTGGTACTGTACTGTGTACTGTACTGTGTACTATACTGTGGTACTATACTGTGGTACTATACTGTGTACTATACTGTGGTACTATACTGTGGTACTATACTGTGATACTATACTGTGTACTATACTGTGATACTATACTGTGGTACTATACTGTGGTACTATACTGTGTACTTTACTGTGGTACTATACTGTGGTACTATACTGTGTACTATACTGTGGTACTATACTGTGTACTATACTGTGGTACTATACTGTGGTACTATACTATGTACTATACTGTGGTACTATACTATGTACTATACTGTGTACTATACTGTGGCACTATACTGTGTACTATACTATGTACTATACTGTGTACTGTACTGTGGTACTACACTATGTACTGTACTGTGGTACTATACTGTGTACTATTCTGTGTACTATACTGTGGTACTGTACTGTGTACTATACTGTGTCCTGTACTGTGGTACTGTACTGTGTACTATACTGTGTACTATACTGTGTACTGTACTATGTACTATGCTGTGTACTATACTGTGTACTATACTGTGTACTGTACTGTGGTACTATACTGTGTACTATACTGTGGTACTATACTGTGTACTATACTGTGGTACTATACTATGTACTGTACTATACTGTGTACTATACTGTGTACTGTACTGTGGTACTATACTGTGTACTATACTGTGGTACTATACTGTGTACTATACTGTGTACTATACTGTGGTACTATACTGTGGTACTATACTGTGTACTATACTGTGGTACTATACTGTGTACTATACTGTGGTACTATACTGTGGTACTATACTGTGTTCTGTACTATGTACTAATCTGTGGTACTATACTGTGTACTATACTGTGGTACTATACTGTGGTACTATACTATGTATTATACTGTGTACTATACTGTGGTACTATACTGTGTACTATACTGTGTACTATACTATGTACTATACTGTGTACTGTACTGTGGTACTACACTATGTACTGTACTGTGGTGCTATACTGTGTACTATACTGTGTATTACACTGTGGTACTATACTGTGTACTATACTGTGGTACTATACTATGTACTATACTGTGGTACTATACTGTGGTACTATACTGTGTACTATACTGTGGTACTATACTGTGGTACTATACTGTGTACTATACTGTGGTACTATGCTGTGGTACTATACTGTGGTACTATACTATGTACTATACTGTGTACTATACTGTGGTACTATACTGTGTACTATACTGTTGTACTATTCTGTGGTGCTATACTGTGTACTGTACTGTGGTACTATACTGTATACTATACTGTGATACTATACTGTGGTACTATACTGTGTACTATACTGTGTACTATACTATGTTCTGTACTGTGGTACTATACTGTGTACTATACTGTGGTACTATACTGTGTACTATACTGTGGTACTACGCTGTGGTACTATGCTGTGGTACTATACTATGTACTATACTGTGTACTATACTGTGGTACTATACTGTGTACTATACTGTTGTACTATTCTGTGGTGCTATACTGTGTACTGTACTGTGGTACTATACTGTATACTATACTGTATACTATACTGTGATACTATACTGTGGTACTATACTGTGTACTATACTGTGTACTATACTGTGATACTATACTGTGGTACTATACTGTTGTACTATACTGTGTACTATACTGTGGTACTATACTGTGTACTATACTGTGGTACTATACTGTGGTACTATACTGTTGTACTATACTGTGTACTATACTGTGGTACTATACTGTGTACTATACTGTGGTACTATACTGTGGTACTATACTGTGTACTATACTGTGGTACTATACTGTGGTACTATATTGTGTACTATACTGTGTACTGTACTGTGGTACTATACTGTGTACTATACTGTGGTACTATACTGTGTACTATACTGTGGTACTATACTGTGGTACTATACTGTGATACTATACTGTGGTACTATACTGTGTACTATACTGTGGTACTATACTGTGTAATATACTATGTACTGTACTGTGGTACTATACTGTGATACTATACTTTGGTACTATACTGTTGTAGTATACTGTGTACTATACTGTGATACTATACTGTGTACCATACTGTGTTCTGTACTATGTACTATACTGTGGTACTATACTGTGTAATTTACTATGTACTATACTGTGTACTGTACTATACTGTGTACTATACTGTGTGCTATACTGTGTACTGTGTACTATACTGTGGTACTATACTATGTACTGTACTGTGTACTATACTTTGGTACTGTACTGTGGTACTATACTGTGGTACTATACTGTGTACTGTACTATACTGTTGTACTATACTGTGGTACTATACTGTGTACTATACTGTGGTACTATACTATGTACTATACTGTGGTACTATACTGTGGTACTATACTATGTACTATACTGTGTACTATACTGTGGCACTATACTGTGTACTATACTATGTACTATACTGTGTACTGTACTGTGGTACTACACTATGTACTGTACTGTGGTACTATACTGTGTACTATTCTGTGTACTATACTGTGTACTATACTGTTTACTATACTGTGGTACTATACTGTGTACTATACTGTGTACTGTACTATACTGTGGTACTATACTGTGGTACTATACTGTGTACTATACTGTGGTACTATACTGTGTACTATACTGTGGTACTATACTGTGTACTATACTGTGGTACTATACTGTGTACTATACTGTGGTACTATACTGTGGTACTATACTGTGTACTATACTGTGGTACTATACTGTGTACTATACTGTGGTACTATACTGTGTACTATACTGTGTACTATACTGTGGTACTATACTGTGTTCTGTACTATGTACTATACTGTGGTACTATACTGTGTACTATACTGTGGTACTATACTGTGGTACTATACTATGTATTATACTGTGTACTATACTGTGGTACTATACTGTGTACTATACTGTGTACTATACTATGTACTAAACTGTGTACTGTACTGTGGTACTACACTATGTACTGTACTGTGGTACTATACTGTGTACTATTCTGTGTACTATACTGTGGTACTATACTGTGTACTGTACTGTGGTACTATACTGTGTACTATACTGTGGTACTATACTGTGGTACTATACTGTGTTCTGTACTATGTACTATACTGTGGTACTATACTGTGTACTATACTGTGGTACTATACTATGTATTATACTGTGTACTATACTGTGGTACTATACTGTGTACTATACTATGTACTAAACTGTGTACTGTACTGTGGTACTACACTATGTACTGTACTGTGGTGCTATACTGTGTACTATACTGTGTATTACACTGTGGTACTATACTGTGTACTATACTGTGGTACTATACTGTGTACTATACTGTTGTACTATTCTGTGGTGCTATACTGTGTACTATACTGTGGTACTATACTGTGTCCTGTACTGTGGTACTGTACTGTGTACTATACTATGGTACTATATTGTGTACTATACTGTGGTACTATACTGTGTTCTGTACTATGTACTATACTGTGGTACTATACTGTGTACTATACTATGTACTGTACTGTGGTACTATACTGTGGTACTATACTGTGTACTGTTCTGTGGTACTATACTGTGTACTGTACTGTGGTACTATACTGTGATACTATACTGTGGTACTTTACTGTGGTACTATACTGTGTACTATACTGTGGTACTGTACTATGTACTATACTGTGTACTATACTGTGGTACTATACTGTGGTACTATACTGTGTACTATACTGTCGTACTATACTGTGTACTGTACTATACTGTGTACTGTACTGCGGTACTATAATGTGTACTGTACTATACTGTGTACTGTACTGTGGTACTATACTGTTACTATACTGTGGTACTATACTGTGGTACTATACTGTGTACTGTACTATACTGTGTACTATACTGTGTACTATACTGTGGTACTATACTGTGGTACTATACTTGTACTATACTGTGTACTATACTGTGTACTATACTGTGATACTATACTGTGTACTATACTGTGTACTGTACTGTGGTACTATAGTGTGTACTATACTGTGTACTGTACTATACTGTGTACTATACTGTGGTACTATACTGTGGTACTGTACTGTGTACTGTACTGTGTACTATACTGTGTACTGTACTGTGTACTATACTCTGGTACCATACTGTGGTACTATACTGTGGTACTATACTTGTACTATACTGTGTACTGTACTATACTGTGTACTGTACTGTGTACTGTACTGTGTACTATACTGTGTACTATACTGTGTACTATACTTGTACTGTACTGTGTACTATACTGTGGTACTATGCTGTGTACTATACTATGTAATGTACTGTGTTACTATACTGTGGTACTATACTGTGTACTATACTATGTACTGTAGTGTGATACTATACTGTGGTACTATACTGTGTACTATACTAAGATACTATACTGTGGTACTATACTGTGCACTATACTGTGGTACTATACTTGGTACTATACTGTGTAGTATACTGTGTTCTGTACTATGTACTATACTGTGGTACTATACTGTGTACTGTACTATACTGTGGTACTATACTGTGTACTATACTGTGTACTATACTGTGTACTATACTGTGGTACTATACTGTGTACTATACTGTGGTACTATACTTGTACTATACTGTGGTACTATACTATGTAGTATACTGTGTACTATACTGTGTACTATACTTGGTACTATACTGTGGTACTATACTGTGTACTATACTGTGGTACTATATTGTGTACTATACTGTGTACTATAGTGTGTTCTGTACTATGTACTATACTGTGTACTATACTATGTAATGTACTGTGGTACTATACTTGATACTATACTGTGGTACTATACTGTGTACTATACTTGATACTATACTGTGGTACTATACTGTTACTATACTATGTACTTACTTGGTACTATACTTGTACTATACTTTTCTGTAATATTACTATACTGTGTACTATACTGTGGTACTATACTGTGTACTATACTATGTACTGTACTGTGGTACTATACTGTGTACTATTCTTGATACTATACTGTTACTATACTTGTACTATCTTGTACTATACTGTGGTACTATACTGTGTACTGTACTATGTACTATACTGTGTACTGTACTGTGTTACTATACTGTGTACTATACTGTGATACTATACTGTGAAACTATACTGTGTACTATACTGTGTACTATACTTGTACTATACTATGTACTTACTTGGTACTATACTGTATACTATACTGTGTACTATACTGTTGTAGTATACTGTGTACTATACTGTGTACTATACTGTGTACCATACTGTGTTCTGTACTGTTACTATACTCTGGTACTATACTGTGTACTATACTGTGGTACTATACTGTGTACTATACTGTGTACTATACTGTGGTACTTACTTGGTACTATACTGTGGTACTATACTTGTACTATACTTGTACTATACTGTGGTACTATACTATGTACTATACTGTGGTACTATACTGTGTACTGTACTATACTGTGGTACTATACTATGTACTATACTGTGTACTATACTTCACTATATGTTACTGTACTTTACTACACTATGTACTGTACTGTGTACTATACTGTGGTACTATACTGTGTACTATACTTGTTCTGTACTATGTACTATACTTGTACTATACTGTGTACTATACTGTGGTACTATACTGTGGTACTATACTATGTATTATACTGTGTACTATACTGTGTTACTATACTGTGGTACTATACTGTGTACTATACTATGTACTATACTGTGTACTGTACTGTGGTACTACACTATGTACTATACTGTGGTACTATACTGTGTACTATACTGTGGTACTATACTGTGGTACTATACTGTGGTACTATACTATGTACTATACTGTGTACTATACTGTGGTACTATACTGTGTACTATACTGTGTTACTATACTGTGGTACTATACTGTGTCCTGTACTGTAGTACTGTACTGTGTACTATACTGTGGTACTATATTGTGTACTATACTGTGGTACTATACTGTGTTCTGTACTATGTACTATACTGTGGTACTATACTGTGTACTATACTATGTACTGTACTGTGGTACTATACTGTGTACTATACTGTGGTACTATACTGTGTACTATACTATGTACTGTACTGTGATACTATACTGTGTTCTGTACTATGTACTATACTGTGGTACTATAATGTGTACTATACTATGTACTGTACTGTGGTTCTTTACTGTGATACTATACTGTGGTACTATACTGTGTACTATACTGTGATACTATACTGTGTACTATACTGTGTACTGTACTATGTACTATACTGTGTACTGTACTATACTGATGTACTATACTGTGTTCTGTACTATGTACTATACTGTGTACTATACTGTGTACTATACTGTGTACTGTACTATACTGTGGTACTATACTGTGCACTATACTGTGGTACTATACTGTGGTACTATACTGTGTACTATACTGTGTACTATACTGTGTTCTGTACTATGTACTATACTGTGGTACTATACTGTGTACTATACTATGTACTGTACTGTGGTTCTATACTGTGTACTGTGATACTATACTGTGGTACTATACTGTGTACTATACTGTGATACTATACTGTGTACTATACTGTGTACTATACTGTGTACTATACTGTGTTCTGTACTATGTACTATACTGTGGTACTATACTGTGTACTATACTATGTACTGTACTGTGGTTCTATACTGTGTACTGTGATACTATACTGTGGTACTATACTGTGGTACTATACTGTGTACTATACTGTGTACTATACTGTGTACTATACTGTGGTACTATACTGTGTACTGTACTATGTACTATACTGTGTACTGTACTATACTGATGTACTATACTGTGTTCTGTACTATGTACTATACTGTGGTACTATACTGTGTACTGTACTATACTGTGGTACTATACTGTGTACTATACTGTGTACTATACTGTGTACTATACTGTGGTACTATACTGTGTACTATACTGTGGTACTATACTGTGTACTATACTGTGGTACTATACTATGTAGTATACTGTGTACTATACTGTGTACTATACTGTGGTACTATACTGTGGTACTATACTGTGGTACTATACTGTGTACTATACTGTGGTACTATATTGTGTACTATACTGTGGTACTATAGTGTGTTCTGTACTATGTACTATACTGTGTACTATACTATGTAATGTACTGTGGTACTATACTGTGATACTATACTGTGGTACTATACTGTGTACTATACTGTGATACTATACTGTGGTACTATACTATGTACTATACTGTGTACTATACTGTGTACTATACTGTGGTACTATACTGTGTACTATACTATGTACTGTACTGTGGTACTATACTGTGGTACTATACTGTGTTCTGTAATATGTACTATACTGTGTACTATACTGTGGTACTATACTGTGTACTATACTATGTACTGTACTGTGGTACTATACTGTGGTACTATTCTGTGATACTATACTGTGGTACTATACTGTGGTACTATGCTGTGTACTATACTGTGGTACTATACTGTGTACTGTACTATGTACTATACTGTGTACTGTACTGTGTTACTATACTGTGTACTATACTGTGATACTATACTGTGAAACTATACTGTGTACTATACTGTGGTACTATACTGTGTACTATACTATGTACTGTACTGTGGTACTATACTGTGATACTATACTGTGGTACTATACTGTTGTAGTATACTGTGTACTATACTGTGGTACTATACTGTGTACCATACTGTGTTCTGTACTATGTACTATACTGTGGTACTATACTGTGGTACTATACTGTGTACTATACTGTGGTACTATACTGTGTACTATACTGTGTACTATACTGTGGTACTATACTGTGTACTGTACTGTGGTACTATACTTGGTACTATACTGTGTACTGTACTATACTGTGTACTATACTTGTTCTGTACTATGCACTATACTGTGGTACTATACTTGTACTATACTGTGTACTGTACTATGTACTATACTGTGTACTATACTGTGTACTTTACTATACTCTGGTACTATACTGTGTACTATACTGTGGTACTATACTGTGTACTATACTGTGTACTATACTGTGGTACTGTACTGTGGTACTATACTGTGGTACTATACTGTGGTACTATACTGTGTACTATACTGTGGTACTATACTATGTACTATACTGTGGTACTATACTGTGTACTGTACTATACTGTGTACTATACTGTGCACTATACTGTGTACTGTACTGTGGTACTACACTATGTACTGTACTTGGTACTATACTTGGTACTATACTGTGGTACTATACTTGTTCTGTACTATGTACTATACTGTGGTACTATACTGTGTACTATACTGTGGTACTATACTGTGGTACTATACTATGTATTATACTGTGTACTATACTGTGTTACTATACTTGGTACTATACTTGTACTATACTATGTACTATACTGTGTACTGTACTGTGGTACTACACTATGTACTATACTGTGGTACTATACTGTGTACTATACTGTGGTACTATACTGTGGTACTATACTGTGGTACTATACTATGTACTATACTGTGTACTATACTGTGGTACTATACTGTGTACTATACTGTGTTACTATACTGTGGTACTATACTGTGTCCTGTACTGTAGTACTGTACTGTGTACTATACTGTGGTACTATATTGTGTACTATACTGTGGTACTATACTGTGTTCTGTACTATGTACTATACTGTGGTACTATACTGTGTACTATACTATGTACTGTACTGTGGTACTATACTGTGTACTATACTGTGGTACTATACTGTGTACTATACTATGTACTGTACTGTGATACTATACTGTGTTCTGTACTATGTACTATACTGTGGTACTATAATGTGTACTATACTATGTACTGTACTGTGGTTCTTTACTGTGATACTATACTTGGTACTATACTGTGTACTATACTTGATACTATACTGTGTACTATACTTTACTGTACTATGTACTATACTGTGTACTGTACTATACTATGTACTATACTGTGTTCTGTACTATGTACTATACTGTGTACTATACTGTGTACTATACTGTGTACTGTACTATACTGTGGTACTATACTGTGTATTATACTATGTACTATACTGTGTACTATACTGTGTATTATACTGTGGTACTATCTGTGGTACTATACTGTGTACTATACTGTGTACTATACTGTGGTACTATACTGTGTACTACACTGTGATACTATACTATGTAGTATACTGTGTACTATACTGTGGTACTATACTGTGTACTATACTTGGTACTATACTGTGTACTGTACTGTGGTACTATACTATGTAGTATACTTGTACTATACTTGGTACTATACTGTGTACTATACTGTGGTACTATACTGTGTACTATACTGTGGTACTATACTTGGTACTATTCTGTGGTACTATACTGTGTACTATACTTGGTACTATACTGTGTACTATACTTGTACTATACTGTGTACTATACTTGTACTATACTTGGTACTATACTGTGTACTATACTGTTACTATTCTGTGGTACTATACTTGTTCTGTACTATGTACTATACTGTGGTACTATACTGTGTACTATACTATGTACTGTACTTGGTACTATACTTGATACTATACTTGGTAATTTACTGTGTACCATATTACTATATTGATACTATACTTTACTATACTATTACTTTACTTTACTATACTGTTACTATACTGTTGTACTATACTGTTACTATACTATGTACTTACTTGTACTATACTTGGTACTATACTTGTACTGTACTTTACTATACTTGTACTATACTGTTACTATACTGTGTACTATACTTTACTATACTTGTACTATACTTTTCTTACTATGTACTATACTTGTACTATACTTTACTATACTTGGTACTATACTTGTACTATACTATGTACTTCTTGTACTATACTTGATACTATACTTGGTACTATACTTGGTACTATACTGTGTACTATACTTTACTATACTTTTACTATACTGTGTACTGTACTATGTACTATACTTGTACTTACTATACTATTACTATACTTGTTCTGTACTATGTACTATACTGTGGTACTATACTTGTACTGTACTTGTTACTATACTTGTACTATACTTGATACTATACTGTGATACTATACTGTGTACTATACTGTGTACTATATTTGTACTATACTGTGTACTATACTGTGGTACTATACTGTGTACTATACTTTACTATACTTACTATACTGTGTACTATACTGTGTACTATACTTTTCTGTACTATGTACTATACTGTGGAACTATACTTTACTATACTTTACTATACTTGTACTATACTGTTACTATACTTGTACTATACTTTACTATACTTGTACTTACTTTACTTGTACTATACTGTGTACTATACTGTGGTACTATACTTAGTACTATACTTGTACTATACTGTGTACTTACTTGTACTATACTTTACTATACTTGGTACTATACTGTGTACTGTACTATACTTTACTATACTTTACTATACTTTACTATACTTTACTTACTCGTATATACTTGTACTATACTTTACTATACTTGTACTATACTTTACTGTACTTGTACTATACTTGTACTATACTTGGTACTATACTGTGTATGTACTATACTGTGTACTGTACTATACTTGTACTATACTGTGTACTATACTGTGGTACTATACTGTGTACTGTACTCGTACTATACTTTACTATACTGTGTACTATACTTTACTATACTTTACTGTACTTTACTATACTTGTACTATACTGTGTACTTACTTGTACTATACTGTGTACTGTACTTGTACTATACTTTACTATACTGTGTACTGTACTGTTACTATACTGTGTACTGTACTTTACTATACTGTAGTACTATACTGTGTACTTACTTTACTATACTTTACTATACTGTGTACTTACTGTTACTATACTGTGGTACTATACTGTGTACTATACTGTGTACTATACTGTGGTACTATACTGTGTTCTGTACTATGTACTATACTTGGTACTATACTGTTACTATACTGTGGTACTATACTGTGTACTATACTATGTACTGTGCTGTGGTACTATACTGTGATACTATACTGTGGTACTATACTGTGGTACTATACTGTGTACTATACTGTGGTACTATACTGTGTACTATACTGTGTACTGTACTATGTACTATACTGTGTACTGTACTATACTGATGTACTATACTGTGTTCTGTACTATGTACTATACTGTGGTACTATACTGTGTACTGTACTGTGTTACTATACTGTGTACTATACTGTGATACTATACTGTGATACTATACTGTGTACTATACTGTGGTACTATATTGTGTACTATACTGTGGTACTATACTGTGGTACTATACTGTGTACTATACTGTGTACTATACTGTACTATACTGTGTACTATACTGTGTACTATACTGTGTTCTGTACTATGTACTATACTGTGGAACTATACTGTGGACTATACTGTGGTACTATACTGTGTACTATACTGTGTACTATACTGTGGTACTATACTGTGTACTATACTGTGTACTGTACTTTACTGTGGTACTATACTGTGTACTATACTGTGGTACTATACTGTAGTACTATACTGTGTACTATACTGTGTACTGTACTGTGTACTATACTGTGTACTATACTGTGGTACTATACTGTGTACTGTACTATACTGTGGTACTATACTGTGTACTATACTGTGGTACTATACTGTGGTACTGTACTGCGTACTATACTGTGGTACTATACTGTGTACTATACTGTGGTACTATACTGTGGTACTGTACTGTGTACTATACTGTGTACTATACTGTAGTACTATACTGTGGTACTGTACTATACTGTGTACTGTACTATACTGTGGTACTATACTGTGTACTATACTGTGGTACTATACTGTGGTACTGTACTGCGTACTATACTGTGGTACTATACTGTGTACTATACTGTGGTACTATACTGTGTACTGTACTGTGGTACTATACTGTGGTACTATACTGTGTACTGTACTGTGTACTATACTGTGTACTGTACTGTGGTACTATACTGTGGTACTATACTGTGTACTGTACTGTGTACTATACTGTGTACTGTACTGTGGTACTATACTGTAGTACTATACTGTGTACTGTACTGTGTACTATACTGTGGTACTATACTGTGTACTGTACTATACTGTGTACTATACTGTGGTACTATACTGTGTACTGTACTGTGTACTATACTGTGTACTGTACTGTGTACTATACTATGTACTATACTGTGGTACTATACTGTGGTACTGTACTGCGTACTATACTGTGGTACTATACTGTGTACTATACTGTGGTACTATACTGTGTACTGTACTGTGGTACTATACTGTGGTACTATACTGTGTACTGTACTGTGTACTATACTGTGTACTGTACTGTGGTACTATACTGTGGTACTATACTGTGTACTGTACTGTGTACTATACTGTGTACTGTACTGTGGTACTATACTGTAGTACTATACTGTGTACTGTACTGTGTACTATACTGTGGTACTATACTGTGTACTGTACTATACTGTGTACTATACTGTGGTACTATACTGTGTACTGTACTGTGTACTATACTGTGTACTGTACTGTGTACGATACTGTGTACTATACTGTTTACTATTCTGTGTACTATACTGTGTACTGTACTGTGTACTATACTGTGGTACTATACTATGGTACTATGCTGTGTACTATACTGTGTACTATGCTGTGGTACTATACTATGTACTGTACTGTGCATTATACTGTGGTACTATACTATGTACTATACTGTGGTACTATACTGTGTACTGTACTGTGTACTATACTGTGTACTATACTCTGGTACCATACTGTGATACTATACTGTGTACTGTACTGTGTACTATACTGTGGTACTGTACTGTGTACTATACTGTGGTACTATACTGTGTACTGTACTGTGGTACTATACTGTGGTACTATACTGTGTACTGTTCTATACTGTGGTACTATACTGTGGTACTATACTGTGTACTATACTGATGTACTGTACTGTGTACTATACTGTGTACTATACTGTGGTACTATACTGTGTACTATACTGTGGTACTATACTGTGGTACTATACTGTGGTACTGTACTGTGTACTATACTGTGGTACTATACTGTGTACTGTACTGTGGTACTATACTGTGTACTGTTCTATACTGTGGTACTATACTGTGGTACTATACTGTGTACTATACTGATGTACTATACTGTGTACTATACTGTGTACTATACTGTGGTACTATACTGTGGTACTATACTGTGGTACTGTACTGTGTACTATACTGTGGTACTATACTGTGTACTATACTGTGGTACTATACTGTGGTACTATACTGTGGTACTGTACTGTGTGCTATACTGTGTACTATACTGTGTACTATACTGTGGTACTATACTGTGTACTATACTGTGGTACTATACTGTGGTACTATACTGTGGTACTGTACTGTGTACTATACTGTGGTACTATACTGTGTACTATACTGTGGTACTATTCTGTGGTACTATACTGTGGTACTTTACCGTGTACTAAACTGTGGTACTATACTGTGTACTATACTGTGGTACTGTACTGTGTACTATACTGTGGTACTATACCATGTACTGTACTGTGGTACTATTCTGTGGTACTATACTGTGTACTGTTCTATACTGTGGTACTATACTGTGTACTATACTGTGTACTATACTGTGTACTATACTGTGGTACTATACTGTGGTACTATACTGTGTACTATACTCTGGTACCATACGGTGGTACTATACTGTGTACTGTACTGTGGTACTATACTGTGTACTGTACTATACTGTGGTACTATACTGTGGTACTGTACTGTGTACTAAACTGTACTACTATTGTCAAATTGTGACGATCTGATGAGGCCTCGGGGAGGAAGGGGCAAGTCTCAGACCCCTCCTTTCTCTGCAGCTTCTATGAAATGTAGGTCTATACAATAAGCCAAGGCAAAACCTCCAGGGCAGCTGTTCGGTCTCTACCAGCCAACTCATCTTTAATACGGCTGGAAAGACCTTCCCAAAAAGTTACCACCAGGGCTTGGTTGCTCCACGCAAGCTCTGCTGCTAGTGTATGGAACTGAATGGCATCTTGTACGTACAGTCAAGGTGTCTTAATGCAGACGAAGAAGAGCTGAAGCTCAGAGGAGGCACAACCAGGTTCTTCAAGAACTGTTCAAAAAGTCAAGAGAAATCTCTGTAAATCTGAGGTTTCCGGCCCTTCACTTTCCCATAGCGGATTAGACCACAAAATCTCCTGACCAGATAGCAGGGAGACAATGAATGTTACTTAGGCCCTCATAGCCATGAAATGAGGGGGTGGGGGGGAGTATAAGCCATGGCTTGTGCCACAGCCCAGTAGTAGTGGTAGATGATGTGCCACCGGATAGGCCGAGTGCTCTCAAACACTCTCCCCAGCTCAGCTCCTACACCGGACACCGACGAGGTGAGCCTGCTGTGCTACCCGATGGTGGTAGTAGTACCCCTGGGACACTTCTAGTTGGAGAGGGGTCCTTTCTTACCCTGAGCCGGTGTGGTGGTGTTCGGAGGGGCCCTGATGGCAGCAGTGCAGTGAAACAGGTTAAACTGTAGACTATAAAACACGCAGCTTCCAAATGGGGGTAGTAGTCTCCCGCTGTATAGTACTCCCAGCCTTGGTCTTGAGGGAATGCCCAGTTAGGATAAGGATCTAGTGCCGTATTCCACTCCAACAACTTTATCTCCAAATACTGGGGGCTGTTCTCCAAGACTTGTTTTTAGATGAGCCTTAGACAAAGTCTTTACCCTCAGGGCTGTGTGGAAGCCGTTGGGTCTCAGTACATAGAGCTGGCTTGCTCTGTCCACAGCTAACTGCTAGACTGAGGCCTCAACAGTTTCCTGGAGACAAAAGTCTCCCAGACCCCGCCCAGTGGCCTGTGATAGGCCAGCGCTGTACCAAGTGTGGGGGACCAAACAGTGGAGGAGCTAACAGGGAAAATATAAAGGGGAGAGCTGCCCAGCAATACATTGTACATAAAGCATATAGACAGGACGTACAAACACAGCCAGAGGCACAAAGACAAACACTGTAGAAGCAGGAGCGCTCTGAGATGCTGCACTTGTCATGGAGAAGTTGGGGGTAGGAGCTGGTCTGGTGTGGGGGAAATAGAGGAGGTGGATGGATCCCGCCTGGTGTTCATAATAAGTGTTCTATTTATTACATGGGATTCCGGGTAGTGATTACATTGTCTCATCTTCTCTCCATTCAGGTTCCTACAATATAGAATCCTCTCAGTATCTTCTATATAAGAGAATATTCCTGACTGATCCATCAAGGATGGAAAGAGACAGGAACAAGATGGCGGAAAGTCTATTAAATCTCACCCTAGAGATCATCTACCAGCTTACTGGAGAGGTGAGAGATTCTGATGATGTCACATTACATCATTCTTATCTATAGTAATAACAGATGATATGACTGGAGAGGTGATGGACTCTGGTCATGTATGTAGTGATATTTATTAATGTGTCTCTCCATAACCAGGATTACACAGTAGTGAAGAAGACCTTTAGTGGGTGCTTTCAGGCCCATGTTTCTGAAGGATATGGTGGAATCCTAAGCCTAATCCCAGGGCCTTCACCTCACCCTCTGATACAGGAGGAGATCAATGAACAGAAGATCCTAGAACTCACCAACAAGATGCTGGAGCTGCTGACTGGAGAGGTGACACTGCTGGGAATGCTGGGACATTATACAGTAACTGGAGGGGTCTGGGTGATGACTGTATCATTGTGTTGTCAGGTTCCTATAAGGTGTCAGGATGTCGCTGTCTATTTCTCCATGGAGGAGTGGGAGTATTTAGAAGGACACAAGGATCTGTACAAGGAGGTGATGATGGAGGACCACCAGCCCCTCACATCAGCAGGTAATAGACATGACTATATACACATGGACTTCCATTATTTGTATGTACAGAATGAATTCAGTCCCCATCTGTGTTTCCTACAAATTGCCGTACCTACACAGGTCAGAAAAATTGGATCTAGAAATGGATAATAGTTCAAATGATACAAAAAGGGGGAGAGACCAGAGGGGACCTGCACCCCTAGGTATTTAGTTGAGGTAGTTTGCCAATGGAAGGAGGATTGGTGCGGCAGAGAATTGACCTCTGCAGCAGACAATGTGATATTCAAGGCCTTAGTTATATTCACTTTAAAGTTACTCAGGTTACCGAACTGATGGAATTCTTCAAGATTGAGGAGAACAATATACGGGGCTGGGAACATATAACAGGAGGTCGTCTGTATAAAGAGCTGACTTCACCTGCCAAGCACCCATTTGATGACCATGTACAATGGGGCATCACCGGAGGGCAGCCGCCAGGTGCTCAATAATGAGTACATGTAAGAGTGGGGCATAATAGAGGGCATCCCTGTCTATTACCATTACGGACCAGGAAGTGCGCGGACATCACTCCGACCTGAGCCACAAGGTCAGCATAAAGGGATAAGATTTTGCTCTTAAAGATGACGTCAATGACTGCTTGAGCGAGCGTGGCCATTAAGTGCACATGGTCAAAGGCCTTCTCAGTGTCATCCTACAGCAGACATAGAAGATGACCACACTCCTTTGCTCTAGACAATACCAACAAAGTTTTGCTAACATTGTCCCTGACCTCTTTCACCCAAACGAAACCCACCTGGTCCGTGTGGATCAATGTGTGAATTACAGAAGACAGACGGCTAGAGAACAGTTTACATCTACATTAATGAGGGAGATTGGGCGATCGCTCGCGCAGCAGACGGGATCTTTACCAGGCTTTGGGATGACTGTTATAAGGGCTAACAGGGATTGGTGGGGTCTGATCATCTGTCCCGTTGAATATTTTAGTAATGATGGGGACAAGTAGCTCAGTAAAGCATTTGTCGAGCTGTGGCATAAAGCCATCAGGGCCTGGGGACTTGCCTGGAGAGGTTGATCTGATAGCTGAAGCGATAAAGGCTCATCTAGGGAGGACTTAGTGTCAGCAGGAATCGTGGGGAGAGCGGTCTCCTCAACATACTCCTGTATTAGCCTGCAATGCCTCAGGAGACAGATCTGCAGATTGGCCGTGGATATTGTAGAAATTGTTATAATAGGTCCGAAAACCATCAGCGATATCAACAGGATTCTGTCTGTATATCCTGGCCACGATCTCATCCATAAAGGAAGGCAGCTTCTCCTGGTAGTCAAGAATTAGTTTCATGTAGGCTGGTGAAAAAGGAGAATTGATGGGGTTAATAATATCTAAACGTTCCATTAATAACTCGTGTTATTCGTTCTTTGTAAAACTCTTTTCCCTTCTATTAACACTTCTTTCTGTTCCCTTACACAGTATGACAGCGCACACAGAGAGTCACAACACTCAGTGTAGGAGAATAAAATCTGTGTCTGACCTAACACTAATACACTAAACTCTATATGGAATAGAAACTTCTATGCAGAAAACAGATACAAAATCACAATACAATATGGAAAATACAAAAGCCCAAATACCCCAACAATAATCCCTGCACACATACACATAGCACAGTCCCTCCCCACTCAGCAAGGGTCATAGGGTATAGGATAGATAAGGGGTAGGTATGGGAGTAGCAGTGTAGGGGAAAGAAGGCTTATGGGATGAGAGAGCAGGGAGAGAGAGAGCAGGGAGAGCGAGAGAGAGAGCAGGGAGAGCGAGAGAGAGCAGCGAGAGAGAGAGCAGACAGCAGGGAGAGCGAGAGAGAGAGAGAGAGAGAGAGAGGGAGAGAGAGAGAGAGAGAGGGAGGGCGAGAGAGAGAGAGAGAGAGGGAGAGCGAGAGAGAGAGCAGGGAGAGCGAGAGAGAGAGAG